>CM022955.1:40047804-40365360 GCA_012931725.1 Litsea cubeba
TACCAAGGCCCACCGGTCTCAAATCGACCGACGGATAATCAGAGCCCTTGGTAGCGCTGGATGGCATCAACAAGTCCATGTCAACAGGCGACCTCTCCTGTATATCCAGGAGAACCGCCGACAAAAAACCCCGGTCTTGGTTACATTTGTCCTTCTCCCCAACTTGGAGGGATCTTCCCTCTTAGGGCACGTGGGGGCAAGGCTCAGAATCGAGAAGGTGCGATCAAACATCGACCGGGTTAGTAACAGTCTTCTTCTCACCATTTGCTTGTGAAGGAAAACGAAAAGATCTCCTCTGGTACTGTAATGTCGTCAGGGACTGCATCACCAAGAAGAAGGTAGGCTTGGGCAAAATGCTCTGATCTTCCATCAGCCCTATGGACGACTGCCTTACACATGATCTTATTAGAATTCCTCTCCCTTGAGAGTGATAAGTCGCTGGCCTTCATCTCATCTCTGTTGAGGGAGTCGCACTCTTCCAGGTTTCTTTCAACATACTGGACCTTCTCGAAAGCCTGCTGAACGGCCGATTAGAGGATCTAGAAGACGACGAGGTACGCTTGTAGCAGGCTCTTTACCCTTGTTCGCTCTGGAGGAACCACCTGAAAGGATGGAAAGAAAAAGATCAAACATCAAAATGACAGAATCTCGCTAAAAAAAAATCTGGCGAAATTTTGACATGATGACGGGGCAATTCCGAAGAAAGGAACTATCCCGAAAGAATAGAAGCTTGAAGATGGGCTCAACATCGCTGCGAGCTCCGAAACTCCAAACTTTCGAAACCTAAAAGTTCTCCGCAAATTCAGGAAGGGCTCAACATCATGCGAGCTCCAAGTTCCCAAATTTGCAAACACTTTCAGGTATGCAATCACATCATGCTACAAGTTTAATTTACAAATTAAAGGCATGCATGAACATCTAGATTTGCGAAAAAAAATGCATTATCATGATGAGCAAACAAAAAAAAAAGAGAAAGAAAGAAGCAAAAAAAAAAAAAAAAAAAAAAAAACGTGTGAGAAAAAAAAAAGAGGCAAACACTGTGAACAAAAAAAAAAAAGAAAAGAAAAAGAAAGAAACAAAAAAAGAAGAAAGAACTTTTTTTTTCCTACAATGAAGTTTTCTTGAAAAAGAAGAACTTACTTGAAGCCATTGATGGAGAAGAAGAAGAAAACTCTTGAAGATCTTGAAGAAGAAAAGCTCTTGGTCTTGAAGCCCTCTTGAGATTATTGCAAAGGAAAGTAATAAGAGCAAGAGATCCAACCTTCTCCTTGCTTTTATAGAGGAGAGCAAACCAAAGAAGGAAAGAAGAAAGAGGTAAGTGTTACTAATTAGTAACCTTACCAAAAGAAAGAGATTAGCAAGATTCTTTCCCAAAAGAAAGATATCTTGAGAGATTTTCTCCTAAAATCAATCTATGACGGATTCTTTCCCAAAAGAAAGATATCTTGAGATATTCTATCCCAAAATAAAGGGATATTGAGAGATTTTCTCCTAAAATCAATCTATGACGGATTCTTTCCCAAAAGAAAGATATCTTGAGATATCCTATCCCCAAATAAAGGGATCTTGAGAGATTTTCTCCTAAAATCAATCTATGACGGATTCTTTCCCAAAAGAAAGATATCTTGAGATATTCTATCCCAAAATAAAGGGATCATGAGAGATTCTCTCCAAGTAAAGATATTCTTAGATATTCTCTATCCAAATGAGATATTTTGGATATTCTTTACAAAAATGACACCATATGAGATCTAAGCCATTTCAAAAGCTTAAGGTCCCATGGGTTAGCCCATATGAGCCAGGTTTGACCACCTAGGCACAAAAAAAAAAAAAAAAAAAAAAAAAAAAAAAAAGAGAAAAATTTTTGGGCTTTTAGTCAAAGAGAAATCCCTCTTACCAAGAGCATACAAAAATGGTTCCATGCCTCTTTTGAGTTGATTGGACCATACAAAAGAAAATTCCAAGCCCCATGAGCTTCCAAAAATCAAACCATCCAGCCTCATCTACCAAATTGAGCCAAAATCTTGAAATTGACATTTCACAAAAATCAAACCAAATCCTGGTCCCCTAACCTGCCACATACAGCCTGTTAGGTCACAAGACCAAACCAAAAACCAAAACCTGATCCCCTAACTTGCCACATACAGCCTGTTAGGTCACAAGATCAAAACCAAAATTGATCCCCCAACATTCCACATACAGCTTGTTGGGTCACACGATCAAAACCAAAACCCGACCCCCTAACCTGCCATATATAGCCTGTTAGGTCACAAGGTCAAAACCCAAAATCCACATCCCAGATGTCATCTTCAAAACTTTGCCTTGAGATGGTACGTGATCCCTTTCACCACCATAAAATTCCCCTGGAAGCTCAAAAGGCAACAAATACCAAAAGAAAGACTGCTCAAAGACTCTTGGTCAAGTCACAGGCTCTCCTTCAAAAAATCTCTTCGAGGCACATCGACTACAAAAGTTAAGCAACTCGCCGCTGTACCTCGAGGGGGCATTTGTTGACACCAAAAATGTCACTTTGCCTTTCCAAGATCCAAAGAGCTACATGAAGTCGCAACCTGCCATAAATAGGCAATGCTGCTTCCAAAAATCAAATCTTGTCAGAATCAAACAAAAACTGCAAGATTCATCCAGACAGCCAAAAGAGGAGTACACAAGAAGTTTCAAGCCATTTCAAGATCATTTGGCCTAACTTCGCTTCTCGAACAGCCAAATCAAGCCTCTCGGCGGTTAAAGCTCTCCGGGACCATGGTTTCCAAGACAGAACCTATGGATCATCTTAAAATGACTCTAATAGGTTCCTTGTCAAATTTCAAGTCAATCGGACATCGGTTGACCGCACATCAAACCGCGACATCTTCATCGCGACAAAAGCAAGTCAACAGGTGATAGGACCCCAAACGGCTTCAAAACTCAAACAAAAGCCTATGGTTGGTCTTATTTATTGCTCAGCAGGCTTCACACCAAATTTCAGGTCATTCCGACATCGTTTGACCCAGTTTCAGCTTTTGACAGAAAATCGGCAGCTCTGCGCGACAAAGTCTTCGGCTTTCTCAGGAAATTGGAAACTTTGCAAAATAAAATGCAAGGATTCTCATCAGATTCCTACAAAGAAATCAGGCCAATAAATGATCAAAATGTCAAAGAAAAGTACAGAAGAAAAAAGAATCAAAAAGAGCAAAAACGGACGCAAAACGGGACCAGAAAGGGGGAAAACCCCCCAGGGGTCGCAGACCCCCTGCGACCCTGGGCCAGGGTCGCGGCGACCATGGACCCCGGGGTAGCCGGGAAAGCCCCGGAAAACCCCGGCGTTTTCGCCGTTTTTTTCGGCGATTCGCGGAGCCCAGCCTCTGGTTACTTTCCAAAATTCATGCTTTTGAGACACCAAGTCCTCTGACAGTCCGTCCAAAACACGTGGTAAATCATCAAGAGTATCAAAGACAGTATTGATCGCCACCCGGTCAACCAAAAAAGTGTGCTTTCCACCCGACCCGATCGAGAAATCAACAGGACAGGATGGCACCGACTGCTGTTGGCAACAAACACTGAAATTACATGGTCATCTGATGTCGATCTACATGAAGATCCATCGATGATCATCGACAGAAGAATTCCAAAAGACGTGGCACGGCCCGCGACTCTTCAGCTACTCGGCGACCACTTAATGCGATTAATTGACTAGCTTTATTACAGTCATTAATCCATTTCTTTGGACGGCCCAATCAGAAGCAAGCATTTGGGAGTTACAAGTCAAGAGATTCATGGCATTTAACCCATGAAACTCCTCCCATCATGGCGATTAAAGGCGATTAAATGCCCTCAATCTCCTCCGGCCAATCAGAAGCCAAGAAAAAGGAGTTACAAAATAAACAATTTAATTTTGTAACTCCTCCCATTATGCGGCTTAATGACATTAAAAGCCCATAAACCCACCTAAAAGGCTACCTAAAAGCCTATAAATAGGAGGGCTCTCCAAGAAGAAAGGATATCAGAAAGATCGGAAAAAAACACACAACAAACATCAGAAAGCAGTCAGAAATCCAGAGAAAAGAAAAAGAGAGAAAACTCTGCGGAAGTTCTACACCGGCCACCGCAAGAAGGTGACAAAAGTCCCTTGGGGGGTACCCCCCCCCAAGGTCCTTGCCTTCTCCTCCTGCCTCCAATGGCTTAGATGTGGCTTTTCAGCCCGTCTACTCGGCTTTTATTGGACATAGGACCTTCCTTTGGTCTTTGTCTTCTAAAAACCTGAGGTTATAGCCAAGCCAAGCGAATCAATAGCATCCTCTGTTCTCATCTGCATGGATGATGGCAAAGCCCACATATGGCTTGCGACCGTCAATCTAAACGAGTCCCCCACAATCTCCTGAGAAGTTAGATCCTCCTTTTCTTGCTTTTCATTGTAGTTTGTATTTTTTTAAAAGAGACAAAAATCACAATTCTTGTCTTTCATTGTTGATAAGGATTGTAAATCGGCTATAAACGCCAAAATCGGCTATAAACGCCAAAGTTGGCTATAAACGCCAAAAATCGGCTATAAACGCCAAAATCGGCTATAAATGCCAAAAAAATCGCCTTTCACGGCAAATCAAGAAAATGTCTCTTTTCTTAAATATATGTGCAATGGAAAACTTGAAAGAAGTTGATTTCCTTTTTTACTTGCGAAGGTGAATCTCCGGATCACCACTTGCAATTCCAAGTAAAATAGAAAATCTGGCACACCCAAAAAAAAAAAAGAAATGTTGATGCACGCCCTTTTGCCCCCCAGTTACGAAAGGGTCGGAACCAAACGGACTCCCACGTCCGCCGACCTCGGTAGGAACCCGGGCATCGGGAGCGTGGTCCATCAATCAGGCCACATGAAGTCACAACTCCCTATGAGCTATGGTTTGGAAGAAAAGCAACAGTCAAGCACTTCAGAGTCTTCGGCAGCAAGTGTTACATCAAGCGGCTCGAACAAAATCCGGGCAAATTTGAAGAAAGAGCTGACGAAGGTATACTTCTGGGTTACTCCTCTACTAGCAAGGCATATAGGTGTCTTAACAAAAGAACCAGAAAAATCATAGAAAGTGCTGATGTGAGAATAGATGAGAATATTGAACCAAAGAATGCAACTCATAATGAGGACTCGAGTGAGATTGATGATGAGATGGCTGAATCTAATGATTCTGAGAAATCAAAGGATGACTCAGAAGATACTTCACCTAAGAAGCACAGCACTTGGGTAGAGCAACCCCCTAAGGATCAAATCATTGGAGATCCTAAGGCAGGCGTTTCAAACTAGACAAAGTTGTAGTTAGCAATTACTCACTTGTGTCCACCATTGAACCCAAGACTGTGGCTGAAGCCAGTCTCGATGAAAGTTGGTTGAAATCTATGCATGAGGAGTTGGAGCAAATTGAGAAGAACTCCACATGGGAACTTGTTCCTAGACCTACTGATAAGAATGTTATTGGTACTAAATGGGTCTTTCGGAATAAGCTGAATGAAGATGGTCAAGTCATTAGAAACAAAGCAAGGTTGGTTTGTAAAGGCTATGCTCAAGTTGAAGGCATAGATTTTGAAGAGACCTTTGCACCGGTAGCTCGTCTGGAAGCTATTCGTATGTCTCTTGCATTGGCAGCATACAAAACCTTCAAGGTATTTCAGATGGACGTAAAGTCAGCTTTCTTGAATGGTTTACTTGAAGAAGAGGTCTACATTGAGCAACCTGATGGTTTTCTCATCAGCAAAAATTCAGATCTAGTGTGCAAATTGAAAATGGCTCTTTATGGACTGAAACAAGCGCCAAGGGCATGGTATGCAAGGCTGGATCTCTATCTCCGCAAGATCGGTTTTGGAAAAGGAATGGTTGATAGCAATCTGTATGTCAAAACTGAGTTAAGCAAACAGCTGGTTGTCATTGTTTATGTTGATGACATAATCTTTGGTGGCAATGATGAGGTGATGTGCAGGAATTTTGCTGAAGAGATGAAGAAAGAATTTGAAATGTCGATGCTTGGAGAACTAAAGTTCTTTCTTGGTTTACAAGTTCAGCAGCTGAAATATGGCATCTTTATATCACAAATGAAGTACATTAAGGAAATGCTGAAACGGTTCAATATGGAAGACAGCAAGCCAGTGAGCACACCAATGTCAACAAACACGAAGCTTAGCAAAGATGATAAGGCCTCGTCCGTTGATCATACCACCTATCGCTCTATGATAGGAAGCTTGCTCTACTTGACTGCTACAAGACCAGATCTTCTACAAGCAGTATGTATGGTTGCACGTTTTCAAGCAGCACCAACTGAAACGCACCTTACAGCAGTGAAAAGAATCTTTCGATATCTGAAAGGTACTATGGAGCTTGGTATCTGGTATCCCAAAGGCAAATCCTTCACTCTTGTTGCATATTCTGATGCCGATTGGGCTGGATGCGTAGATGATCGCAAGAGTACTAGCGGCGGCGCATTTTATCTTGGAGAAAGATTAGTTGCTTGGCATAGTAAGAAGCAAGACTCAGTATCCCTTTCGACAGCGGAAGCGAAATATATTGCAGCGGCAACTTGTTGTACGCAAGTGTTATGGATACGGCAAATGCTCTCTGATCTAGGAGTTCCTACAACGGATCCTACGCCGATCCTATGTGACAACACGAGTGCAATTCATATATCTAAGAATCCTGTTCAGCACTCTCGAACAAAGCATGTAGCAATTCGTTATCATTTCTTAAAGATAAAGTTGCTGATAGAGAGGTCAAGTTGGAATATGTTCCAACAACTGAGCAAGTGGCTGATATTTTCACGAAACCTCTGCCAAAGGAAGTCTTCGAGTATCTCCGGAAAAAGTTAGGAGTTACTCACTCTCCTAAACAGTAGGAGTTGTGCTTGAAAGGGGGAGCAATGCATTCATTGAATATCCTATTCGCTCCTCGGTTTGGTCCCTTTGGACTTGTTGTCAAAGGGGGAGAGATGTTATGCTATGATAGCAAGGAGAGATGTTATGCTATGATAGCAAGGAGAGATGTTATGCTATGAAAGCTAGGGGGAGATTGTTGACAGTGGATGATTGTTATTTCAGAATTTCAGAATTGGTTCCAAGTGAGTGTTGAAAAGAACTTGGAAGAGCTGCAAGCTGGAGTTGAAAGAGTTGAGAGTTGTTAGCATGTTGACAAAGTTGTTAAAGTTGACAACAATTCCAAAGGGGGAGATTGTTATAATTTGAAGAAGCTTAAATGATTTGAATGGTAATCATGGTTGAGGTTGTAATTGTTGTCAATCCATGTCAACATGATGAGAGGATGAAGCTCAACTACGCAATGGAAATCAGAATGGAAAAAGAATTGAAACAGGTCAGGAAATCAGAATTCCTGAAACAGAGTGGTCGGTCGACCGGGCACCCCATGCGGTCGACCGAAGAAAGAGAAACCTGCAGAAACAGATTCAGGCACCTCTCAGTTATTTTCGTGACACAGTGTGTCTTGGGTCGACCGGGACCCCAGGATGTCGACCGAGCGCGATAATTGACTATTTCCAGATAGTGTATGATGTCGACCGAGCAAGCCATGATGTCGACCGAGCACGTGAACCAGAGTTGCGCAGAATTAGAAGTTGTGCACGAAAATTCAGCACTCTTATCTAATTTGTTTGGGACTCTTTCTAAACGAATTGTAGCCTGTTTTAAATACAATTAAGGGTTATCAAAACCTATAAAAAGGCATGTATGGGTCGTTCTAAAGATACACCAGAAGAGAAGAGTTTTAGAGAGAAAATTGAGAGAGTTCTTGAGAGAAAGAAGTGCTGGTGCTGTGTGCTGTTGTGCTGCATCTTTCTACAGCAAGTGTGGACGAGGATGTGCTCTTGAAGATGGTATTTCGTCCATAAGATAAGTGTCTCTCTGTTTATGCTTAATTTTCAATTTGTAAGGGATTGAGAGAGAGAGAATTGTAGAGGGGAAGGGCTGTAGACAGAGTTAATCTTCTATTCTGTTTTTACATCAAGTTGGTGCTTGATGTCTGGGGTTTGGTGATCCTATCTGTTGGTGCAGATAAATTGTAAAGGGAGTCGGTGCTTCCTAGATAGTTGGTGCTATCTGAAACTAAGGGTTGGTGCTCTTTGTCGTTGGTGCGACTAAATAAGATTCAGATCTGTCCCGGATTGGTGTTCGGACAGTCTTTGAACCGTGGACGTAGCCTTTCGGTGAACCACGTTAAATCTGGTGTCATTGTGTGATTTGACTTGTTTTGTTGTTGAATTGGACCTGTTTTTAGAGATCACTGATTCACCCCCCCCTCTCAGTGATCGCGGTATCCAACACCTTCCTCATATTGCTTGGGTCATCTACCTCGAGCAATTTGAAAAGACGAAACCATAGAACTTCCCATTTATGATCATTATATTCTTGTGATTACTAATGGATGTGGTCTTGTTTCAGAAATTTTCGAAAACTAACAATGGCAGCTTCACTAACCATTACTTTCGATGAAAACAAGCACCAACTCATGCTTCAACAGAAGCAAGCCACGCGCACTTACAAGCGCCCAATCAGCTGCCGAAGTGTCAACTCCCTCGGCAACTCTCTGAACTCCGGGTCGACCTCGACTCCCCGGACTATCGTCTTTGGAACGCTGGGACCATTCCCACTTCCTGAGGAACAAACTGCTCCCTCCAAGAAGCAGAAACTCGCCTCTCAACGTGTCACTACCGTGACACCAAAGGCGAGCACCAGAAGGCCTGAAGCCCGTGGCAGCCCCACGAAGCCTCAACCTGCAAACAACCAGGTCTACCCCAAGACTTGGTCCCCAAGACCTTCACCAAAACAGAGAAGGTCCCAGACATCCACTAAGCTAGCATTCCTGGCCCCACTCAAGGAGAACCAGTTCTATCCTCTTGCCTACATGAAAGAGGAGAGACCCATCTCCAACCGGACTTCCAAGTCAACCCAGCATGAGCCGGCTTGTTCCTACAAGCCCAAAATCAAGTCATGCATCACAAGGCCTCCACAAGCACCTGCTAAGGCCTACAAACCTGCAGTTCGACCCTTCATCTCTACAGGGGCCGAACTTCAAAAATTCAAAGCTTCGCTGCAACTGGCGAAGGATAGGGTTCGCATCCTGTCCTTGCCCAGCTACAAAGAAGACAGGCTCGGCTGCTGCGCCCGAGGGAGCACATCCTTCATCGTCAAAGCCCAGTCAGAGCTGACCGAAGCTCAAATTGCTCGTCGTATACGCTGCCGCGCGTCATACCGGCAAAAGAGACTAGAGAAGCAAAGGGACCCAGCCTCCCACACTTCAAGTCTCTCCCAAATGGGTCAAAAAGAAAGACCCAACCAAGTTGCTGCCGTCCATATGGTTGGAAAAACCAGAAGGCGCCAAAAATCAGCAACAAAAATCCATGTCCGACGTCCGATGACCCGCAGCGTCTCCAGGACAAGAAGACATTCAGAAGAATCCCCCTGCTCCTTCAAGCAAAGGACAGCAGAGTGATCCTTCCTCAAGCTCCTCTTCAAAAAGAATGAGCCCCAGCTCAGTCACCAGGACAGTTTATTCGTTTGAATCACGAAGGATGAATGTCTTGGCTACAAATTCTGAGCCACCACCCCGCAATCCACCTCCAGAAGATGCGATCACCCACATCCAGCAGTTGGAACAGGGCCAGCAGAGGATTGAAACTCTGATGGAAAACCTTCTCCTCGCCTTCCAAAATCAGGCGAACAATGAACCTCCTCCGAATCATCAAGACGACGAGGTAAATAGAGAAGAAAATGAGTCACGCGCCCTTACCAAAAAGGACGTAGACGGTATCCTCGCCAAAGCAAAAGAAGAGGATATACTCAAGGAGCATGGGATCAAGCCACCATATCCCTTATGGATGGACTCGGTCCCGTTCCCCACCAAATTCAAGCATCCTACTCTCCAAACATATACGGGGAAAGGATCAGCCAGACAGCACGTCATCCACTTCAAGATCCTGACGGGAGCTATCGCGGATCAAGATGCACTCAAGATCCGCCTCTTTGCAAGTACCCTAAAAGGTACGGCCTTCGATTGGTACTCCACTCTGCCGGAGGACTCAATCCAAAACTGGGCCATGCTAGAGACACGCTTCCTGACTCACTTCAAAGGTGAAGATCATCCCGCTACTATGGCTCAGCTGTGCAGCCTAAAACAGGGGGAGAATGAGTCAACATATGACTTCATTCACAAGTGGAAAGCAATGGCATACAAATGCTCTGATGTATTGCCACAAGCGTCGCTAGTCGACATCTGTCGAAACAACATGAGAGCCAGAATCCGCTCCATGATCATCGGCAATAAATCAAAAAACCTGGGAGAACTCCTAGAAGCTTCCATGGAAGCTGAAACGGTGATTAAAGACCTCAACAGTCAGAAATCATCAAGAAAAGAGCCAACCGCCATTACGACCTCAAAACCAAAGAAGAAAGAGGTCCTCAATGTGCAGACCAAGTCAGCTCCTCAGCCACCAAAGAAAGCTGAAAACAAAGCTGTTGGTAAGAAACCTGAACTCTCTGATGCCTTCAAAGAACGAGTAGAGAAGAAATACCCGTTTGATGAAGATGTTGATGAAATCTTCGGGGCTCTTGTGGCAAACGGCAAGCTCACCTTGCCTGAACCAAAAAGACCGGGTGATGTTGGCAAAACCAACGATCCTCGGTACTGTCCATACCACCAGATGATCTCGCATCCTCTCAATCAATGCTTCGTTGTGAGAGAGAAAATAAATGAGATGTGGAAAAACGGAGTCATCACCTTTGACAAAAACTATGGGTCTGCCTCCGTCAACATGGTGACATGTGGACAAACATCAAGATCACCGAAGAAGAAGATCACTACTTCATTCAAGGTGATAAACTCAATCGAAGCGTCCGAGGAACTGGTTCCTTACCCGACACCAGACGGACAACCGATATGGGTACATCCCGATCTCCTGGAAGATGAAAATTGGGAGGTCGTGAAAATAAAGCCTACAGCTCAACAGCGAAGGCAGGCTAGGAAACATCTCCTCAAGCTCAAACGGCAAGAGAAGACCCAGCCAAAACTAGAGGTCAAAGAAAAGGCAGAGGCTTCCTCTACCGCTTCACTGGAGGTAACAAAAAACATCCCTTCCAGAGACTTCAAAGGGGGTAAGGAAATTCACTCTCAGTGATTTCATGCCACCTCAATTTAAAGAAGCCATGCAGGAGGCATCATACTCTTGCAATTCGGTAGTTGGATTCTTCCATTGATGGATACGAATCCAGCGACACCGATGATGGATTCGAATCCAACTACACAGATGAGTGGGAGGAGTCCCTTGAAACAGGAGAATATCTCTCCGATGAAGAATGGGTTCCTGAGTCTCATCTTATGCCAGTAATCTGGTATAAACCCCCTACAGCCACAAGGATCCTGGTCTGATGATGAAGAAGACCAAGAAGCTGTACAAGAAAATGCTGCTGACCCAGCACCTCTCATTACTCCAGTGGGAATCAACCATGTTATACCACAAAAAGCAATCAAAGGGCAAGCTCTAGCGGACTTCCTCGCAGAGCATCCATTGCCTAAAGATTCTCCACTCAGAGATGATCTCCCAGACGAACCAGTCTACAATGTGGAGACTTTCTCACAAAGTGCCTCCTGGGACATGTACTTTGACGGTGCAACCAGGACAAATGAAAAAAGACAGCTGATCTCGGGAGTTGGCATCCTCTTTGTTAGCCCCGACAAATACATGATTCCACACGCTTTCTCGCTACTGGAACCATGCACAAACAATGCAGCTGAATATCAAGCTCTGATCTTAGGATTGGAACTCGCCATCGAATCCGGTATCACCATGCTGGAAGTCTTTGGAGACTCTCAACTGATCGTCAACCAGATGAATCAGAAATTTGAAGTCAGGAAGCCAGATTTGTTGCCCTACTACAACAAGGCACAATCACTTTTGCAAAAGTTTGACATCTGTCACATCACCCACATTCGTAGAGGTGAAAACATACGTGCAGATGCCCTAGCCGGACTTGCCGCATCCATGGCAATCCAGGAAGGGGAAAACATGCAAATCACAGTGTGCGAAAGAAGAATCCTTCCTCCTCTTAACACACACCAAGCAGTTGCTGAATGCCACCAAGTGGTCGGAAGTCGGATTTCAATCCTTCAAACTTCAATTGGCGACTGGAGGATCCGTTCATTGATTACATTATGTTCGGAATCCTACCTGAAGATCCAAAAGAATGGGTAAGCATCCAAAAGCGAACCCCAAGCTTTCATTTGGATATTCCTTCAAAAATCCTTTACAGGAAATCCTTCAACAGAGTACTTCTACGCTGCTTGTCAAAACAAGAGGCTGAAGAAACACTCAAAGAAGTTCATGCTGGTCTTTGTGGAGCGCATCAGGCTGGACCTAAGCTCTATGATCAGATAAAAAGGTTAGGATATTACTGGCCTACCATGGTAGCTGACGCAATGCAATTTGCTAAGCGCTGCCAACAATGCCAAGTTCATGGAGATCACATTCACATGCCTCCAGAATGGCTGCATCCTACAGCGATCTCATGGCCTTTCGAAGCCTGGGGTATGGACATCATAGGTCCTATTTCTCCCCTTCAAGCAAAGGTCATCGCTTCATCTTCGCCGCTACGGATTACTTCTCCAAGTGGTCAGAAGCATTTGCGTTTAACGAAATGAAGACCTCATCAGTCCTTCAGTTCCTACGCACCAACATCATTTGTCGTTTCGGCATACCCAAAAGATTTGTCCATGATAACGGACCACAGTTCCGGGATCATCGATTCTACAGGTTCTGCGACAAATACAAAATCCAAAGCTGTCCTTCGACTCCATACAATCCGGCAGCAAACGGGTTAGTAGAAGCTTTCAACAAGACACTCTGCAAAATCCTCAAAAAAATGGTCTCTAGTCACAGAAGAGACTGGAGCGACAAAATGTCTGAAGCTTTGTGGGCCTATCGAACCACCGTTCTAGGACCAACCCATAGCACACCATTCTCCTTGGTCTATGGATGCGAAGCTGTTGTGCCCTTGGAAGTGCAAATTCCTTCCTTGAGGGTATCCTTGCAAAATGACATGAGTCAAGAAAACAATGTCAAATTGCGGCTCCATGAGCTGGACAATCTCGATGAGAGACGGCTCGAAGCTCAACAAAGCATTGAACTTTACCAAGCACGCATGGCAGGATCTTTCGATAAAAAGGTCAGGCAACGCGCCTACAAAAAGAATGACTTGGTTCTTGCGGTAAAAAGACCAATGGTCTTCGCTCACAAGTCCAAAGGCAAATTTGAGCCGAAATGGGAGGGACCCTACGTCATCGACAAAGTTTTCTCCAATGGCGCATACGCACTCCTAAACATGGAAGGTGACAGATGTATGCTGCTCATCAACGGCAAGTTCTTAAAGCGGTACTACCCTTGAAGACTTACCCAACTGGGTAAGAGCAATGCCTGTATGGCCAAAACCGGTTTCCAGGTACACGCTCGCTAAACCCACCCTTTTTTAGAATTTTCATATCAAATGTTGAAATTTCTAGAAATCTAAAACAATGCTTACTTTCATCGTTTCATTGTTCAAAATATATATATATATATATCCAAGTTTAGGAACCTTTCCCTAGCTTGACCATAATTTTCAACCCTTGAACCCAAAAATTCATGGTTTGAAATAAAAATCCGGATTCAGGGATTTCCACCCTAGTCTACCCCCTGCCTTTTACCGCCAAAATGGTTTTAGGTCAAATTTATGACCCTCGTGTCTTTAAAAAAAAATGGTTTTTCAAAACCCCGCGAGGGAAGCGACGCTTAGTCGATACTCGCACAAATCGGAAGCAAGCGAACCACGTTCGACACTTCCAAAATCGCAGGGAAGCGACATTTCGTCGATACTTGCAAATCCAAAAACGTGAAAACGCAACATTTCAGTTGATATCCACAACCCAAATTTCAAAGGTTCAAAAATACCTAAAAAACTATGGAGACGCAACATTTCAGTTGATATCCATAACCCAAAGGTTCGGAGGAAAACCACAAATTTCAAAAATCGTGGGGAAACGACATAAAGTCAGTACCCGCAAAAACCAAATTTTTGAAAAGCAAGGATGCGACATTCCATCGATACTTGCACCCAAATCCGCGAGGAGGCGACATTCCATCGATACTCGCAGCCGAATGAGCAAGGATGCGACATTCCATCGATACTTGCAAGAACATTCAGCGGGAGGGCGACTTTTAGTCAATACTTGCATTTTTTTAAAAACCAAAACCGGCTATAAATGCCATCAAAACAGGCTATAAATGCCACAAAACTGGCTATAAATGCCACAAACCGGCTATATAAATGCATCAAAACAGGCTATAAATGCCACAAACCGGCTATCAATGCCACCAAAACAAAACCGGCTATCAATGCCACAAAAAAAAAAAAAAAAATTGGAATTAAAAAAAAACAAACGGCTATCAATGCCACCAAAACAAAACAGGCTATCAATGCCACCAAAAACCGGCTATAGATGCCACAAAACAAACCGGCTATCAATGCCACCAAAACAAATTCGGCTATCAATGCCACCAAAACTGGCTATAGATGCCACGAAAAAAAAAAAACTCGGCTATCAATGCCACAAGAAAAGCTGGCTCTCATGCCAAAATTGGCTTCCATGCCACGAACAAAAACCTGGCTTTCATGCCAAAACAATCACTTGACAAAAGATTTTCACAAAATGACAACCTTTTGATCAAATCCCATTTAGCAATTACTTTCAAGTGAGCGTAGGGATAAAAAAAAAAGAGTACCAAAAAATACATGTGGTACCAAAAAAAAAAAGAGAAGAAAAGTGCTCACAAGCACTACAAAAAAAGTACCAAGAAAATACAAGTGGTACCAAAAAAAAGAGAGAAGGATAGTTTCTGTTATAAAAAGTATACAGGAGCTCAATCAAAAATGGTCTCCAGCCAAGAGTTCAGCTCCTTAAGTAAGCTTTTGGCCTCATCCGTCAAGGATTCCAAGGCACGCTTCTTCAGGAACCTGCCATGAGATGTTGGGGTGGGCTGTAACCCTTCTTCTGCACTGGGAAGCTTCCTTCGAGCGGTTTTCCATTGTTTGTCCTCATCAGACTTCCTTTTGAGAACTCGAATGGCATCCGCAACTCGGTGAATCAGAGCAGTCTCCCTTTCACGAGCCTCTGTTATTTCAGTCCACTTGGCAGCGACTTGTGCCTGCAGATGCTCAAGACGTTTCCTGGCCTCATCGACCTCCCTATCAAGGATGTTAAGGTCATGTGTCAGCCTAATGATGGTTATCTCTTCTAAGTTCCTCTCTCGGACTGCCCTGCTTCTTGCTTTCTGTAGCCTCATCCAGGTCAGATTGAGCCTTATCCGCAGGGTCAAAGAACATCTCCTTGAAGAACTGATCGTCAGGAAAACCCATGGTCTCAAACCACTTGTCACCCAGCTCAATGATCCTATTAACGATCGCCCTGGCATATGTGACATCCAGACCAGCTTCTTCAGCATCACCGAGAATCTCACGCACATGCTGGATCATGCTAAATCCGGCTTCCAAGTGCCCAGAAAAGAGAGTCTCAATCCAAGAGCTCAGAACTCGCACCACCACCTTCTTCGCAAAAAGAAGAGATGGCCCAGCTGAAGATTCGCCCAACTCCGTTGGTCGGCTGCTCATGTCATCATCTGTTGAAAGAGTAACAAAAGAACTCTTTCCAGTTGAAGCTGCTCCTGCTCGGGAAGGAATCTCAGCGCGAGGAATCTCCTCAACATTGTCAGAACTGGTCCCAGGAGTCTCTACCTCTGGATTAACCTCTGGCATCCCTTGCTCTGAAAGCGACGAACCTTCCTCTGTCACTTCAAAACCTGCCAAAGAAACACAAAAAGGTATGAATATAATCCTGTTTGAAAATCATTATCAGGGTTATTACTATAAAATACCTTCTTCGACGACTGGCGGAACACTCTCTTCCTCCATGAACTCATCGAAATCATCATCAACATTTGCGTCCATCGATGGTTCAAAGTCATCAGAACCCTGTGGCAAGTCAGCTGACAAAAAAAAAATGTTAGCAAACCGAGTCACAAACTCAAAAAAAAAAAGGAGCAAAAGAAGTCGTACCAATTGGAGATTCTGGATTTACTCCAGAGTCCCTCGGTTCTTCTTCAGGTGCCTCAACAGGATCCATCACCACCTCATCGGTTGGGACCTCAGGCATCACCAAGTCTTCTTCTGCTAAAAAAAAAAAAGAAGAAAAGCAGAAAACAAGAAGCAAATCAAAACATGAAAAAAAATCCCATGAAAAGAAATGGAAAGAGAAAAAGGAAGAATCATACCTTCACCGATGTTCTCTTCTTCTCGACTTCTCTTCTCTGGAGGCTCGTCAGCATCCACTGGCACATCCTCATTGATAGAAAGAGGAACTTCCAAGTTAGGAGAGTCCTCATGCTGCCCCTTGCTGTGATGATGACTCCTCCCCCTCTTACTCCGGCGGGTTCGCTTCTTAGAAGAACCTACCCCGCTGTCAGAGTCAGGTTTCCCACTTGACTCCTCACTGGATGGTCTGCTCTTGCCAGTAGACTCCACGGAAGCTTGCCTCTGTGCCGCTTGCATCCAAGCACCAAGTTCGGCTTCCTCCTGTTCTAGTTGCTCCAAAGCCTCATCAGGTATTTCTCGAACAGCTTCAGAACCAATGACGCCCTGGTCACCGAGAAAGCCTATCTTGTGCTTCTCTCCAGAAAGGAAAGCCCAAACTTCCTCTCGCCGGATGCCATCCGACTTTCCAAGGCCCTTTCCAGATGCCAGCTTCACATCAAGGTCCTTCTTGGAAAGCCCTCGATATGCCGAAAAGCTCTCCGCGAACCACTTCGCAAAGCCGGCAGTCCGGGAAGTCAGCAACACAGGATAAGAAATCATGGCTGTAGTGTCTTCAGCACTATAGAAAGCCCATGCATTTCTTCCGTCCTGTAAGCCTCCAAAGCGCTTCACCATGCTTGAAGGCGCTCCAACAACGCCTTGAGAAAAGCCCAGCTGCAAAGCAAAGCGAGAGGGTACATACGGCTGGATGTCGACGAAAAGATGTCTGCGGTACACCATCGTGCCGACACGTATGCTGAAAAGCCACTCTCTCTCTGCATTTGTCAAGGAGTAATGCCTTCCCGACCCGGCCTGGTAGAGTCTCGGGAGGCACCAAAATCAAAAGCCTTCTTCCGCAACTCCGGAGAAAGCTTCACTGAAGATTGCCCCATCTCGACGTCCTTGAACCGTCGGATCCTCATGCGGGCAAACAAAAGTGATTCGGACACGGCTTTGCCCTTAGCCAGTCGAATCATCAGAGGATCATCATCCTGTGCAGCACCCAGCCGATGGAAGCCAGGACAGT
This sequence comes from Litsea cubeba, assembly GCA_012931725.1. Lineage (NCBI taxonomy): Eukaryota > Viridiplantae > Streptophyta > Magnoliopsida > Laurales > Lauraceae > Litsea > Litsea cubeba. The sequence continues at coordinate 40,065,188 of CM022955.1, forward strand.
GGTATACATACCACGAATAAAAGATATGGGCTGAAAATACCCTATTCATGGGAAGCCCAAGCCGAACCAAAAAAGCAGCAGCCTGCAGTTCGGTACACAAGTAGGAGTAAAGAGCTGGCACCAAAGCAAGCTGCTCTCCAAACGCCATCTGACAAGCCGGGAAAAATACAATGCGGCCCGATGTGCGTTCCATCTCCTCCAGCAAAAACAGCCTCACCAAGCCAATAAGTGAGGTAAACAGCGAGATCTCTCCGCAGTGCAATGTCAGGACATATGGCGTTTGTACTTGCACAGAAATCTCTCAACTCTTCTTGCATGGCCAAGATCTTCTTTGAACTTGGATCTTGAGCTCCGGCTTCTTGGGTCACGCTATCAGAAGGCTCCCCTGCTATCAAAAAAGTTGGGGGAATGAAGAGCTAAAACTCTTCCAACTGTTTGGATCTAACTTTCAAACCTCCTTCTCCTTCAAAAAATCATAGAAGGCGACAAGCTGAAAGTATAGAAGCCTGAACTCCTCAGACTGCCCCCTCGAGGACGCTGTCAATCGGCATAAACTCCTCATAGAGTTTGCCGAGGATGGGCAATCCAGTAATGGCGCTCAGCTCCTTCAAAGAAAACACCAATCTCACCATTCGTCACAACGAAGGTATTGGTTTGAGGGAGGAATGACTCCAGCATAGCCATGAAGGCCTCGTCGGAAAATATCACGGTCTCCCTAAAGGCGCGGACCGCATCGAAAATCCCGGCTTCCTTCAAAACGGCGCCACCAATCAGCAGGACGCGATCAGTCCACGACTTCCACTCGGAGTCAGCATTGAAACGACCTCGATTCGAAAAGGCTTGATCCAATTGCTGCCATCACCACTGAAAATACCAAGGCCCACCGGTCTCAAATCGACCGACGGATAATCAGAGCCCCTGGTAGCCGCTGGAGGGCATCAACAGGTCCATGTCAACAGGCGACCTCTCCGTATATCCAGGAGAAGCGCCAACAAAACCCCCGGTCTTGATTACATTTGTCCTTCTCACCAAACTTGGAGGATCTTCCCTCTTAGGGCAACGTGGGGGCAAGGCTCAGAATCGAGACGGTGCGATCAAACGTCGACCGGGGTAGCAACAGTCTTCTTCTCACCATCTGCTGTGAAGGAAAACTGAAAACATCTCCTCTGGTATGTCATGTCATCAGGGACTGCATCACCAAAGAAGAAGGTAGGCTGGGCAAAACGCTCTGATCTTCCATCACCCATGGACGACTGCTTACCATGATCTTATAGAATTCCTCTCCCTTGAGAGCAATCAGTCGCTGCCTCATCTCATCTCTGTTGAGGGAGTCGCACTCTTCCAGATTTCTCTCAACATACTGGACCTTCTCAAAAGCCTGCTGAACGGCCGGATTAGAAGATCTAGAAGATCGACGAGGTACACTCGTAGCAGGCTCTTTACCCTTGTTCGCTCTGGAGGAACCACCTGAAAAGGATGGAAAAGAAAAAAAGATCAAACATCAAAATGACAGAATCTCGCTAAAAAAAAAATCTGGCGAAATTTTGACATGATGACGGGGCAATTCCGAAGAAAAGGAACTATCCCGAAAGAAATAAGAAAGCTTGAAGATGGGCTCAACATCGCTGCGAGCTCCGAAACTCCAAACTTTCGAAACCTCAAAGTCTCCGCAAAATCAGGAAGGGCTCAACATCACTGCGAGCTCCAAATTCCCAAATTTGCAAAAACTTTCAGGTATGCTATCACATCATGCTACAAATTTAATTTACAAATTGAATGCATGCATGAACATCTTGGTTTTAAAAAAAAAATGCATTATCATGATGAGCAAAAAAAAAAAAAAAAAAAAAAAAAGAAAAGAAACTTTCTCAAAAAAAAAAGAGGGGAAAGAAAACAAAAAAGAAAAGAAAAGAAACTTTCTCTAAAAAAAAAGAGAGGGGAAAGAAAACAAAAAAAGAAAGAAAAGAAACTCTCTCAAAAAAAAAGGGGGAGGGAAAGAAAAAAAAAGAAAAAAAAAAGAGAAAAAAAGAGGGCTGGCCCACAGGCCACGTGGCCGTACGGCCAGATCCGTACGGATCTGTCCGTACGGCCCACAAACAAAAAAAAAACAACAAAAACATGAGAAAAAAAAAGAGAAAGAAGAAAAAAAAACGTGTGAAAAAAAAGAAGGGAAAACACGTGGAAAAGAAAAAAAAAGAAAAGAAAAGAAAGAAACAAAAAAAAAGAACTTTATTTTTCCTACAATGGAGTTTTCTTGAAAAAAAAAGGGGAGAACTTACTTGAAGCCATTGATGGAGAAGAAGAAGAAAAGTCTTGAAGATCTTGAAGAAGAAGAAAAGCTCTTGGTCTTGAAGCCCTCTTGAGATTATTGCAAAAGAAAGTAATAAGAGCAAGAGATCCAACCTTCTCCTTGCTTTTATAGAGGAGAGCAAACCAAAGAAGGAAAGAAGAAAGAGGTAAGTGTTACTAATTAGTAACCTTACCAAAAGAAAGAGATTAAAAAGATTCTTTCCCAAAAGAAAGATATCTTGAAGGATTTTCTCCCAAAAAGAAATCGATGACGGATTCTTTCCCAAAAGAAAGATATCTTGAGATATCCTATCCCAAAATAAAGGGATCATGAGAGATTTTCTCCAAGTAAAGATATTCTTAGATATTCTCTATCCAAATGAGATATTTTTGGATATTCTTTACAAAAATGACACCATATGAGATTTAAGCCATTTCAAAAGCTTAAGGTCCCATGGGTTAGCCCATATGAGCCAGGTTTGACCACCTAGGCACAAAAAAAAAAAAAAAAATTTGGGCTTTTAGTCAAAGAGAAATCCCTCTTACCAAGAGCATACAAAAATGGTTCCATGCCTCTTTTGAGTTGATTGGACCATACAAAAGAAATTTCCAAGCCCCATGAGCTTCCAAAAATCAAACCATCCAGCCTCATATACCAAATTGAGCCAAAATCTTGAAATTGACATTCCACAAAAATCAAACCAAATCCTGGTCCCCTAACTTGCCACATACAGCTTGTTGGGTCACAAGACCAAAATCAAAAACCAAAACCTGATCCCCTAACTCGCCACATACAGCCTGTTAGGTCACAAGATCAAAACCAAAATTGATCCCCCAACATTCCACATACAGCTTGTTGGGTCACACGATCAAAACCAAACCCGACCCCCTAACCTGCCACATATAGCCTGTTAGGTCACAAGGTCAAAATCCAAATCCACATCCCTGATGTCATCTTCAAAACTTTGCCTCGAGATGGTACGTGATCCCTTTCACTACCATAAAATTCCCCTGGAAGCTCAAAAGGCTACAAATACCAAAAAGAAAGACTGCTCAAAGACTCTTGATCAAGTCACAGTTTCTCCTTCGAAAATCTCTTCGAGGCACATCGACTACAAAAGTTAAGCAACTCGTCGCTGTACCTCGAGGGGGCATTTGTTGACACCAAAAATGTCACTTTGCCTCTTCAAGATTCAAAGAGCTACATGAAGTCGCAACCTGCCATAAATAGGCAATGCTGCTTCCAAAATCAAATCTTGTCAGAATCAGACAAAAACTGCAAGATTCTTCCAGACAGCCAAAAGAGGAGTACACAAGAAGTTTCGGGCCATTTCAAAATCATTTGGCCTAACTTCGCTTCTCAGACAGCCGAAAAGGAGCTCTCGACGACAAAAGCATCGGAGACACCAAATCTTCGATCAGGGCCGATGGATAGTCTCAAAATACTTCCAAAAGGCTCCACGTGAATTTCCGAGTCAAACCGACAACGTTTGACCCTACATCAACCCTCGAACAGCTAAATCAAGCCTCTCGGCGGCGAGAACCACCGAGGCCATTACTCATCAGATAGAGCACATGGACGGCTTCAAAATGCTTATAAAGGGCTACACGTCAAATTTCAGGTCATTTCCACAACATCTGACCTTAGTTTGACGCTCGGAAGCCAAATCAGGCCTCTCGGCGGCAAAGCTCTCCGGGACCATGGTTTCCAAGACAGAGCCTATGGATCATCTTAAAATGACTCCAATAGGTTCCCTATCAAATTTCAAGTCAATCGGACATCGATTGACCGCACATCAAACCGCGACATCTTCATCGCGACAAAAAGCAAGTCTACAGGTGATAGGACCCCAAACGGCTTCAAAACTCAAACAAAAGCCTATGGTTGGTCTTATTTATTGCTCAGGAGGCTTCACACCAAGTTTCAGGTCATTCCGACATCGTTTGACCCAGTTTCAGCTTCTGACGGAAAATCGGCAGCTCTGCGCGACAAAGTCTTCGGCTTTCTCAGGAAATTGGAAGCTTTGCAAAATAAAATGCAAGGATTCTCATCAGGTTTCCTACAAAGAAATTAGGCCAATAAATGGTCAAAATGTCAAGGAAAAGTACAGAAGAAAAAGAATCGAAAAACAGCAAAAACGGACACAAAACGGGACACAAAAGGGGAAAACCCCCCCAGGGTCGCAGACCCCTGCGACCCTGGGCCAGGGTCGCCGGCGACCTTGGAACCCGGGGTCGCCGGGAAGGCCCCGGAAACCCCGGTTTTCACCGTTTTTTTCGCGATTCGAAGAGCCCAGCCTCTGGTACTTTCCAAAATTCATGCTTTTGAGACACCAAGTCCTCTGACATCCGTCCAAAACACGGGTCAATCATCAAAGAGTATCGAAAACAATATTGATCGCCACTCGGTCAACCAAAAAAAGTGTGCTTTCTACCCGACCGATCGAGAAATCGACAGGACAGATGGCACCGACCCGCTGTTGGCAACAAACACCTGAAATTACATGATCATCTGATGTCGATCTACATGAAGATCCATCGATGATCATCGACAGAAGAATCCCAAAAGACGTGGCACGGCCCGCGACTCTTCAGCTGCTCGGCGACCACTTAATGCGATTAATTGACTAGCTTTATTACAGTCATTAATCCATTTCTTTGGACGGCCCAATCAGAAGCAAGCATTCGGGAGTTACAAGTCAAGAGATTCATGGCATTTAACCCATGAAACTCCTCCCATCATGGCGATTAAAGGCGATTAAATGCCCTCAATCTCCTCCGGCCAATCAGAAGCCAAGAAAAAGGAGTTACAAAATAAACAATTCAATTTTGTAACTCCTCCCTTTACGTAGCTTTATGACAATCAAGGCTCATAAACCCTCCTAAATGGCTACCTAAAAGCCTATAAATAGGAGAGCTCTCCAAGAAGAAAACATCAGAAAACATCAGAGAAAAAAGCACAAACACACAGACAGAAATCCAGAGAAAGAAAAAAGAGAGAAAACTCTGCGGAAGTTCTACACCGGCCACCGCAACAAGGTGACAAAAGTCCCTTGGGGGGTACCCCCCCCCCAAGGTCCTTGCCTTCTCCTCCTGCCTCCAATGGCTTAGATGTGGCTTTTCAGCCCGTCTACTCGGCTTTTTATTGGATATAGGACCTCCTTTTGGTCTTTGTCTTCTAAAAACCTGAGGTTATAGCCAAGCGAAGCGAATCAATAGCATCCTCTGTTCTCATCTGCATGGATGATGGCGAAGCCCACATATGGCTTGCGACCGTCAATCTAAACGAGTCCCCCACAATCTCCTGAGAAGTTAGATCCTCCTTTTTCTTGCTTTTCATTGTAGTTTGTATTTTTTCAAAAGAGACAAAAATCACAACTCTTGTCTTTCATTATTGATAAGGATTGTAAATCGGCTATAAACGCCAAAATCGGCTATAAACGCCAAAAATCGGCTATAAACGCCAAAATCGGCTATAAATGCCAAAAAAATCGCCTTTCACGGCAAACCAAGAAAATGTCTCTTTTCTTAAATATATGTGCAATGGAAAACTTGAAAGAAGTTGATTTCCTTTTTACTTGCGAAGGTTGATCTCCGGATCACCACTTGCAATTCCAAGTAAAAATAGAAAATCTGGCACACCCACAAAAAAAGAAATGTTGATGCACGCCCCTTGCCCCCCGGTTACGAAAGGGTCGGAACCAAACGGACTCCCACGTCCGCCGACCTCGGTAGGAACTCGAGCATTCGGGGCGCGGTCCATCCAACCAACGACAAAGAGCACCAACCCTTAAGTTTCAGATAGCACCAACTATCTAGGAAGCACCTACCCCCTTTACAATTTATCTGCACCAACAGATAGGATGACCAAACCCCTAACACCAAGCACCAACTTGATGTTCTACAGAATAAAAGTAGAGAACTTTTCTACAGCCCTTCCCCTCTACAATCTCTCTCTCTCAATCCCTTACAAATTGAAATTAAAGCATAAACAGAGAGACACTTATCTTATGGACGAATCACCATCTTCATGAGCACATTCTCGTCCACACTTGCTGTAGAAACATGCAACACAACAGCACACAGCAATAGCACCTTCTTCTCTCCAAAACCCTCTCTTTTCTTCTCTATTCTCTTCTCTTCTCTTCTGTGCTCTTGAAAACGAACTTAGCAAGCCTTTATATAGGTTATGGTAACCCTAAAGAGTGTTTAAATTAGGCTAGAATTCGTTTAGAAAGAGTCCCAAACGAAATACATAAGTTTCCTGAATTTTCGTGCAAAACTTCTATTTCTGCGCAACTCAGGTTTCCCGTGTGTTCTACCGGTAGTACTACCGGTTTAACAGATGAGATTCTCATGTCCAAACATTCTGCTGGAATATCAGCCTTTTCTACCGGTAGTACTTGCGGTTGACTTTCTACCGGTAGTACTTGCGGTTGACAGATGGGAATCTCAGGGTCAGCCTTTTCTACCCCTTTTCTACCGGTAGAATTACCGGTTGACAGATGGAATTCTGATTTCCTGTACTGTTCTGTTTCAGCTCTGTTTTCTCTTTGAAGCTCTATCAACACCACACTTGTGACATTGTGTTGACAATAATTCCAACACAAGATGATACTTGAGATACTAAACACTTCAATGCTTCATAAGACTTCTCAAGGCATCTCAAATTCCAACAATCTCCCCCTTTGGAATTGTTGGCAACACTTGAAACTTCAACACTTGGAACACTTTGAACCAGTTGACCTTCATGAAGCTTCTTCAGAACCATAAACCAACAGAATCAAGATCTAGAAAGAGTGTTTAAATTAGGCTAGAATTCGTTTAGAAAGAGTCCCAAACGAAATACATAAGTTTCCTGAATTTTCGTGCAAAACTTCTATTTCTGCGCAACTCAGGTTTCCCGTGTGTTCTACCGGTAGTACTACCGGTTTAACAGATGAGATTCTCATGTCCAAACATTCTGCTGGAATATCAGCCTTTTCTACCGGTAGTACTTGCGGTTGACTTTCTACCGGTAGTACTTGCGGTTGACAGATGGAAATCTCAGGGTCAGCCTTTTCTACCCCTTTTCTACCGGTAGAACTACCGGTTGACAGATGGAATTCTGATTTCCTGTACTGTTCTGTTTCAGCTCTGTTTTCTCTTTGAAGCTCTATCAACACCACACTTGTGACATTGTGTTGACAATAATTCCAACACAAGATGATACTTGAGATACTAAACACTTCAATGCTTCATAAGACTTCTCAAGGCATCTCAAATTCCAACAATCTCCCCCTTTGGAATTGTTGGCAACACTTGAAACTTCAACACTTGGAACACTTTGAACCAGTTGACCTTCATGAAGCTTCTTCAGAACCATAAACCAACAGAATCAAGATCTTCACATTCACATTCTTGATACCAATCTCCCCCAAGCTATCATAGCATAACTTCTTCGCATAACTTCTCCTAGCATAGCTTTCTCCCCCTTTGACAACAAGTCCAAAGGGACCAACCAAGGAGCGAATAGGATATTCAAGGAATACATTGCTCCCCCTTTCAAGCACAACTCCTAAGGATTAGGAGAGTGAGTAACTCCTAATTTTTTTCCGGAGATACTCGAAGACTTCCTTTGGCAGAGGTTTTGTGAAGATATCAGCAACTTGCTCAGTAGTTAGAACATATTCCAACTTTACCTCACCGTCTGCAACCTTTTCCTTGAGAAAGTGATAGCGGATTGCAACATGCTTCGTTCTAGAATGCTGAACAGGATTCTTAGAGATGTGAATTGCAGTTGTGTTGTCACAGAGGATCGGCGTAGGATCCGTTGTCGGAACTCCTAGATCAGAGAGCATTTGCCGCATCCATAACACTTGCGTACAACAAGTTGCCGCTGCAATATATTCCGCTTCCGCTGTAGAAAGGGATACTGAATCTTGTTTCTTACTGTGCCATGCCACCAACCTTTCACCAAGATAGAATGCACCACCGCTTGTACTCTTGCGATCATCTATACATCCAGCCCAATCGGCGTCAGAGTATGCAACAAGAGTGAAGGATTTGCCTTTAAGATACCAAATGCCAAGCTCCATGGTACCTTTCAGATATCGAAATATCCTTTTTACTGCTGTAAGGTGCGTCTCAGTTGGTGATGCTTGAAATCGAGCCACCATACATACTTCTTGCAGAAGATCCGGTCTTGTAGCAGTCAAATAAAGCAAGCTTCCTATCATAGAACGATAAGTGGTGTGATCAACGGACGAACCCTTATCATCTTTGCTTAGCTTTGTGTTCGTTGTCATTGGTGTGCTCACTGGCTTGCTGTCTTCCAAGTTAAAACGCTTCAGCATTTCCTTGATGTATTTCATCTGTGATATGAAGATACCATGTTTCGGCTGCTGAACTTGTAAACCAAGGAAGAACTTTAGTTCTCCAAGCATTGACATCTCAAATTCTTTCTTCATCTCTTCAGCAAAATTCCTGCACATTCCCTCATCATTGCCACCAAAGATTATGTCATCGACATAAACAATGACAACCAGCTGTTTGCTCAACTCTGTTTTGACATAAAGATTGCTATCAACCAGTCCTTTTCCAAAGCCGATCTTGCGGAGATAGAGGTCCAGCCTTGCATACCACGCCCTTGACGCTTGTTTCAGCCCATAAAGAGCCTTTTTCAACTTGCACACTAGGTCTGAATTTTTGCTAATGAGAAAACCATCAGGTTGCTCAATGTAGACCTCTTCTTCAAGTAATCCATTCAAGAAGGCTGACTTTACATCCATCTGAAATACCTTGAAGGTTTTGTATGCAGCCAATGCAAGAAACATACGAATGGCTTCCAGACGAGCCACCGGTGCAAAGGTCTCTTCAAAATCTATGCCTTCAACTTGAGCATAGCCTTTACAAACCAACCTTGCTTTGTTTCGTATGACCTGACCATCTTCATTTAGCTTATTCCGAAAGACCCATTTAGTACCAATAACATTCTTATCGGTAGGTCTAGAAACTAGTTCCCATGTGGAGTTCTTCTCAATTTGCTCCAACTCCTCATGCATAGCTTTCAACCAACTTTCATCGAGACTGGCTTCAGCCACAGTCTTGGGTTCAATGGTGGACACAAGTGAGTAATTGCTAACTACACTTTGTCTTGTTTTAACACCGGCCTCAGGATCTCCAATGATTTGATCCTTAGGGTGTTGCTCTACCCAAGTGCTTTTCTTTCTAGGTGTAGCGTCCTCTGAGTCATCCTTTGATTTCTCAGAATCATTAGGTTCAGCCACTTCATCATCAATCTCACTCGAGTCCTCATAAACTGGACTGTCATAATGAGTTACATTCTTTGATTCACGGTTTTCATCAATTCTAACGTCGGCACTTTCTATGATTTTTCTGGTCCTTTTGTTAAGACATCTGTAAGCCTTACTAGAGGAGGAGTAACCCAGAAATATACCTTCATCAGCTCTTTCTTCAAACTTGCCCGGATTTTGTTCAAGACGCTTGATGTAACACTTGCTACCGAAGACTCTGAAGTGCTTGACTGTTGCTTTTCTCCCAAACCATAGCTCATAAGGAGTTTTGTCTTCATGTGGCCTGATCAAGCATTGATTCTGAATGTATACAGCCGTATGGATTGCCTCCTTCCAGTATTTGTCAGCTAGCTTGCTCTCAGTTAGCATTGTGCGAGCCATCTCTTGCACGGTACGATTTTTCCGTTCCACAACTCCATTTTGCTGTGGAGTTCTAGGGGCTGAATATTGTCTTTGAATGCCATGGTGCTCACAATAGTTAGTGAACTCTTCAGATGTGAATTCACCTCCTCGATCAGACCTTAAAATCTTGATACGTTTTCCAAGCATATTTTCAACCTGTGCTTTAAAACACTTTAAAACGATCAAGTGCTTGATGTTTATGCTTAAGAAACAATACCCATGTCATACGAGTATAATCATCAATGCATAACATAAAATACTTATCTCCATTGGTACTTTGAGTTCGCATCGGTCCACAGAGATCAGTGTGCACTAGCTCAAGAGGTTTCTTTGAATGATGCTCCTTTGACTTGAATATTACCCTCGTTTGCTTTCCCTTTTGGCAAGAATCGCAAATGGGGTTGGAAAGCTTTTCAACTGTAGACATACCTCTGACGGCCTTTGAATTGCAAATCTTTGACATGTTATCAAAGTTTAGATGCCCAAGGCATTTGTGCCACAACCAACTTTCCTCTGTCCGACTCATCAAGCAAGTCTTTTCAGCTCCATCTGACAATGTATAGAGATTTCCAGCAGTCCTAGATCCAGTAGCCACTGTTTTGCCATTGCTACACTTCTTGATAGCAAACCCATTCTTAGTGAGGACAACTTCGTGGCCTTTGTCACAGATCTGGCTCACACTAAGCAAGTTGTGTCTCAGTCCAGACACATATAAGACCTCGTCTGATCTGATCTTGTTTGCCTTTAGCTGAACAACACCTTTTCCGCAGATTTTGGCACCATCATTGTTACCAAACTTCACTGATCCGCCTTCATAGTGCTGTAATTTGACGAATCTTTCCTTATCACCTGTCATATGGCTTGAACAGCCACTATCAAGGACCCATGGTGCTACCTTCTTTTGTGCATTGAATGCCATTTGCACAATGAGAGATTCCTTGGAATTATCTTTCCTTTTCTTTGCCCTCCATGCCTTAACTAACTTGGGTTTCTTTTCAACTTGAAATTGGTTAGCAATAGGCAACCTACAATCCCTAGCCAAGTGTCCATAATTATAACACTTATGGCACTCAATTTTGTGGCCGTTTAGGATTGAGAAAGGGTTCCTAGTCACTAATGGACTGTTTCTAACATAGAATCTACAATCAGCTCTTTTATGTCCATATCTATTACAATGATAGCAATAACCATAGAATCTGAACATTCTTCCTTTCTTAGGTGGCTGGTTAAACTCCACAAACCTTTTCTTATTGACCATCTCAATACTAGGCTGAGTTTGAAGCTTTGTAGCCTTGAGAGGTATGGCACTTTGTTTCATAAACAAAGAAGGTGCAGCTTTAGAGGACTCTCCGATCTCAAATCCAATACCAAATTTATTGTGGAAGGGCTTTTGAACTTTCAGAATTTCATTGAGTTTCATTGTCCCTTCAATTGCTTGGAGCACTTTGAGTTTTTGGCTACTTTCTAAGTTTTCAGCCTTTGCTCTAGCGATTTCAGTTTCAAGTTTCATAGCCTCTTCCTCTTTGATACTTATTTGATTTTCAAGGACTTCCACCATTCTTTTATATTCTTCAACTTGAGTTTTCAAAGCAATAACTGAACTTTCAGATTCATGAAGAAGTTTCAGATTTTTCTTACTTGTTTTTCGTTCCATGCTAAGCTCCTCAAATGCGGCAATGAGTTCTTCTTCAAGATTGACCTCAGCCTCCTCTTCCTCTTCCGGCTCTTGCTCCTCTTCTTCTTCAACAGTAACCATGAAGAGAGCTTCAGTTGCCTCGGCTGATTCATCATCGTCTGAAGTTTCAGACGTGCTGTCATTATATTGACTGATGAAGCTTTTTGCTTTGCCCCTCTTTCTGAAATTTTTCTTCCATTTACTCTTATCAACATAAGAGTCATCATCATTGTTTTCTTTCAGCGGACACTTCGCAGCAAAGTGACCAACACCGCCACAATTGAAGCATTTAAGGGTAGCTTCCCTTTGTACTTTCCATTGCTTCCTTTCTTCAGCTTTCTAACTAATTGAGCCTCAAGCTCATCATCATCAGTATCAGCATCATGACCAGCAGTCTCTTTTCCCTTTTTCTGAACTTTGAAGGCCGCTTCTCTATCAGATGAAGACGTCTTACCTATGCGCATCTCATAGGCAGTGAGTGAACCATGCAACTCATCCATGGTAAATTCATTTCAGATCCTTGGCTTCTTCTATGGCTGAGACTTTTGAATCAAACCGGGAAGAGAGATCTTAGAACCTTTTTGACGATGACTGGTTCTTTAATCTCCTCCCCTAGTCCACGAATGTCATCGTGACTTCATTCACTCGTTGCATATACAAGTCAACATTCTCGCTTTCCTCCATGCGAAGAGACTCGAATTGAGAGCGATGAGTTTGCAATTTTCGCTTCTTTGATCTTCTCATCTCCTTCATGAATGCTTTTCAACTTCTCCCATATTTCCTTGGCTATTTTGCATGCAATTACTTTGACCAGCTCGCTGTCCACAAGGCCACTAAAGAGTGCATTCTGCGCCTTGGAGTCGTTGTCTGCTAACTTCTTCGTTGCAGCATCAGTGGGTATGATGGCAGTATTGTAACTGACTCTGACAGTCTCCCAGACATCATAGCCAAGTGATTTGATGAAAGCCTGCATTCTGATCTTCCAGAAGGAGTAATTAGAACCATCAAACAAAGGTGCTTTCTTATTCCCTGTATTGGATGCCATGTGATTTGACAAGAGATCACCCTTAGCGTGTTAAGCTTATCAAGGGAGCCTTGGCGCTCTGATACCAATTGTTAGATATCGCGATCACTGAGAGGGGGGGGGGTGAATCAGTGATTCCTTAAAAACAGGTCCAATTTAACAACAAAAGCAAATCAAATCACACAAGGACACCAGATTTAACGTGGTTTACCAAAAGGCTACGTCCACGGTTCAAAGACTGTCCGAACACCGATCCAGAACAGGTCTGAATCTATTTAGTCGCACCAACGACAAAGAGCACCAACCCTTAAGTTTCAGATAGCACCAACTATCTAAGAAGCACCTACCCCCTTTACAATTTATCTGCACCAACAGATAGGATCACCAAACCCCTAACACCAAGCACCAACTTGATGTTCTACAGAATAAAAGTAGAGATCTTTTCTACAGCCCTTCCCCTCTACAATCTCTCTCTCTCAATCCCTTACAAATTGAAATTAAAGCATAAACAGAGAGACACTTATCTTACGGACGAATCACCATCTTCATGAGCACATTCTCATCCACACTTGCTGTAGAAACATGCAACACAACAGCACACAGCAACAGCACCTTCTTCTCTCCAAAACCCTCTCTTTTCTTCTCTCTTCTCTTCTCTTCTCTTCTGTGCTCTTGAAAATGAACTTAGCAAGCCTTTGTATAGGTTATGGTAACCCTAAAGAGTGTTTAAATTAGGCTAGAATTCGTTTAGAAAGAGTCCCAAACGAAATACATAAGTTTCCTGAATTTTCATGCAAAACTTCTATTTCTGCGCAACTCAAGTTTCCCGTGTGTTCTACCGGTAGTACTACCGGTTTAACAGATGAGATTCTCATGTCCAAACATTCTGCTGGAATATCAGCCTTTTCTACCGGTAGTACTTGCGGTTGACTTTCTACCGGTAGTACTTGCGGTTGACAGATGGAAATCTCAGGGTCAGCCTTTTCTACCCCTTTTCTACCGGTAGAACTACCGGTTGACAGATGGAATTCTGATTTCCTGTACTGTTCTGTTTCAGCTCTGTTTTCTCTTTGAAGCTCTATCAACACCACACTTGTGACATTGTGTTGACAATAATTCCAACACAATATGATACTTGAGATACTAAACACTTCAATGCTTCATAAGACTTCTCAAGGCATCTCAAATTCCAACAGCGACTTCATGCAGTTTTTTGGATCTTGAAGAAGGAAACTGACATTTTTGGTGTCAACAGTTAGGCCAACAATAAGAAGAAAAATGAAAAACCTGAGTTGGTATTTTGACTATATCTTTTTACTCGGGTGTTCGATTGAGGTGATCTCAGAAGCATTGGAAAGACTTGTTCTAAGATCTACAAATCATATTTCACGACATTTTCCCAGTTCGGACGTTTCGGGGGTCAAAATTGTACATCAATCTGGGAACTGTTTTCTAGCTCGAGAATGACATTCATATGTTCATATTTCCATTCTTGTCTAGTCCCACATCGGAAAGAAATCAAAAGAGAGCAAGGCAAATATTTCTATATAAGGAAGGGAGCTCTAGGCATCAAACACACAAGCAAGGAGAGCCTCCTCCTCTTTACTTAAGCTTTTCATGTAATTGAGAGCAATTGTAGAGAGGAAGTGAGGAAAGACTTGTAAAAATTTAAGATTTGGAATCGAATTGAAAGCTTTATCTTCTCCAATGGGTGGCTATTCCCTTTGATTGGATCTTCTAGGTGAAGCTAAGTTGATCCTATTCCTTTTGCTTATGCTCTTTATTTTAATTCCCTTGTTTATGTTCTTAATATGTTAGAGTAGATTTTTCTTCATTGCATTGTGCAACCTTCCATGCTTAGTTTCTATATTAGCATTCTTTTTACTATCTATGCTTAGGTTTGATAAATCATGCTTAGGAGTTAATATCTTTTGATGGTTTATGCTTACTTTTGATAGATAGTCATTAGGAGTCTATTCTTTTATGAAGGGAAGAAAGTCTTAGCTATTAGATTGTTAATTTCTATCTTTGAGATTTAAAGTTATATTTTCCAAATCTAAGCATTGATTTGTATTTGGATTTGAGTATTCTTTTTTTTTTGGGAATAAATAAGAGCATTAGTGTTGGATTAGTGTCACTTAGTGGATTCTAGATGATTCAATCATCCATTAGTACTGTTTGTTTCTTGTTTTACTTACTTTAGTTTGACTCTATTCACTTTCTCACACACTTATTCACTTGTTTTGATTCTCACACTCCATTTCTCTATTCACACCATCAATTCCACATTTGATTTTACATTACTTTAGCATATTTCTTTATCTCTATCCACTCATTTTCTATCTTTCACTTGTTATTTTCACACACTTATTCATTTGATCTATCTAACATTTCTTCATTGTTCTTGTATTAACCTTGTTATTTTTTTTTTCATTAACTTTGTTACTAACTTGTTACTTAGCTTGTTCTCACTTGAGTTTTTCTATTTTTACTAACATCTCTTTGTTATCTAGTTCTTGTTTTCTTTTAGATTGCATTTTTTTTATTTTCCTTGTTATGGTTTTTTTTTTTGTTTCCATTATTTTTGTTATTTTCATTTGCATTTGTTAGCTATATTTGAGTTAATACTCCTTTTCATTGATCATTGTTAGTTTCCTTGTAACAATCCTCGTGGGAATGATATTCGGACTTCCATAGTCTATATTACTCGAGACAACAGTATACTTGCGGAAATCGCCATCAACCACCTTCGAACCTTCCAATAGAAGATCATGTTAAAAAGATAGACTTGGGAACACCAGATAACCCGCGTCCTGTATTCATTAGCAAGAATATAAAGGATGATGAGTTACTCGAGTATATCGCCTTTCATCCTGAGTTTGTTGATTGCTTTGCATGGTCCTATGCTGAAATGTCTGGCTTAGACCCCAAAATAGCAGTCCACAAACTCAATCTTCAAGAAGACATCAAGCCTGTCAAGCAGGGCCAAAGAAGATTCCGTCCAGATGTGATGGATAAAATTGAACAAGAAGTTCAAAAATTCAAAAACGTCGGCTTCATCCGTGAGGAACAATATCCTGAATGGTTGGCCAACATTGTCCCTGTCACAAAGAAAAACGGGCATATCAGGGTCTGTATTGACTAAGAGACCTGAATGGCGCATGCCCTAAAGATGAATTTCCGCTCCCCATACCAGAGGTAATGATTGATAATACCTGTGGATTCGAGTGAATGACATTCATGGATGGTTTCTCTGGCTACAATCAGATAAAGATGCATCCTGAAGATGAAAAACATACATCTTTTCAGACCCCATTTGACGTATATTGCTACACTGTAATGCCATTTGGTCTGAAAAATGCTGGTGCCAAATATCAGAGGGCTATGATGAAGATATTCCAAGATATGCAGCACAAGACGGTCGAATGTTACGTTGATAACCTCGCCGTCAAAAGCAAAAGAAAAGAAGATCATCTCGAAGACCTTCGAGAAGTCTTCCTCCGGCTTCGCAAACACAAACTGCGAATGAATCCTCTAAATGCTTCTGCGGCGTCTCATGGGGTAAGTTCCTTGGATTCTTAGTTCGGAAAGCTGGAATAGAGCTTGACCCCATAAAAGTCAAAGCCATTCTAGAAAATGCCCTCTCCAAGAAACTTGAGAGAACTCAAAGGGCTTCAAGGGAGATTGGCCTACATGAGACGGTTCATCTCCAATCTTTCGGGGAAATGCCGTCCATTCTCCCGGTTGATGAAAACAGGTGTAAACTTTGTCTGGGATGCTGACTGTGAAACTGCATTCCAAGATATCAAGTCATACCTGACAAAACCTCCAGTGTTAGCTGCTCCTACCACTGGAAAACCATTCATTTTGTACACAAGAGCCCTTGATCACTCTCTGGGCGCTCTGTTTGCACAAGAAAATGATGAAAGAAAAGAAGCTGCTCTATACTACCTCAGCCGCATGCTAGTAGGTGCAGAGCATCACTACTCTCCAGTCAAAAAGGAATGCCTTGCAATGATGTTCGCCGTACAAATGCTGCGTCACTACTTGCTTTCCAACACAGTCTACCTGGTCTCGAGGATCAACCTCTTGAAGGTCCTTGTCACAAAAGTAAGTTCTCTCAATGCCCGACTGGCAAAATGGTCCATCATTTTATCACAATTTGATATTAGGTATGTACCACAAAAGGCAATCAAAGGGCAAGCTCTAGCGGACTTTCTCGCAGAGCATCCATTGCCTAAAGATTCTCCACTCAGAGATGATCTCCCATATGAACCAGTTTACAATGTGGAGACTTTCTCACAAAATGCTTCCTGGGACATGTACTTTGACGGTGCAACCGGGACAAATGAAAAAAGACAGCTGATCTCAGGAGTTAGCATCCTCTTTGTTAGCCCCGACAAATACATGATTCCACACGCTTTCTCGCTACTGGAACCATGCACAAACAATGCAGCTGAATATCAAGCTCTGATCCTAGGATTGGAACTCGCCATCGAATCCGGTATCACCGTGTTGGAAATCTTTAGAGAGTCTTAACTGATCATCAACCAGATGAATCAGAAGTTTGAAGTCCAGAAGCCTGATCTGTTGCCTTACTACAACAAGGCACAATCGCTTCTGCAAAAGTTTGACATCTGTCACATCACCCACATTCGTAGAGGTGAAAACATACGTGCAGATGCCCTGGCTGGACTTGCCGCATCTATGGCAATCCAGGAAGGGGAAAACATGCAAATCACAGTGTGCGAGAGAAGAATCCTTCCTCCTTTTAACACACACCAAGCAGTTGCTGAATGCCACTAAGTGGTTGGAAGTCGGATTTCTATCCTTCAACCTTCAATCGACGACTGGAGGGATCCATTCATTGATTACACTATGTTCGGAATCCTACCTGAAGATCCAAACGAGCGGGTAAGCATCCAAAGGCAAACCCAAAGCTTTCATTTGGATATTCCTTCAAAAATCCTTTACAGGAAATCCTTCAAAGGAGTACTTCTATGTTGCTTGTCACAACAAGAGGCTGAAGAAACACTCATAGAAGTTCATGCCGGTCTTTGTGGAGCTCATCAGGCTGGTCCCAAGCTCTATGATCAGATAAAAAGGTTAGGTTATTACTACCATGGTAGCTGATGCAATAAATTTGCTAAGCGTTGCCAACAATGCGAAGTTCATGGAGATTACATTCACATGCCTCCAGAATGGCTACATCCTACAGCGATTTCATGGCCTTTCGAAGCCTGGGGTATGGACATCATAGGTCCTATTTCTCCCCCTTCGAGGAAAGGTCATCGCTTCATCTTCGCCGCTACGGATTATTTCTCCAAGTGGTCAGAAGCATTTACGCTTAACGAAATGAAAACCCCACCAGTCCTTCAGTTCCTGCGCACCAACATCATTTGTCGTTTCAGCATACCCAAAAGATTTGTCCATGATAACGGACCACAATTTCGGGATCATCGATTCTATAGGTTCTGCGACAAATACAAAATCCAAAGCTGTCCTTCAACTCCATACAATCCGGCAGCAAACGGATTAGCAGAAGCTTTCAACAAGACACTCTGCAAAATCCTCAAGAAAATGGTCTCTAGTCACAAAAGAGACTGGAGCGACAAACTGTCTGAAGCTTTGTGGGCCTATCGAACCACCGTTCGAGGACCAACCCATGCACACCATTCTCCTTGGTCTATGGATGCGAAGCTGTCGTACCCTTGGAAGTACAAATTCCCTCCTTGAGGGTATCTTTGTAAAATGACATGACTCAAGAAAGCAATGTCAAATTGCGACTCCATGAGCTGGACAATCTCGATGAGAGACGGCTCGAAGCTCGATAAAGCATTGAACTTTACCAAGCACGAGCATGGCAGGATCTTTCGACAAAAAGGTCAGGCAACGCGCCTACAAAAAGGGTGACTTGGTTCTTGCGGTAAAAAGACCAATGGTCTTCGCTCACAAGTCCAAAGGCAAATTTGAGCCAAAATGGGAGGGACCCTATGTAATCGACAAGGTTTTCTCCAACGGCGCATATGCACTCCTAAACATGGAGGGTGAGAGATGTATGCTGCCCATCAACAACAAGTTCTTAAAGCGGTACTACCCTTGAAGACTTACCCAATTGGGTAAAAGCAATACCTGTACGGCCAAAACCGGTTTCCAGGTACACAGTCGCTAAACCCACTCTTTTTAGAATTTTCATATCAAATGTTGAAATTTCTAGAAATTCAAACAATGCTTACTTTCATCATTTCATTGTTCAAGAATCCAAGTTTAGGAGCCTCTCCCTAACTTAACCAAAATTTTCAACCCTTGAACCCAAAATTTATGGTTTGAAACAAAATCCGGATTCAGGGATTTCCAGCCAAGTCCACATTTCCTTTTACCGCCTAAATGGTTTTAGGTCAAAACTTATGACCCTCGTGTCTTTAAACAAAAAAAAATGGTTTTTCGAAAACCGCGGGGAAGCGACGCTTAGTCGATACTCGCACAAATTGGAAGCATGTGAACCATGTTCGACACTTCCAAAATCGCAAGGAAGCGGCATTTCGTCGATACTTGCAAAATCCTAAAAAAAAAAAAAAAACATGGAGACGCAACATTTCAGTTGATATCCACAACCCAAATTTCAAAAACTATGGAGACGCAACATTTCAGTTGATATCCACAATCCAAATTTCAAAGGTTCGAAAAAACCTATAAACCGTGGAGACGCAACATTTCAGTTGATATCCACAACCCAAATTTCAAAGGTTCGAAAAAACCAAGAAATCATGGAGATGCAACATTACAGTTGATATCCATAACCTAAAGATTCGAGAAAACCGCAAATTTCAAAAATCGTGGGGAAATGACATCAAGTCAATACCCGCAAAACCAAAATTTTTGAAAAGCAAGGAAGCGACATTTCATCGATACTTACACCCAAATCTGCGAGGATACGACATTCCATCGATACTCGCAACCGAATGAGCAAGGATGCGACATTCCATCGATACTTGTAAGACCATTCAGCAAGGAGGCTACTTTTAGTCGATACTTGTAATTTTTGAAAACCAAAACTGGCTATAAATGCCACAAACCGGCTATAAATGCCACCAAACCGGCTATCAATGCCACAAAACAAACTGGCTATCAATGCCACAAAACAATGCCACAAACCAAAAACTTAGCTTTCAAAAAATCCGGCTATAAATGCCACAAACCGGCTATCAATGCCACAAAACAAAACCGGCTATCAATGTCATAAACCAAAACATGGTTTTCAAAAAAAAAAAAAAAACAAACTAGGCTGTCAATGCCACAAACTCGACTATCAATGCCACAAAAAAACGGCTTCCATGCCACAAACAAAAATCTAGCTCCCATGCCAAAACAATCATTTGGCAAAAGACTTTCACAAAATGACAAGCTTTTGATCAAATCTCATTTAGCAATTGCTTTCATCACAAAAAGATTTAAGTGAGCGTAGGGAAAATGAAAATAAATATATCCCATTTAGCAATTACTTTCTTCACAAAACGATTTAAGTGAGCTTAGGGAAAACAAAAAAAAGAGTACCAAAAAAGTACATGCGGTACCAAAAAAGAAAGTGTTCACAAGCACTATAAAAAAAAGGAGTACAAAAAAAATACATGTGGTACCAAAAAAAAAGAAGGATAGTTTCTGCTACAAAAATCAGGAGCTCAACCAAAAATGGTTTCCAGCCAAAATTTCAACTCCTCAAGCAAACCTTTGGCCTCAGCCGTCAGAGTTTCTCAGGCACGCTTCTTCAGGAACTTGCCATGAGATGCTAGAGAAGGCTGCAACCCTTCTTTTACACCGGAAAGCTTATCCCGAGCAGTTTGCCATTATTCGTCCTCTTGAAACTTCCTTTCAAGAACTTGATCAGCATCTGCAACCCAGCGAATCAGAGCACTCTCCCTATCACGAGCCTCTGTTATAGCAGCCCACTTGGCAACGACTTATGCCTTCAAATGCTCAAGACGTCTCCTGGCCTCATCGACCTCCCTATCAAGGATGTTAAGGTCATGTGTCAGCCCAATGATGGCTAGCTCTTCTAAGTTCTTCTCTCGAACTAGCTGCTTCCTGCTTTGTGTAGCCTCATTCAGGTCAAACTTAGCTTTATCAGCAGGGTCAAGGAACATCTCCTTGAAGAACTGGTCGTCAGCAAAACCAATGGTCTCAAACCACTTATCACCTAGTGTAATGATCCTATCAACGATCACCGTGGCACCTGTGACATCCAGACCAGCCTCTTCGGCATCACCGAGAATCTCCTGCACATGCTGGATCATGCCAAATCCGGCATCCAAGTGTCCAGCAAGGAGAGTCTCAATCTAAGAGCTCAGAACCTGCACTACCACCTTCTTCGCAAAAAGAAGATATGGCCCAGCTGAAGATTCACCCCGCTCCGTCGGTCGGCTGCTCATGTCATGCCCCGTTGGAAGAGGAACAAAAGAACTCTTTCCAGTTGGAGTTGTTGTGGAAAGAATCTCAGCACGAGGTACCTCCTCCACCGTGTCAGAATTGATTACAGGAGTCTCTACCTCTGGATCAACCTCTGGCATCCTTTGCTCTGGTTCTGAAGGAAGCGACAAACTCTCCTCTGTCACTTCAAAACCTGCCAAATAAACACAAAAAGGTATGAATATGATCCTGTTTGACAATCATTATTAGGGTTGTTACTATAAAATACCTTCTTCGACGAATGGCGGAACACTCTCTTCCTCCATGAACTCATCGGAAGCATTGTCAACATTTGCGTCCATCGATGGTTCAAAGTCATCAAAATCCTGGGCAAGTCAGCTGACAAGAAGAATGTTAGCAAACCAAGTCACAGACAAAAGAAAAAAAAACAAAAGAAGTCATACCAGTTGGAGATTCTGGAACCACTCCAGAGTCCCACGGTTCTTCTTCTGTGCCGCAACCGGAACCGTCACTGCCTCATCGGTTGGAACCTCAGGCATCGCTAAGTCTTCCTCTGCTAAAAAAAAAGAAGCAGTAAGGGGAGAAAGCAAATCAGAATATGGAAAAATCCCATGAAAAGAAATGAAAAGAGAAAAATGAAGAATCATACCTTTACCGACAGTCTCTTCTTCTCGGCTTCCCTTTTCTAGAGGCTCGTCAGCATTCCCTGGCACCTCCTCATTGATAGTAAGAGGAACTTCCAAATCAGGAGAACCTTCATGTTGCCCCTTACTGCGATGATGACTCCTCTTCCTCTTACTTCTGCGGGCTCGCTTCTTAAAAGAACCTGCCCCGCTGTCGGAGTCAGGTTTCCCACTTGACTCCTCACTGGATGGTCTACCCTTGTCAGTAGACTCCACGGAAGCTCTCCTCTGTGCCGCTTGCATCCAAGCATCAAGCTCAGCTTCCTCTTGTTTTAGCTGCTCTAAAGCCTCATCAGGTATTTCTCGAATAGCTTCAGAACCAATGACGCCCTAGTCACCGAGAAAGCCTATCTTGTGCTTCTCTCCCGAAAGGAAGGCCCAAACTTCCTCTCGCCGGACGCCATCCAACTTTCCAAGGCCTTTTCCAGACGATAGCTTCACATCAAGTTCCTTCTTGGAAAGCCCTCGATATGCCGAAAAGCTCTCCACGAACCACTTCATGATAAAAAATCATGGCAGTAGTGTTTTCAGCACTATAGAAAGCCCATGCGTTTCTCCCGTCCTGTAAACCTCCAAAGCGCTTCACCATGCTTGAAGGCGCTCCAACAACGCCTTGAGAAAAGCCCAACTGTAGAGCAAAGCGAGAAGGTACATACGGCTGGATGTCGACGAAAAGATGTTTGCGGTACACCATCGTGCCGACACGTATGCTGAAAAGCCACTTCTTCTCTGCATTTGTCATGGAGTAATGCCTTCCCGACCCCGCCCTGGTAGAGTCGCGGGAGGCACCAAAATCAAAAGCCTTCTTCCGCAACTCCGGAGAAAGCTTCACTGAAGACCGCCCCATCTTGACGTCCCTGAACCGTCGGATCCTCATGCGGGCAAACAAAAGTGATTCAGACAAGGCTTTACCCTTAGCCAGTCGAATCATGAGAGGATCATCATCCTGTGCAGCACCCGGCCGCTGGAAGTCAGGACAGTGGTATACAAACCACGAATAAAAGATATGGGCTAAAAATACCCTATTCATAGGGAGCCTAAGCCAAACCAAAAAAGCAGCAGCCTACGGTTCGGTACACAAGTAGGAGTAAAGAGCTGGCACCAAAGCAAGCTGCTCTCCAAATGCCATCTGACAAGCTGGAAAAATACAATGCGGCCTGATGTGCGTTCCATCTCCTCTAGCAAAAACGGCCTCACCTAACCAATAAGTGAGGTAAACAGCGAAACTCTTCGCAGTGCAATGTCAGGACATATGGCATTTGTACTCGCAAAGAAATCTCTCAACTCTTCTTGCATAGCCAAAATCTTCTTTGAACACGGATCCTTAGCCCTGTCTTCCCGGGTCATGCTATCAGAAGGCTCCCCACTTTCAAAGAAGTTGGGAGACGAAGAGCTAAAACTCTTCCAACTGCTGGATCTTACCTTTGAGCCCTCCTTCTCCTTAAAAAAAATCATAGAAGGCGACGAGCTGACAGTACAAAAGCCTGAACTCCTCAGACCGCTCCTCAAGGACGCTGTCGATCGGCATAAACTCTTCATAGATTTGCCAAGGATGGGCAATCCAGTAATGGCACTCAGCTCCTTCAAAGAGAAACCAATCTCACCATTCGTCATAACGAAGGTATTGGTTTGTGGAAGGAATGACTCCAACATAGCCATGAAGGCCTCGTCGGAAAAGATCACGTCTCCCTAAAGGCACGGACCGCATCAAAAATCCCGGCTTCCTTCAAAACGGTGCCACAATCAGCAGGACGCGATCAGTCCACGACTTCCACTCGGAGTCAGCACTGAAACGGCCACAAAGTCGAAATGGCTTCACGCAATTGCTGCCGACACCGCTGAAAATGCCAAGGCCCACTGGACCCAAATCGACCGACAGATAATCAGAGCCCTGGTAGCCGTTGGCCGGCATCAACATGTCCATGTCAGCAGGCGACTTCTCCGCTTATCCAGGAGAACCGCCAACAAAAACCCCGGTCTTGATTACACTCGTCCTTCTCACCCAGCTTGGAGGATCTTCCCTCTTAGAGCACATGGGGGCAAGGCTCATGATCGAGACGGTGCGATTAAACGTCGACCGGGTAGCAACGTCTTCTTCTCACCATCAGCTGTGAAAGAGAACTAAAAACATCTCCTCTGGCATGTCATGTCATCAGGGACGGCATCACCAAAGAAGAAGGTAGGCTTGGGAAAAACCCTCTGATCGTCTATCACCCATGGACGACTGCTTACGATGATCTTATAAAATTCCTCTCCCTTGAAAGCGATTACTCGCTGTCTCATCTCATCTTTGTTGAGAGAGTCGCACTCTTCGAGGTTTCTCTCAACATACTGTACCTTCTCCCAGGCCTGCTGAACGGCCGGATTAGAAGATCTAGCAGATTGACGAGGTACGCTTGTAGCAGGCTCTTTACCCTTGTTCGTTCTGGAGGAACCACCTGTAAAAGGTTGGAAAAGAAAAAGATCAATCATCAAAATGACAGAATTTCACTAAAAAAAATCTGGCGAAATTTTGACATGACTCCGGGGAAATTCCAAAGAAAAAGGAAATACCCCGAAAGAAATAGAAAGCTTGAAGATGGGCTCAACATTGCTGCGAGCTCCGAAACTCCAAACTTTCGAAACCTCAAAGTCTCCGTAAAATCTGGAAGGGCTCAACATCGCTGCGAGCTCCAAATTCCCAAATTTGCAAAAACTTTCAGGTATGCTATCATACCATGCTACAAATTCACAAAAAAAATGCATGCATGAACATCTTGGTTTGCCAAACAAAACATGCAATATCGTGATGAGCGAAAAAAAAAAAGAAAAAGAAAACTTTCTCAAAAAAAAAGGGGGGGAGAGAAAGAAAAGAACAAAAAAAGGAAAAAAAGAGGGATTGGCCCACAGGCCACGTGGCCTTACGGCCAGATCCGTACGGCCCACAAAAAAATGTGCAAAAAAAAATGAGAAAAAAAAGAGAAAACACGAGACAAAAAAAAAAGAAAAAACGTGTAAAAAAAAAGGGGAAAACACGTGAAAAAAAAAAGAAAAGAAAAGAAATAAACAAAAAAAAGAAAGAACTTTTTTTATCATCCTATTTCCTATAATGGAGTTTTCATGAAAAAGGGAACTTACTTGTAGCCATTAATGCAGAAGAAAAAGACAGTCTTGAAGATCTTGAAGAAGAAGAACTCTTGTCTTGAAGCCCTGTTGGGATTATTGCAAAAGAAAGCAATAAGAGCAAGAGATCCAACCTCTTTCTCGCTTTTATAGAAGAGAACAAACCAAAGAAGGAAATAAGAAAGAGGTAAGTGTTACTAATTAGTAACCTTACCAAAAGAAAGAAATTAGAAAGATTCTTTCCCAAAAAAAAGATATCTTGAGGGATTCTCTCCCAAAAAGAAATCAATGAGAGATTTTCTCCCAAAAGATAGGAGATTTGAGATATTCTCTCCCAAAGAAGGATATCTTGAGATATTCTCTCCCAAAATAAAGGGAACATGAGAGATTCTCTCCAAATAAAGATATTATTAGATATTCACTATCCAATGGAGATATTTTAGATATTCTTTACAAAATTGACACCATATGAGATCTAAGCCATTTCAAAAGCTTAAGGTCCCATGGGTTAGCCCATATGAGCCAGGTTTGACCACCTAGGCACTTAAAAAAAATTAAAAAAAAAATAATTGGGCTTTTAGTCAAAGAGAAATCCCTCTTACCAAGAGCTTACAAAAATGGTTCTGTGCCTCTTTTGAGTTGATTGGACCATACAAAAAGAATTCCGAGCCCCATGAGCTTCTAAAAATCAAACCATACAGCCTCATATACCAAATTGAGCCAAAATCTTGAAATTGATATTCCACAAAAATCCAAACCAAATCCTGGTCCCCTAACCTGCCACATACAGCTTGTTAGTCACAAGACCAAAATAAAAAACCACACCCTGATCCCCTAACTTGCCACATACAGCCTGTTAGGTCACAAGATCAAAACCAAAATCGACCCCCCAACATTCCACATACAGCTTGTTGGGTCACACGGTCAAAACCAAACCCGACCCCCTAACCTACCACATACAGCTTGTTAGGTCACAAGGTCAAAAACAAAAACCCAAATCCACATCCCTGATGTCATCTTTAAAACTTTGCCTCGAGATGGTACGTGATCCTTTTCACTACCATAAAATTCCCCTGGAAACTCAAAAGGCTACAAATGCCAAAAAAAAGACTGCTCAAAGGCTCTTGGTCAAGTCACAAGCTCTCCTTCAAAAATCTCTTCGAGGCACATAGACTACAAAAGTTAAGAAACTCGTCACTGCACCTCGAGGGGGCATTTATTGACACAAAAAATGTCACTTTGCTTATTCAAGATCCAAAAAGCTACATGAAGTCGCAACCTGCCATAAATAGGCTATGCTACTTCCAAAAAAAATCAAATCTTGTCAGAATCAAACAAAAACTGAAGATCCTTCAAGACAGCCAAAAGAGGAGTACACAAGAAGTTTTGGGCCATTTCAAAATCATTTGGCCTAACTTCGCTTCTCCGATAGCTGAAAAGGAGCTCTTGGTAGCGAAAGCATCGGAGACACAAAATCTTCGATCAGAGCATGTGGATGGTCTCTAAATACATCCAAAAGCCTCCACGTTAAGTTCCGAGTCAAATCGACAACGTTTGACCCTACATTAACCCTCGAATAGCTAGATTAAGCCTCTCGGTGGCGAGAACCACCGAGGCCATCACTCATCAAAAAGAGCATATGCACGGCTTCAAAATGCTTACAAAGGGCTACACGTCAAGTTTCAGGTCATTTCGACAACATTTGACCATACTTTGACGCTCGGAAGCCAAATCAGGCCTCTCGGCGGTAAAGCTCTCTGAGACCGTGGTTTCCAAGACAGAGCCTATAGATCATCTTAAAATGACTCCAATAGGTTCCCTGTCAAATTTCAAGTCAATCGGACATCAGTTGACTGCACATCAAGCCGCGACATCTTCATCGCGATAAAAACAAATCTACTGGCAATAGGACCCCAAACGGCTTCAAAACTCAAGAAAAAGCCTATGGTTGGTCTTATTTATTGCTCAGGAGGCTTCACCCCAAATCTCAGGTCATTCCGACATCGTTTGGCCCAGTTTCATCTTCTGACGGAAAATCGGGAACTCTGCGCGACAAAGTCTTCGGCTTTCTCGGAAAATTGGAAACTTTGCACTCCAAAATGCAAGGATTCTCATTAAGTTTTCTACAGGAAAATCAGGCCAATAAATGATAAAAAATGTCAAGAAAAAATACAGAAGAAAAAAGAATCGAAAAACATCAAAAACGGCCGCAAAACGGGACAAAAAGGGAGAAATCCTCCCCAGAGTCGCAGACCCCTGCGACCATGGAGGCCGGAATCGCCGAGTAAGCCCCGGAAAGCCCCTTTTTTTGTGATTCAAAGCTTCCAACTCCTGGGATTTTCCAAAATTCATACTTTTGAGGTGCCAAATCCTTTGACATCCGTCAAAATCACGGGCCAATCATCAAGAGTATCAAAATCAACATTGATCCTTAACCGGTTAACCAAAAAAGTGTGCTTTCTACCCGACCGATCGAGAAATCGATAGGACAGATGGCACTGACCCGCTGTTGCAATCAATACCTGAAGTTACATGGTCATCCGATGTCGATCTATATGAAGATCCATCGGTGATCATTGCCAAAAGAATCCCAAAAGACGCGGCACGGCCCGCGACTCTTCAACTGCTCGGCGACCACTTAATGTGATTAATTGACTAGCTTTATTGCAGTCATTAATTCATTTCTTTGGATGGCCCAATCAGAAGCAAGCATCCAGGAGTTACAAGTCAATTGATTCATTGCATTTAACCCATGAAACCCCTCCCATCATGGCGATTAAAGGCGATTAAATGCCCTCAATCTCCACCGGTCAATCAGAAGCCAAGAAAAAGGAGTTACAAAATAAATGAATTAAAACTTGTAACTCCTCCCATTATGCGGCTTAATGATGATTAAAGCCCATAAACTCTCCTAAATGGCTACCAAGAGCCTATAAATAGGAGAGTACTCCAAAGAAATCCAAATCGAAAAAAGATCGGAAAAATCACAGAGACTTGGGAAAATCCGGAAATCCAGACAGAAATATAAGAGAAAGAAAGAGATAAAACTCTGCGAAAGTTATGCACCGGCCACCGCTACAAGGTGACAAAAGTCCCTTGGGGGGTACCCCCCAAGGTCCTTGCCTTCTCCTTCTGCCTCCAACGGCTTAGACGTGGCTTTTCAGCCCGTCTACTTAGTTTTTTATTGGACATAGGACCTCCTCTTGGTCTTTGTCCTCTAAAAATCTGAGGTTATAGCTAAGCCAAACGAATCAAGAGCATCCTCTGTTCTCATCTACATGGGTGATGGCAAAGTCCACATATGGCTTGCAACCATCAATCTGAATGAGTCCCATCAATCTCCTGAGATGTTAGATCCTCCTTTTCTTGCTTTTCATTGTAGTTTTTATTTTTCTAAAAGAGACAAAAATCACAATTTTTGTCTTTCATTATTGATAAGAATTGTAAATCGGCTATAAATGCCAAAATCGGCTATAAATGCCAAAATCGGTTATAACCGCCAAAAATCGGCTATAAATGCCAAAAAAATCGCCTTTTATGGCAAATCAAGAAAATGTCTCTTTTCTTAAATATATGTGCAATGGAAAACTTGAAAGAAGTTCATTTCCTTTTCACTTGCGAAGGTCGATCTCCGGATCACCACTTGCAATTCCAAGTAAAATAGAAAATCTAGCACACCCATAAAAAAAATATTGATACCTGCTTCTGCCCCCCTGGCGCGAAAGGGTCGGACGCAATGGACTCCCACGTCTGCCGACCTCGGTAGCGCCGAGCATGAATGCGCGGTCCATCAATAACTTTTCTAATTTCTCTTCACCTTAGGAAAATCTGCACTGATACTTTTGTTTTGTATCTTTCAAGTTGAGTAACTTGGTTTTTAAGGGTTAAATTTTCATTTTTAACTTTTTTTTAATTCATTTTCACTTCCTTTAAAGTTGTTTATTTCTTCATGGGCAAGTTTTAATTCAAATTTAAGTTCATTAATAACATCGGATTCAAGATCTAGAGTTTTTATCTTATTTTGAGCATTAAATGATTTTTCCTTAGAAATAGTTAACTTGTATTCTAAGTTGTTAATATCTTCGTCTTGCCTTTTAATTTATCTCTTAGTTTTAAATTTTCCTTATTAAGTTCATCACTTCCTATCTTTAATTCATCTAGTTCATCTTTAATATTAAATAGGTTATGCAAAGAGATCATAAACTTAGAGTCTACACAATTTATTACTTTTTCTTTCTCTCTAAGTTCATCTTTTGAAGAAACTAATTCTTTGTTTAGCGTTTTAGATTCTTCTTTTAATTTTTCATTTTTCTTGACAAGCTTTAAGTACAATGTATACAATTCATCATAAGCTTGTTCAATATCATCTTCATTTTCAACATTTTTTCTTCTTTTGATTCAAATTGAGATTCATTAAGTTCAAAGTTTGAATCTCCAATTATGGGAAGGAGGGGTCTAGAAGAATCTACAAATTCTAAAATAGTGGAATCCATTCTAATGATTTTCATAAAATACATAAGTAGGGTTTTGACTATAGGTTTTTACACCTAATCAAGAGTTGAAAAACACTTGATCCTAATATAGAGCACGAGACTCTGATACCAATTAAAAGTCCGGGATCCTTACCCTAGAGGGTGGGGGGGGGGGGGGGGGGGGGGCGGGGGGGGGGCGGCGGTGGGGGTTGGGGTTGAATAGGGTGAGCTACTACTAAGTGACAAATTATGACCAATTTTAATTTCTTTAAAACAACTAGTCACTTGTGATGATAAGAAGACTAAATGCAGAAGCTAATAAAAACAATCACCACAAAGCACACACCATAATACAATGATTTATAGTGGTACGGCCTCAATGCCTACATCCACTACCGGCTTGTGATCCTACACCCCAACGGATTTCCACTATCTACGCTTTTCAATAGGGTAAGAAATAACCTATAACAATGTGCTTTTCTAGGCTAAGCAATAACCATACAATGTGCTTTTCTAGGCTAAGCAATCACCTTTACACTATGTTTTTCTTAGGCTAAGCAATAACCTTTACAACAAGAAATATTTCTCTCAAAGTAGTGTCTACACAAACACTAGAAGTGATACAATTAAAGCTCAATTACAATGCCTCTAATTTAGGCGGATATGAAATTAAAAAACTAACTCACACAAACACTATATGAATTCAAAGATAAATGCTAATGATGTGTGTGTGTGAAAACTTCAATTAAGTTTAAAAAGTAAGCTCAATCAATATGTGCTTAAGGCATTTAAAAGTTTAAGGCACATAAAAAGATTAGATTGAAGTGAAGTGCAAATCACATGTATAAATACAAACTTATTGATGATATGAGAATCAAAAGTTCACAAGTTGTATGAAACTATTTAATTCTAAACATGTGTTGCATGTGCTATATTGTTTTCCAAAATAAAATAGTTTAACTAAGGTTCTGAAGAGATGGAAAACAACAATGATGATTCAACCAAAAAATGAAACACGCTCTAAAAGAAATCAAAGATTTTCGCAAATCATGATTAACGAAACTTTAAAACAAACTTAGTTTGAATCAAGGTGAAGAATCCAATCCAACTTAGATCAAAGATTAATTGAAGTAATGGATTCAACACATCAAAGTTGTCATGCTAAAAATCATTTACCAATAATTTAAACAAAGCATATAACATATGATTTAGAAAAGTAAAGCTTACTTCGGAACTTAACTTCATTGATCCAAGCTTTAGCTTTACAAATGACCCCTTGGTCTCTCTTAATTCATTCCCCTTCTTTTGTCTCCAAACACCTCAAAGAAGGCTTAGATGATCAACTTTGTTCCTCAAATTTTCTCAAGGAATGAACTCATATTTATAGTCAAAAAGTGACATTCTGCGTGTCCCCGGTCGACCCCATACAAGGCTCGGTCGACCTGCCCTTCAATGGTAAAAAAAATTACCATTTGAAAAAGCTGCCAACGCCTCTATCCCGGTCGACCCGTAGTGGGCTCGGTCGACCGGGTCCATGGGCTCGGTCGACCGAGCTCACTGCAGGTCAACCCGGGCCCAGGGAACAAAATCCCATTTTTTGCATATTTTAAAGATAATTTCTTTGGGGATTTTTGGGCCAATAAATCAAGCTTGGAAACATGATTTTAAATCAATCTAAGAGAGTTTTAAAAACAAGAAACATAAAATGTCAAAGATGATTTGAAACTTTAAAAACATTGGCTAGCTTAAATAAAAAGTTCTTTTCAAAAAATAAATGCATCCATGATTTAAATTGAAAACATGCACGAACCATAAGTTATAAATGACTTAAAAACTATGCATGTGAAAATCAAGATTTCAAGTACTTCAAAATCAATGCATGTGTGAAAATTCAAATGATGAGTAAAATGAATAATGCATCCATCAAATTGCTAAATACAAAATCCCTAACAAGATTCTCTCCCAAAAGAAAGGAGTTAGAGAGATTCTCTCCCAAAAGAAAGATACTTTGAGGGATTCTCTTAAAAAAGAACGCAATTAGAGAGATTTTCTCCTAAAAGAGAGGGGATTTGAGATATTTTCTCCCAAAGAAAGATACTTTGAGATATTCTCTACCAAAATAAAGGGAACTTGAGAGATTCTCTCCAAGTAAGGATATTTTTAGATATTCTCTATCCAAAGGAGATACTTTTAGATATTTTTTTACAAAATGACACCACATGAAATCTAAGCCATCTTAAAAGCTTAAGGTCCCATGTGTTAGCCCACATGAGCCAGGTTTGACCACCTAGGCACTAAAAGAGGCTTTTAGTCAAAGAAAAATCCCTCTTACCAAGAGCATACAAAATGGTTCCATGCTTCTTTTGAGTTGATTGGACCATATAAAAAAAATCCAAGCCTCATGAGTTTCCAAAATCTAAACCATCCAACCTCATGAACCAAATTAAGCCAAAATCTTGAAATTGACATTTCCCAAAAAATCAAATCATGGTCCCCTAACTTGCCACATACAGCTTGTTAAGTCATAAGGCCAAAATAAAAAACCAAATTCCGGTCCCCTAACTTGCCACATACAGCTTGTTAGGTCATAAGGCCAAAAATCAAAAACCAAATCCTGACCCCCTAACCTGCCACATAAAGCCTATTAGGTCACAAGGTCAAAAAACCAAATCCTGACCCTAACCTGCCACATACAGCTTGTTGAGTCACAAGGTTAAACCAAAAAACCAAACCCGACCCCCTAACCTGCCACATAAAGCTTGTTAGGTCACAAGGTAAAAAAAAAACCCAAAAACCCAAATCCAAACCCCTCATGTCATTTTCAAAACTTTGCCTCGAGAAGGTACGTGATCCCTTTCACTACCGAAAAATTCCCTTGGAAACTCAAAAGGCAACTCTACAATAAGAAAAGTGTTCAAGACTCTTGGTCAATTCAGAAGCTTCCCTTCAAAAGTTCTCTTCGAGGCACACCGACTACAAAAGTTAAGCAACTCGTCTTTGTACCTCGAGGGGGCATTTGTTGATACCAAAAATGCCACTTTGCCTCTTCAAGATCAAGAAACTACACGAAGCCGCAACCTACCACAAAACAGGCAATGCTACTTCAAAAATCATATATTGTCAAATTCAAACAAAAACTGCAAGATCCTTCAAAACAGCCAAAAAAAGATTACACATGAAGTTTTAGGCCATTTCAACGTTATTTGGCCTAACTTCACTCTTCCAGCAGCTGAACAGCATCAAAGATATTAGATCTTCGATCAGAGCCTGTGGATGGTCTCAAAATACATCCCAAAGGCTCCATGCCAAGTTTCAGGTCAAACCGACAATGTTTGACCCTGGATCAACCCTTGAGCAGCAAAATCAAGCCTCTCGGCGGCGAGAACCACCGAGGCCATCACTCATCAAATAGAGCAAATGGGTGACTTCAAAATGCTTACAAAGGGCTACATGTCAAGTTTCAGGTCATTCCAACAGCATTTGACCAGACTTTGACTCTCGGAAGTCAAATCAGGCCTCTCGACAGCGAAGCTCCCCGGGACCATGGTTTTCGAATTGGAGCTAATGGATCATCTCAAAATGACTCTAATAGGCTCCCTGTCAAAATTCAAGTCAATCGGACATCGGTTGACCGTACATCAAAGTGCGACATCTTCCTCGCGACAGAATCAAGTCTAGTGGCGACAGGACCCCACATGGCTTCAAAACTCAAACAAAATTCTATGGTTGGTCTTATTTATTGCTCAAGAGGCTTCACCTCAAATTTCAGGTCATTCCGACAACGTTTGGCCTAGTTTTGGCTTCTGACGGCAATCGACAACTCTATGTGACAAAGTCTTCGGTTTTCCCGGAAAATTGGAAACTTTGCACTCCAATATTCAAGGATTCTCGTCAAGCATTCTACAGGGAAATCAGGCCAAAATATGTTCAAAATTATTAGAAAAAATATCAGAGAAGAAAGAGGCAGAAAAAACCATGAAACGGCCGAATATCGGCGACCAAAAGGGGAAAAACACCCCATGGTCGCGGCGACCATGGAAATCCGGGTCACCAGATTTCTGCCAAAAGACCATTTTTTGGTCCCTTCTCGCGTTTCGAGATGTCTGGTCCCTGTGGTTTTCCGAAATTTTTCACTTTTGAGGCACCAAATCCGTCGATCTTCGTCAACATCACGGGTCCGTCTTTAAGAGCATCAAATCACCATTGATCGCTTCAAAGTCACCAACCGGCCGACAAAAAAAGCACACTTTCTGTCCAATCGATCAAGAAATCGATAAGACAGATGGCACTGGCCCACTGGTAGCAATCAATGTCTGAAGTTGCATAGTCATCCGACATCGATCGGCATGAAGATCCATCGGTAATCATCGCAAGAAGAATTCCAAAAGACGCGGCACGGCCCACGACTCTTCAAGCGACCTGGCGACCACTTAATGCGGTTAATTGGCCCATTTTATGGAAAAATAATGCGGTCATTAACTCATTATTTCGGACGGCCCAATCAGAAGTAAGCAAATGAGAGTTACAAGTCAAAGCATTCATGGCATTAAAACCATGAAACTCCTCCCATCATGGAGATTAAAGGAAATTAAAAGCCTCTAATTCTCCACTAGCCAATCAGAAGCCAAAGAAAAGGAGTTACAAAATAAATGAATTAAAACTTGTAACTCCTCCCTTTATGTGGCTTTATTACATTTAAAGCCTAAAAACCCTCCTAAATGGCTACCAAAGGCCTATAAAAGGAGAACAATCCAAGAAGAACGGGTCCAGAAAATCCAAGCACGGATCTAAGAAAAATCAATTAGAACCCAAGAGAAAGAAAAGAGAAAACTCTGCTGAAGTTCTGCATTGACCACTGCTACAAGGTGACAAAAGTCTCTTAGGGGGCACCCCCCCCCCAAGGCCTTTTCCTCCAGTCTACATGGCTTAGACATGGCTTTTCAGCCCGTCTACTTAGCTTTTTATTGGACATATGACCTCCTCTTGGTCTCTGTCCTCTAAAAATATGAGCTTAAGCCGAGCCAAGCGAATCAAAAGCATCCTCTGTTCTCATCTGCATGGATGATGGCGAAGTCCACACATAGCTTGCGACCGTCAATCTGAACGAGTCCCCGAGAAGTTAGATTCCTTTTTCTTGCTTTTCATTGTATGTTGTAATGTTTAAAGAGATAAAAAAAATCACAACTATTATCTTTCACGACTGATAAGAATTGTAAATCGACTATAAATGCCCAAAACCGCCTTTCACAGCAAAAAATCACCTTTTAAGGCAAACATCGCCTTTCACGGCAAACCAAATGAAATCTCTTTTCTCTGCTTTCAAAACAAATGTCTCTTTTCTTTATATGTGCAATGAAAACTAGAAAAAAGTTGATTTCTTTTTCTACTTATGAAGGTAGATCTCCGGACCACCACTTCCAATTCCAAGTAGAATAGAAAATCTGGCACACCCATACAAAAAAATATGTTAATGCTTGCTCTCACACGCCTTTCGGATGTGAAAGGGTCGGACCCGACGGACTCTCACGTCGGCCGCCGACCTCGATAGCGCCGCGAACTGGCGCGTTCGAAAGCGGGTCCATCATGTATATGATAGGAGCATATTAAAAACAATAGAAAGAAAAAAAAATGTTGCGTCATTACCTTAGCTGCATTTACTTCAAAATTTTCTTCTGCTGTATTCAAGAATTTCTTAATGACATTGTCTTGGAGCAAAAATGTTGCACTTCCAGTGTGATCCATTATCGTTATTGTTGCAATGTATCTATCATTATAAAAGTTAAAAATTATAAAGTTTAAATGAATATATTTAATTTATAAATCTAACATATTATATGAAATTTGTGCATTATTAATAACTTACCTTATTTTGTTTGTTCGCGTGGGGAAAGTGCAATGATTGCATTGACCATTATTTACACGTGGATCGATTTTTTTATCACACCTACTACAAGATATGAATGATAATGGTCTATCCATGTGCAACATTGTGACGATAGCTTTGATTGCAACATATTTCATCTATAAATAGGCAGGATAAAATTTATAAATATATTTCATACAATACAAATAGAAATAGAAAATGCACATAATAAAAAAAAAGATGTGAATGATAAGTAACTTACTTCAGCCACTCCATTCTCCACTATTGAAACTAAATCTTCCATAAAATTTTATTATTCAATGAATCACCATTGTGGCCTTCATTCCTGTATTTAATATTTCAAACACATATTAGAATGATGTATTTTATTATTTAATATATTAAATTTGAAAAGATGATAATTTTACCACTTTAATAAAGACTTTGCCTCTGGAATATTTGGGTTGATCATTATCCTAGTAGCGAATGATGTGCTCAGAGAAATATTGCATGCACTTACTTTTAACATTAGCGTTAAACCATACGTTTGAATTAATAGAAGAAAGTTTAATTAATTACCATTGTATTCCTTAACTACGATTGATGTAGTCAAGAGGACTCTTCCAACATTTGATGTTAAAGAATAAAAGTGGTATAGATGCCAAGTCTCCCCATATTGTTAGATTCAGTTTTTTCAAACTACAAGAATAGAGGAGAAAATGAGAAATTAGTATATTCATCAAATAGAAGAGTTCAAATAAACGTGTAGGTTGTAAATAAAAATATCTTTCATCATATAATGTAACATCTAGTTTTGCTAGTTCTGTTCCATCTTGTTTTCTTATATAAGATATGCCTGTTACATCTTCTATAATTCTGATGATATATATATAATGAGAAACAATGCAATGAATAATAATTTAAATAAGCAAATATTCTACTTAAAGCTAAAATTCGAAGTTAATACCTGGAAGAAATTTGACTTTGTTTAGTAGAGATGGAAGTGTATCAATTGGAACAAAGTAATACTTGATGAACGGAATTTCAGGACATGCATAAGTTATTTGTACGATTGAGGAATTTTTGCCAATGAAAGCTGATAATCATGCTTGACAACATTGTATGCATCTGGAACTGGCTTAACCCGAATATTTCTTATGGTGTAACAACTACCCTCACATAAGTTGTTACCGAATTTTGGGATCTCATCATTAAATAATGTCAAAAGAATTTGATCGCCTTGTAATTTAAAAATAGAAAATAGAAATTAAATAAGCTTTAATATTAAATATTTAACGTAATAACAAATTTATGCAAACTACTTTTTACCTTTTCATCAATAAGAATAAGTTTATTTATTCTTCCCGATCCCTTTCTTGTATGGTACTCTCTATCTTCAAGGACTCTGTTAAGCCTTACTTTGATCGATATGCCATCTATCACAAAAATAGTGGAGTTCTTTTAGGCGATGATATCTCTTGGACGACATTTATGATTGAATGATTTTCAGATCCTGTACTAATAGGAACAAACGAAAATGATCACGGGCATTTTTAATGAGAAGCAATATATGAATTATGATGACATATTTTATAGGGTCTAAAGGAAAAATAATTACCTTTTTATTAGTTTGTAGAATGCCTTTTTACTTCATTCAACACTTCATTGTAAACAACATTTCTTGTATAGCTGGCCAGAAGGGATGCCATCATTTTTCTTTAGTAATATTTTCAGTCCAGATTTTTTTGTGACTCTGGAAATAGCTACATACAGTTGGCCGTGAGAGAAGACGAGTTTAGAGAGATAGAGGCCTATTTTTTGTAGTGTTTGACCTTGACTTTTATTAATTGTCAAAGAAAATGCAACTTTTATTGGAAACTGCCTTCTCTTTAATATAAATGGTCATTCTGTATCAACCGTTGACATTATAATGCGTGGTATGAAGACACGTTCTCCTGTATTTGTTCCTGTAATTATCTTTGCATCTATTACCTTGTGTCTCAGTTCCTTGATAATATGCCTCGTTCCATTGCATAATCCAATAGACTGATTTAGATTAGAAATCAGCATTATCGGAGTTCCAATTTTGAGGTCCAGATGGTGATTTGGCAATCCACTAACATTTAATGTATTAAGGAATTCTATAGTATACAAGATTCATTGATTACTTTCATTGCTATCAGACTCCACCATTGTATCAGCACTTAAATATGATTGCCCTTGTGTAGGAATCACTAAGAGAACAACACCATTAATCTTGTCAACATAATCATTCAGTGGTGTTAAGATGACTCTATCCCTCAGATAAAATGGATCTTGATAATTCTTATCTATGTTCTCATAAATAAAGTTTATTAGTGGCAGAATCTCATCATTGTATGTATCAAATCTTAAATCAGATGGTATCTGAACCAAATTGTCGTCATCATCATCAATGGTAGAGTTGTATTCTCTGTTGACACCAAAAATGTCACTTTGCCTTTTCAAGATCCAAAGAGCTACATGAAGTCGCAACCTGCCATAAATAGGCAATGCTGCTTCCAAAAATCAAATCTTGTCAGAATCAAACAAAAACTGCAAGATTCTTCCAGACAGCCAAAAGAGGAGTACACAAGAAGTTTCGGGCCATTTCAAAATCATTTGGCCTAACTTCGCTTCTCCGACAGCCGAAAAGGAGCTCTCGGCGACAAAAGCTCTCCGGGACCATGGTTTCCAAGACAGAACCTATGGATCATCTTAAAATGACTCCAATAGGTTCCCTGTCAAATTTCAAGTCAATCGGACATCGGTTGACTACACATCAAACCGCGACATCTTCATCGCGACAAAAAGCAAGTCTGCAGGTGATAGGACCCCAAACGGCTTCGAAACTCAAACAAAAGCCTATGGTTGGTCTTATTTATTGCTCAGGAGGCTTCACACCAAATTTCAGGTCATTCCGACATCGTTTGGCCCAGTTTCAGCTTCTGACGGAAAATCGGCAGCTCTGCGCGACAAAGTCTTCGGCTTTCTCAGGAAATTGGAAACTTTGCAAAATAAAATGCAAGGATTCTCATCAGGTTTCCTACA
This sequence comes from Litsea cubeba, assembly GCA_012931725.1. Lineage (NCBI taxonomy): Eukaryota > Viridiplantae > Streptophyta > Magnoliopsida > Laurales > Lauraceae > Litsea > Litsea cubeba. The sequence continues at coordinate 40,103,486 of CM022955.1, forward strand.
AAGAAATCAGGCCAATAAATGGTCAAAATGTCAAGGAAAAGTACAGAAGAAAAAAAGAATAAAAAAAAAGCAAAAACGGACGCAAAACGGGACACGAAAGGGGGAAAACCCCCCCAGGGTCGCCGGCGACCTTGGACCCCGGGGTCGCCGGGAAAGCCCCGGAAACCCCAGTTTTCGCCGTTTTTTCGCGATTCGAAGGGCCCAGCCTCTGGTACTTTCCAAAATTCATGCTTTTGAGACACCAAGTCCTCTGACATCCGTCCAAAACACGGTTCAATCATCAAGAGTATCGAAAACAATATTGATCGCCACCCGGTCAACCAAAAAAAGTGTGCTTTCTACCCGACCGATCGAGAAATCGACAGGACAGATGGCACCGACCCGCTGTTGGCAACAAACACCTGAAATTACATGGTCATCTGATGTCGATCTACATGAAGATCCATCGATGATCATCGACAGAAGAATCTCAAAAGACGTGGCACGGCCCGCGACTCTTCAGCTGCTCGGCGACCACTTAATGCGATTAATTGACTAGCTTTATTACAGTCATTAATCCATTTCTTTGGATGGCCCAATCAGAAGCAAGCATTCGGGAGTTACAAGTCAAGAGATTCATGGCATTTAACCCATGAAACTCCTCCCATCATGGCGATTAAAGGCGATTAAATGCCCTCAATCTCCTCCGGCCAATCAGAAGCCAAGAAAAAGGTGTTACAAAATAAACAATTCAATTTTGTAACTCCTCCCATTATGCGGCTTAATGACAATAAAAGCCCATAAACCCACCTAAAAGGCTACCTAAAAGCCTATAAATAGGAGGGCTCTCCAAGAAGAAAAAACAACGAACACAACAACGAACATCAACAGACAGCAGTCAGAAATCCAGAGAAAGAAAAAGAGAGAAAACTCTGCGGAAGTTCTACACCGGCCACCGCAACAAGGTGACAAAAGTCCCTTGGGGGGTACCCCCCCCCCAAGGTCCTTGCCTTCTCCTCCTGCCTCCAATGGCTTAGATATGGCTTTTCAGCCCGTCTACTCGGCTTTTTATTGGACATAGGACCTCCTTTTGGTCTTTGTCCTCTAAAAACCCGAGGTTATAGCCAAGCCAAGCGAATCAAATAGCATCCTCTGTTCTCATCTACATGGATGATGGCGAAGCCCACATATGGCTTGCGACCGTCAATCTAAACGAGTCCCCCACAATCTCCTGAGAAGTTAGATCCTCCTTTTCTTGCTTTTCATTGTAGTTTGTATTTTTTCAAAAGAGACAAAAATCACAATTCTTGTCTTTCATTGTTGATAAGGATTGTAAATCGGCTATAAACGCCAAAATCGGCTATAAACGCCAAAAATCGGCTATAAACGCCAAAATCGGCTATAAATGCCAAAAAAAATCGCCTTTCACGGCAAACTAAGAAAAATGTCTCTTTTCTTAAATATATGTGCAATGGAAAACTTGAAAGAAGTTGATTTCCTTTTTACTTGCGAAGGTTGATTTCCGGATCACCACTTGCAATTCCAAGTAAAAATAGAAAATCTGGCACACCCACAAAAAAAGAAATGTTGATGCACGCCCCTGCCCCCCGGTTACGAAAGGGTCGGACCCAACGGACTCCCACGTCAAAGGATGACTCAGAGGATCCTACATCTAGAAAGAAAAGCACTTGGGTAGAGCAACACTCTAAGGATCAAATCATTGGAGATCCTGAGGTCGGTGTTAAAACAAGACAAAGTGTAGTTAGCAATTACTCACTTGTGTCCACCATTGAACCCAAGACTGTGGCTGAAGCCAGTCTCGATGAAAGTTGGTTGAAAGCTATGCATGAGGAGTTGGAGCAAATTGAGAAGAACTCCACATGGGAACTAGTCTCTAGACCTACCGATAAGAATGTTATTGGTACTAAATGGGTCTTTCGGAATAAGCTGAATGAAGATGGTCAGGTCATACGAAACAAAGCAAGGTTGGTTTGTAAAGGCTATGCTCAAGTTGAAGGCATAGATTTTGAAGAGACCTTTGCACCGGTGGCTCGTCTGGAAGCCATTCGTATGTTTCTTGCATTGGCTGCATACAAAACCTTCAAGGTATTTCAGATGGATGTAAAGTCAGCCTTCTTGAATGGATTACTTGAAGAAGAGGTCTACATTGAGCAACCTGATGGTTTTCTCATTAGCAAAAATTCAGACCTAGTGTGCAAATTGAAAAAGGCTCTTTATGGGCTGAAACAAGCGCCAAGGGCGTGGTATGCAAGGCTGGACCTCTATCTCCGCAAGATCGGTTTTGGAAAAGGACTGGTTGATAGCAATCTTTATGTCAAAATAGAGTTGAACAAACAGCTGGTCGTTATTGTTTATGTCGATGACATAATCTTTGGTGGCAACGATGAAGAAATGTGCAGGAATTTCGCTGAAGAGATGAAGAAAGAATTTGAGATGTCAATGCTTGGAGAACTAAAGTTCTTCCTTGGTTTACAAGTTCAGCAGCTGAAACATGGTATCTTCATATCACAGATGAAATACATCAAGGAAATGCTGAAGCGTTTTAACATGGAAGACAGCAAGCCAGTGAGCACACCAATGACAACGAACACAAAGCTAAGCAAAGATGATAAGGGTTCGTCCGTTGATCACACCACTTATCGTTCTATGATAGGAAGCTTGCTTTATTTGACTGCTACAAGACCGGATCTTCTGCAAGCAGTATGTATGGTGGCTCGATTTCAAGCATCACCAACTGAGACGCACCTTACAGCAGTAAAAAGGATATTTCGATATCTGAAAGGTACCATGGAGCTTGGCATTTGGTATCCTAAAGGCAAATCCTTCACTCTTGTTGCATACTCTGACGCCGATTGGGCTGGTTGTATAGATGATCGCAAGAGTACAAGTGGCGGTGCATTCTATCTCGGTGACAGGTTGGTGGCATGGCACAGTAAGAAACAAGATTCAGTATCCCTTTCTACAGCGGAAGCGGAATATATTGCAGCGGCAACTTGTTGTACACAAGTGTTATGGATGCGGCAAATGCTCTCTGATCTAGGAGTTCCGACAACGGATCCTACGCCGATCCTCTGTGACAACACAAGTGCAATTCACATCTCCAAGAATCCTGTTCAACATTCTAGAACGAAGCATGTAGCAATTCGCTATCACTTTCTCAAGGAAAAGGTTGCAGGTGGTGAGGTAAAGTTGGAATATGTCCCAACTACTGAGCAAGTTGCTGATATCTTCACAAAACCTCTGCCAAAAGAAGTCTTCGAGTATCTCCGAAAAAAATTAGGAGTTACTCACTCTCCTAATCCTTAGGAGATGGGCTTGAAAGGGGGAGCAATGTATTCCTTGAATATCCTATTCGCTCCTTGGTTGGTCCCTTTGGACTTGTTGTCAAAGGGGGAGAAAGACTTAAGCAAGGAGAAAATTATGCTTAGAAGAAGTTATGCTATGATAACTTTGGGGAGATTGGTATCAAGAGTGTTAGAGATCTTGATTTTTTTTTAAAGACAGGGGGAGACTATGGTTCTGAAGAAGCTTCATGAAGATCAACTAGTTTAATGTGTTCTAAGTGTTGAAGTTCCAAAAGTATTGCCAACAATTCCAAAGGGGGAGATTGTTGGAATTTGAGATGCCTTGAGAAGTTTAATGAAGAATTGAAGAAATTAGTATCTCAAGTATCATCTTGTGTTGGAATTATTGTCAACACAATGTCACAAGTGTGGTGTTGATAGAGCTTCAAAGAGAAAACAGAGCTGAAACAGAACAGTATAGGAAATCAGAATTTCATCTGTCAACCGGTATTTCTACCGGTAGAACAGGGGTAGAAAAGGGGTAGAAAAGGCTGACCCTAAGATTTCCATCTGTCAACCGCAAGTACTACCGGTAGAAGTGGCTTAAATTCTAGCAGAAGCTTGGACATGAGAATTTCATCTGTTCTACCGCAAGTACTACCGGTAGAACACACGGGAAACCTGAGTTGCGCAGAAATAGAAGTTTTGCACGAAAATTCAGGAAACTTAAGTATTTCGTTTGGGACTCTTTCTAAACGAATTCTAGCCTAATTTAAACACTCTTAAGGGTTACCATAACCTATATAAAGGCATGTTTGGTTCGTTTTTAAGAACACAAGAAGAGAGAAAGAAGAGAAGAGAAAAGAGAAGAAAAGAGAGAGGGTTTTGGAGAGAAGAAGGTGCTGTTGCTGTGTGCAGTTGTGTTGCACGTTTCTACAGCAAGTGTGGACGAGGATGTGCTCTTGAAGATGGTGTTTCGTCCATAAGATAAGTGTCTCTCTGTTTATGCTTTAATTTCAATTTGTAAAGGATTGAGAGAGAGAGATTGTAGAGGGGAAGGGCTGTAGAAAAAGGTTTCTACTCTTATTCTGTAGAACATCAAGTTGGTGCTTGGTGTCTGGGGTTTGGTGATCCTATCTGTTGGTGCAGATAAATTGTAAAGGGAGTCGGTGCTTCCTAGATAGTTGGTGCTATCTGAAACTAAAGGGAGTAGGTGTTTCCTAGATAGTTGGTGCTATCTGAAACTAAGGGTTGGTGCTCTTTGTCGTTGGTGCGACTAAATAGATTCAGATCTGTCCCGGATTGGTGTTCGGACAGTCTTTGAACCGTGGACGTAGCCTTTCGGTGAACCACGTTAAATCTGGTGTCATTGTGTGATTTGATTTGCTTTTGTTGTTAAATTGGACCTGTTGAAAAAGGAATCACTGATTCACCCCCCCTCTCAGTGATCGCGATATCTAACACAAATAACTTAGAGCCTGCAGTAGGGTTAGACACATTGAGTATGTCATGTAGAGTTCTATCAACAGCATCAAAGGCATGCTTATGCATCATTGGTGCTTTGTCCCATATAATCAAAGTTGAATTTTGAATAAGATCAGCCAAATTTGATTTTTTACTCATGGAGCAAGAAGACGTCTCATGAGGTTGCAGTGGGATTTTGAAGCATGAGTGTGCAGTGCGACCTCCTAGCAATAACAAAGAGGCTATTTCTGATGATGCAACAGTCAAAACTATTTTGCCATCACTTCTAAGCTTTGCAATAATTTTTTCCATAAGTATGTCTTACCTGTTCCACCGCTACCATTGACAAAGAAGATTTCACATTTTTTTTCTTGACATGATGTCATGATATTGTGAAATACTTTAGATTGTCCCTGATTTAGTTTTGTATATAAGATATCAAACTCAAAGATAAGATCTTCAGTATTGTAGGACATTTCTTCATAGAGTAGCCTATTTGAGATGTAATCGGCGTCTTCATAGTGAGGCAATGGCATATTTGTGAATTCCTTCAATGATCTTCCATTCTTATTTAAGATGGTTTCCATTTCAATAAGTGCTTGATTTTGAATTTCAAATATAGAAAATTCCGAATTTATTGTGCAGCCTTATCTCTCTAGTCTCATTGATATATCGTCAGAAAGTGATTCACAATTCTTCTCCCATAAATTGTAATGGATTTGTAACCACACAGAACATCAGTATTTCTGCAAGCATGTTCCTTAATTGATGTCCCGTAGCCCAAGTTGATGCTTCATAAATCACATTGTCCCACTCATTGTCACCATCAAGCAATCCAAGTTCTGAGCACGCCAGTTTAAATGAATCATGCATAGTACCGTTGACTGTCCTTAGATCTTTATAGCTTTGAGCGCCACATATAATATGTAGGAGCATTCTCAAATAGTACATTTCAGTTGTATTAGGTGGAGCATAATATAATCTCCCAATGCATTTTCGACACTTTCTTTTTTACCATATCTTTTCATTACTTTTCCAAGTGTAATTCATTGGAAAGTCAACATGTCTAAGACTTCTGGCTTCAGGATCTTGGCGATTTGTTATAAACCACTCCGTGAACATTGTTTTATTCACTCCTGGTCTATTTAAAACAGACGATAAATTGTCGTTATCGTTGAAAACAACAACTTGTTGATTTTTTAGATGGTATTGTAGGCGTTTAATAATAGGATTTCTATGGTGCATTCTGAATTCAAATATTCTCTAACACGATTCTGGCACCGAAAGATAACGACAATCAAAGTACTGTTTTATTTCATCAATTTCTTTATATCTCAATGTACCAGATGCATCTGTTGATTGACCACTTTATTCAATAATGATAGTTGCTCGATCCAGTCATTTGTGTATATATTTATACAAATACTTTATCACTCGTATCTGGCTGCAAATTCCAACATTTATGTGTGCATTATATTTTCTTGATAGATATGGGTTATATGGAACGACCCATCTATTGTCTAGCATAACATGACCTATCTTAATAGTTCTTCCATCATCTCTTCTCCTGTAATTTGGATAACCATATTTATCAAGTGATGTAAGCTCGTTGAAACGCTTGGGGTATTTTTTGCTGCATTTTCCATCCTGCATACACACACATTTTGGATTTAGAGGTCCACATGGACCATGGATCATACACCTCTTAATCGTGTCATATAACTCTGCGTCTTCATTTATATCATGTATTTCTGCAAAAACAACATTATCTATGTCTTCAGTGCTCAATATCTTGTGATTTTGATCCAACGTTATTAATACATGTGCATGTGGAAGCCCTCTTTTTTGGAATTCGATAGCATATATATCTGTAAAAAAGAAAATTATTCTAACTATCAGAAATTATAAACAATGTATATGGAAATTGAATCTTGATAAAGTGAATAAAGTTTTACCTGCGATAACTTTGCCAAAAACATTTCCTTTTTTTTACCTCTTCCATCAATTCATTGAGCTTTATATGAAATACCCTTGCAATAATATCATGACAATATTCAATTTTTTGTCCTGGAATTAAGTCTATAAAATGTTGGATCTCTATCCATTTTGGGTTACTTATAAATGTTAAAAATATATCAGGACACCCTGCCCATCGACAAATAGCCATTGCATCTTGATATTGTTGGATCATGTAACGTGAACTGCCCGTGAAGGAAGAATGTAGTATGTATTGTCGACCAATTGTTAATGCTATAGTGTCTCCTTGAACAATTGCATCTTCAATACCTTTGTAAAAATCAAGTCTAAATGTACATTGATTGGCTCTTATATAGGAAGCTCTGTTCTGTTCAATACATGCAAATGCATCAACAATAAACTGATGGAGGAGTTTTCCAGATAATAAGAGTGTCTTTCCTTCATCGTGTCTTTGTTGTAGTCTGTAACAGTAGTATTCTCTCATTGAGACTTTAGACTTTGATGATAATGATGACATTGAATAAGATATATTTGTATGCCACCCATCCTCTCCATAAGGAAAAAGCAATGGGTATTGTAGTGGCATATAACTTGGATGAAGTTCACTTATTCTTTGCAAAAGCCCTGAGACGCTCTCTAAGATGATATCTCTATTGGAATGGCTTGTAGATTCTTCATCAAATATTAATGCAGCTACCTCGTCCACTGATGGACGATTATATCGTCTTGCATCGTTAGATCTATTAGAAAGTATTCTCATTGATATATTCCGTGGAAGCTCTCCTTGAAATTTATCCTTCAATGATCTGAATTTTTGTACATATGGATTTACTTCATCTAAAACTGCTTTTAGCCCTTTTATAATAGACTCATCCAAATTTATTTTATATGTAGCATCTGCCAAGGCTACTCTTCTATTTCTAAGCTCATGAGCTTTGTTATGTATATAGAGTTGGGCAAACTTTGGTTGATCACCATTTAATGGTAACAGAGATCCAATTCTATGATGTGTCTGACCGTGTATACGAAATGCAAAAGGACCGCCTCCACTTAAAATGTTGTTATCAGTTTTTGCTCCCAACGAAGTGAATGAGAATGCATTATTATATGCTCTTATTGATTTTTTAAATTTGGAGGCATTTCTACTTCTGGAATCTTCCATCAGTGATCTCAAGTACAATGGAGGATGCTGCAACATATGTAAAATAATTTTTCCATCTCGACAACATTTGTTAAATATATAATCTGGATCAGTTGCCCTTCTTTTATGCCCCTCTTGTTCCCACATTATTGCTCCACACTTACGACAAGTTTGACTTGGGAACCCAAAGTCTCTTCTACCATCAGTGCGACCTAAGTCAAAAGAATTGAAATAATTACTTAGACGATGACGTTATATACAGAAAAAAGGAATAATTTCACTAACACAAAAGTACTTTACATACTTCTTTGAGATGGGGATTGATATCTTGATGCACATAAATCTCGAACCTTCACTATTCTTTGTCTTCTAGCAATCTTTCAAATATCAAGTTGACTATGAACTAAAGATTGATTTTGATGAATTGCACCACCATCAGTATAGTATCCACCTCTATCTAATGCTCCTTGTTCTTGACCTTTTTTAAATGAGAATTGTAGTAAGCGTACAGTATGTTATTTCTAACATGTTTATTATAATTTAATGAGTAGACCATTTGTTATTATTACCTGTGGGAATTTCTATGGAGCCTACAGTCGCGGACAAAGATAGAGAACCTGAATTGGTTGCTGTCGTTCCTACAGAATGAGTCTTCATTAAACAGCGATATCTTATTGATAATAGTCTTCTCTGCCGAGCTAATTTTGAATAATGTCTAATGCCTAGATGAGAAAATAAATTAATATATTTGCTATGCATATAAGAGTTAAAAAACATATAACAAATAAATGTTAAGTATATAGGATGTGTTCATACCATCATATCGATTTAACCGCTTTAGTTGTAAGGATAGTGTGCTTTGTAATCTCGCAATTTTGCATATATTTACGACCTTTTGAAGTACCATACTTGCTTGGTGTTAATGAAAAAGTATATTTATTTCTGTCAGCAAAGGAAACTATATAAAATATGTAACTACAAGAAAAGATACAAGAATTGGACAACTATTATAAATGAACTTTCTATGATATACATTCAACAATTAAATAGGTAAAAAATAAAAAAAATATATAGAATTATAAAGCTTACCTGATTTGAGAAACACTTGATCTTCAAAGCACCTGATTTTGTTCCCACTTCAATGATCAAGAGAATTTCTCAGCATACCTAATCTGTGAAAAACAATCATTTAGCAACAAAGGCACTTATAGTAAAATATATTAAATATTAAATATATTATTTAATACACAGTAAGTACGATAGAGGTATTGGGTGAAAATTACTTTTTTAAATACATATAAGATTATATATAAATGCATTCATAATGAGCATATAAATTAGAATAATCTAATAGAGAAAATATTATTGAATTTAGTTTAAAAAAAAAACAGAGAAAGATGCCAACGCCAAGAATAGGCCAGAAACATAAACTTTAAGAACTCCAATGAAAACTGTCAGTGAGCAGATGCCAATGCCAAGAATAGGACAGAAACATAAACTTTAAGAACTCCAATGAAAACTATCAGTGAGCAGATGCCAACGCCAAGAATAGGCCAGAAACAATGTGGCAAGTGACGAACCAGATCCGAAGATGAATCATAGATCTTGAAGTTGATATTAGCAAGCTCTCTGCACTGCAACGATTGACTAAAACTAAAATGGGCGGTGATGGTTTTGTGTGTGAGGGTGGAGACGAGGGAGATGAAGATGTGCTGGGCGTTGGAAGGAAGCATGTCGTGGCAGAAGAGTTGAGATGATATGGTGCTAATCTAAATGAGAGTTTTTTTTAGGGAAGATTGGATGCTAATCTAAATGAGATATTTTTTAGGGAAGATTGGAGGGGATGGAGAGATTTTCTGAGAGATTTTTTAGGGAAGATTGCAGGGGATGGAGAGATTTTCGGAGATTTGAGTAGCTTGAGAAGGGGAGGTTGAGAAGGCCCCACGTGATAGGCAAAGCCTACCTCGCTATTTTCTAAGTGGTTTTTCTGAAAGGAGAACTCATGTGGGTGATGACGTGGCACCCTCCACAGCCCACCTCCCTGTTTGCTTTAATATATATAATAGGAGATGCTCTTATAAGAGATATCTCTCACCCTAAATGAGAGATTGGATTAGGGCCCTCATATCAATATCCAATGCCAACAACTTAAATATAAGGCCACCCACCCCTATCTCTTAGATAAGGTGAGAGATATCTCTCATATGAGCATCTCCCACATATATATATATGGGCAAGGCTCTCCTAAGCTCGTGTTTAGAATAAGATTTCGTAATCTCATGATTGTGGGGCCCACCTTTAGTCCATCCAAATGAACCAAACACATGACCCCCCTAAATTGCACATGTCCACAAGCTTTCGGTCAGATCTGAATTTACTTGATCGTTGGATTGACTATGTGTCGATCAAACTGGATTGTTGACTATAAAACTTTTGGGCCCATATGGAGATGATAGAAATCATGGTTGTGGCTAATTTTTTTGTAGAGAAGAGGTTCCAAGGAAGTCCTTGAAATCCCCCTCATCCCCATGTGGGTCCCCAGGTGGGCCCTACCACACACTCTTGCTTATCCTATCATAAGCTTGAGCTTAGGAGAGCTAGCCTCTATATATATGATAATTGTTTGTAAAGGAATTTACCTGGTAGAGCCTGGTATAGCCCTATATGTGCTACGAGGACCCCGTTTCACGTTGGATATGAGAGGGGTCCACAAGGTCTGTTTTTTTTTTTTTTTTTGTCGTTTAGCGAATGGTTGATATCGGCCAAAAAAGCGGTCGATATCGACCATTCGCTAAACGACAAAAAATAATAATAAGAACGGACGTTGAGGGCCTTATCCATACATACGGTGTTTTCAACTCCTCCAAAGTGGTATGAGGTCCTAGGGGGTCCTGTGGGGTAAATTCCTCTTGTTTGTATGTCTTTAAGTTTTAAGTATATATCATTGCAAGATGGGCATCAATTCTTCTAGTTACATATATCGTTTCTCTATTCATTTACTTATATATATATTTTGGAATCTATAATTACATGGAGTTGCAAAAAGACCTCTTACTAATTTTTTGTACTCATTTTGAAATGTATAATAATAAATATTTTTTTCTTTAATTTTGACAACTTTCTTCTTTAGTTTGCATTAACTTCTTATTTCGCGTAAATTTCATAGGGGATTTTTACCAAAAAAGTATCCCTATACTCGTATTATACGAATTTAGCTACAAATACATTCAAATGCCCATTTTAGTGTTTGTACGTTGATTTTGGACGGTTTTACCCCTCCATTATCGAACGACATCGTCATCTTTTTTCCCCAAATTTCAATCCCTAAATGATTGAAATTCATTGCTGCAGCCGGCCCTTCTTCTCTCTCTGCTCAGCTTCCGGCCAACTTCCCCTCTCTGCCCAACCATTCCCCTACACCCAGAGACCACCTGCTGCTTCCAATCCAGTGGCCACCTGCTGTAGTCACAGGGCACTCCACCTATAAGCACCCAACGGCCACTGCTGCTTCTCCTTGCCATCGGCCAACCTGCACCCTTCAGCCCAGCGGCCACTTGAACTTCTCCCTCATCCCTGCTAGCGGCTAACCTGCACCCTTTGGCCAGGGGCCAACCTGAACTCTTTCCCCAGCGGCCAACCTAAACACCCCTCCTTCCCTGCCTGCAGCAAGTCCTCATCCCCGGCTGCACTGCAGCTCCTCGACCTAAACCTGCACAACCTGAACCAGCCACCTGAAACCAACTCCCCTGACCCCAGCCACTGCCCCTTCCACCTGCACTGATCTCAGCCTGCATTGCCCCTGTCCAGCCACCTGTACTGCGTGCTGCCCAGCCACCTGATTTGAGCTGAAAAGCCACTTGATTTCAGCAGAAGCCCCCACCTGATTTCAGCCTGAGTTTCCAACTGATTTCAGCCTGCAACTCCACCTGCACCGCCATCCCCCTGCACTTCTCCCACTTGCAACATGTCCAGCCCACCTAAAAGTTTGTCCAGCCCACTGCAACAGGTTCAACTCCACCTTAGGATGGGAATGACAACAGTAAAGTAACTGGTTGGGAATCAAAGCCCCAAAGAACTGCTCTATCCCGCACAACCTGTTTGACGAATCACCAAGGAGGGACAACATGAGGCTCTAATACTGATCGCTAATGGTGGAGGTCACTGGCCAATCCTAAATTCTTACTGATCGAATAGCTTTCAATGCATAGAGTTACATTCCATTATATAGATTCTGTAGGACTTCTCTTTTTTATGTGTATTACCTTAGTGTTCTCCACATCCACATGGGATTAGCTTTGGAAACTAACACAACATCTTTCTTCAAAAAAGGAAGCCTATTGTGGATGTTGCCTTAGCGGACACTCAATTACTGCATAATGAAAAAGATGGAAAATATAGATATAAGACATTTTCACATCCTACATACACTTGTGAAATCTTCACCCTGGCCTTATTAACCCTCCATTGAAGTCAATTTCAACTCTGGCCTTGAATGATTGTTGGGTGCAAAACTAATTTTTTTCCTTTTTCAAATTATCAATAATTTTTAACAATATCTAGCTTACCACACCATGAGAAAGCATCGAACAATATTTTTTTTATAAAGGATAAATTTCATTAAAACCAGATCAAATAATTCAAACGAAAAGCTTACATTCGCTTGGGCAGTTTCACCAACCAGTCTGGGAAGACCTAAGAGAAGGCATCAAAATATATTCTCATGTTATATTTCTATATCTTCTCCAAATTAATTATCAACCTTTGATTTGTGGCCAGATTCTTTGTAAAAATGATCCAATGGGGTGCATTAGCTAGACATGAACTTGAGCATACACACCAAACCTTGTTTTTCATTTTGTCATCAACTGAATTAGTCTGACAAGGACAATCATGTCACCTACACGGTAGCATTCTTCTAGGAAAGAGGATAAAAGATTTCATTTGCTGTACGTTGGAATTTATAGCATGTGCATCATTCATATATAGTAAATAGTCAAGCACTCATTGAACATGTTATTGACCACACAATATCCAATAAATTCTTGGGGTATGTGTCGGATGTGATTTTCGACCCACCCCCCCAAAAGAAAGAAAGGGCATTTGCATTTTGCGTGGGGAAATCTCCATTCATCTTTATATGCTATTTAAATTTTTACATCGAAAATAAGGATTCCGACTACCCTCAAAATCAATGGATCACGATCACCAGCTACGGTAACGGCCGTAACACCGTTCTTCGACTAAAGCCGAGGAAATGTGGGGAGAAAATAAGTGGGTGGGTTCTTCCTCTCGTCTAATGTGCTGCCGGCAACACACGACGGTTGTCCTGTCACATTAATTTGGGTCTCTTTGAGTCTTTTTAATATAGGGTCAATTTAGGGTCATGAGTCAAAGTCCAAATAAAGGTTAATCCTCACACAGCATAATCATAATAAATCCAAGTAAAATAAAGTAAATAAAATAAAGAAAATAAAAGGGGGGAGGTGCCAAATATTTAAGAAGAGGATTGGCCCTGTTCCCGGGTACCCCCTTCTTGGCAAAATAAGGTTTAAAGGCTGACTTTTCAAATCAAAATGATGATGCAAATGAGATTTTGACTTGTGATTTCTGTGTTTTTCGTGTGCGATACACGAGTGATAAAAATGAAAGGCCGATGGGCCGTAATTGATTGGAGGTGGCCGATGGGCCAGTGTTTGTTTTAGGGTGGCTGATGGCCGTGATTGTTTAAGGGTGGCCGATGGGCCGAAGTAAAAAGTGTGTGTGAAATCACTCATCTCATCTCGTCATTCTTATTTATTCAATTTTAGAAGTCAGTTCTTCATTTCCTTTTATCATTAAGTCCGATTAAAATCTGGCACCTGAGGTGGAGGAAGAAATAAAGGAAAATTCTTTTTGGGTCTATTTTGTTGGTTTTATAGTTTTTATGGATTTTTGATGTGGGGCTAGAATGGCCTAATTAGGGGATTTACTTGGATTTACATAATTAATACTTTATTACTAATCATCGGATTAACCTTAACCTAAGGTCTTAGACCGCCCACATCAGCTTTCCGGATTCCCTAATGGAACAGAAAGAGTGATGGGGTGAAGCCTAATGCTCTAAGCTACCTAACAAGGTAATCCAATTTAATCCTAGGGTGCAAATAGCCAAAGTTTGATAATTCCTGCGCCTAAGCAGTTTGTTGGGTAAAATCTTAATTGATTTTATTTGTTGTGAGTTGTGGTTTTGATTGAGAGTGGTTTAGAGATGTTTTAAGGATCTGATTAATGTGTTTTTCTATATTTTAAAGTTATGTTATTTTTAATTTAAATCAAAATTCTAAAAAGTAGTCGAAAATCACAATTCAAGATTAAAATAGGGTAGGCGCCCAGGGGGTGGAGCCTATCCTGACAGTTTATGCTTTTCAGATTTTTCGATCTCTTTTCGGAATTTCGGGGGTTTTAAGGGCTATGTTTTAATCCGAGAAATGTTTTAATGTCTCTGATGTTCTAATGTCAAAGTGATGCGGGTCCGGGTTTTGAAACAAAATCAAGAATTCGTGTTTTAGTGCAAGTGGAAGGATAGGCACTAAAGGGGTGGCGCCCAGGTGAATTGGCAGGATGGGCGCCCAGGGAGTGGTGCCCAGGTGGATCTGGTAGGATGGGCGCCCAGGGGGTGGCGCCTGTGATTTTGTGTTGTGCCGGATGGGATTTAATTATTGGTCTTTGGGTCCGGGGATTGATTTAGGTTCTGGTCTTAATTAGTTTAAGTTGTAAGGTGTTTAATTATTGATTTTTAGTTGAGTTGGTTGGGTAGGGTTGAAATGTAGGTTAGGCGCCCAGAGGGTGGTGCCTAAGTGAATCTCGCAGGATGGGCACCCAGGGGGTGGTGCCCAGATGGATTGATAGGATTGGCGCCAAGGGATTGGTGCCTAGGTGGAATCTTTATGGTTTGGTCGGTTCCAAAGGGTTTTGGGCAATAAGTCCGAATCGATTAAGGTTTCAGTGTTTTAAGGTTAAAAGTGCTTTATTATGTGGATTGTGATTGGTTTGAGATTTTAATTAATTAAGTTGTGAATTTGGGCCTTTTCTAAAAAAAAGTAAGCTGGGCGCCCAGGGTGTGGTGCCCAGGTGAATCTGGCAGGATGGGCACCCAGGGGGTGGCGCCCAGATGAATGTGTTTTATGGTTCGGTTAGGTTTTGTGATTCTTTGGTCAACTCAAGCTTGAATTGATTTAAGGACTGTGTATTTGATGGAGAGTGTTTATTCGTGTTCAGTTGAGAATGAAGTTAGGTCTTAATTAATCGGGTTTAATGGTTTCCTAAGGAATGGGTAGGGTAGGCTCCCAAGGGATGGTGCCTAAGAAAACTGACAGGCTGGGCGCCCAAGGAGTGGTGCCCAGGTTACTGTCTTAAGGTTCGGGTTGGTTCGATGTTCTTTAAATTAATTCAAGGGTAAATTGATTAGGGTCTCAGGTTTCTTAAGTTCTAAAGTGTTTTTATGTGTTAATTCGGGTTGGTTTAATTAGAAGTTTCAATTAGGAATTTCTTAGTAAAGGGATAGGATGGGCACCAGGGGAGTGGTGCCCAGATGGATTGGAAGGTTGGGCGCCAGGGGAGTGGTGCCCAGGTGGATTGGAAGAATGGGCGCAAGGGGAGTGGTGCCCGGGTGGATTGGAAGGATGGGCGCCCAAGGAGTGGTGCCCAGGTGGATGTCTGTCTTGGTTTTGTGTTGTGTGTTCGTTTTAGATTAATTCAGGTTTAGATTGATTAAGTTTTCAAATCTTTTAAGTTAGCAATGTTTTATTATGTGTTGATTCAAGTTTCATTTCAATTGGGGTGTCTTAGTGACAGGAGAGGATCGGCGACCAGGGGGTGGTGCCTAGGTGAATTGGCAAGCAGGGCACCCAGGGGGTGGCGCCCAGGTGGATATTTTTAGGGTTTGTTGGTTTTGTATCTTTTGGGTAGATTCGAGTTTAAGTTGATTAAGATTTCAGGTCTTTCAAGTTAAGAGTATTTTAGTGTGTTAATTAGGGTTGGTTAAAGTCTTAATTAATTAGATTAAATTTCAAATGGAGCCTCTTAGGGAATGAATAGGCTGGGCGCCCAGGGAGTGGTGCCCAGGAAGACTTGTCAGCAGGGCACCCAGGGGGTGGCGCCCAGATGGACTTGGCAACAGGGCACCCAGGGGGTGGTGCCCAGATGGATCTATTTTACGTTTTAGATTTTTAATTAAGTTTTTGGTTATTTTTAATCCGAATTAATTAAGGTCTCAAGAACTTTTCGATTAAAGGTATTTATTGTATTAATTGGTGTGAGATTAGAGCCTTAATTAATTATGTTTAATCCTTAATTAGGGGCTTTTTAGTGAATAAGCAAGCTAGGCTCAAAGGAGGAGAAGCCTATCTTAATAATTTGGGTTCCCTAATCAATCTTAATGATTCCTTAGTCCAATTTCAGTCCAAAATTAATTAGATTATTAATTTTAGGGTTCTTAATGATTTGATGGTCCTTTAGTTAATTAATTATGATATTTTAGCTAACCCTAGGGTTTATCCTACTTAGGCACGAGATTTGATAACCTAGGCTATCTACCTACTATTTTTGGGTTTTCTTTGTAATTTTTTTTAATTTGGTTTTTTGGTTTCTCCTCTAATTTACTAGAGAGTAAGGAAAGAGAAGAAGTAGTTTTATTTTTTATGATTTTTTTTTTTGAGTTTTATGACTTTATGTTTCAAATGATATGGTGGTGTGTGATAAAAACGATAATTTCAAATTCAGAACATATCAAGCAAACAAACATATCATTGTTATGCAATTTCTAAGAACTAAATGCGGAAGATCAAAAATTGTGTGTGGAAGTGGAAAAGTCCACTTGGGCGCCACACCTGTGGTGCCTACCCTGTTCAGTCAGGGTTTTCAAAGAATCGTAACGAATGCACAACAGTCTTAAGATTTTCAACACAATTTCCGTTATTCGGTAACTGATGCGGGTGTCCTAATGCGAACTACTAATGATGCAACTAGTAAATCTACGAGAAAACGATGTAAAAAGTAGAGATCTAAAACCCAAACCCTGTCTCGGAAGGGTAGGCGCCCAGAGGGTGGCGCCTAGCCAAACCAGAGATGGTAGGCGCCCAGTGGGTGGCGCCCAACTTCCTGAGATAGGCCTTTCGCGATCTCCTCGATCTAAATGATGATGATGATGATGCTATAAATGCGAGATCTAACCTAGTTAAGCACTTAGAACTACGAAATCAATGCAGATCTACACCACCGGTATGAATCTAAACATGTTATTAATATGATGAGATGCTGATACCATTTTTATCAAGAACTAATATAGATCTATGATGCATGAATGATCCTAAGCATGTTTCTAAACAAAGATGATGATAAAATGCATTAAAAGAATAGAAAGATCTAGGAATACCGGTTTGAATCACACTTTTCAAGTTCCTAGAACGAAGCTTACACAAAGAACCATAGCTCTAGTTGAAGATATGGAAGTCTCCTCCTCTATTTCCCCTTCTTCTTCTCTAGATCTGAAGCTTTCTCTCTAATGGTGGCTACCTTTCTCCTTTCGCTTATTCTCTATACTTTTCTCTCTTTTTAGGGTAGCTCCTTGTAAATGAGGTTAAGAGATCCTTAAATAGAGGTTTGGGATGAGTTTAGGAGGGCTAGGGCTTCATTAATTCGTGTTTCTAGAAGGTTCCACGCATTCCAAGGAGGCTTAAGTGTTTTGGGATAAATTAGGATTTGGAAAAGAGGCTGGGTGCCCATGGGGTGGTGCCCAGGTGACTGCATAGGGTGGGCGCCACAGGGCTGGTGCCTATGTGGACTGGTTCATGGTAGGCACCCATGGGGTGGAGCCTACGTGGTTCGGATCATTCTCATAGTTTGGTCCCATCTGAAGTCGGGATAGAATGGATAGATGTTCATCTGAGGGGACCTACACTAGCACTTAATTGATTGGGCGCCACAAGGGTGGTGCCCAGGTAGACTGGACATGGTAGGTGCCCACCACAGGGTGCCTATGTGGACTGGAGAGTGTGGGTGCCACAAGGGTGGTGCCTAGATGGAAAGTTGTGTGGGTCTTTGTTTGGAGTGGTTGTGGGTTGCCCTAAGTTAAATTTATGGAATAAGAGGGTGGGCGCCACATATGTGGTGCCTAGGTGGGCTGAAGAGTATGGGCGCCCACCATGGGGCGTCTAGATGGAATGAAGTATGTGGGCGCCACACATGGGGTGCCTAGGTGGAGTTCCTTCATTTTTAGAGTTCGGTCCCTACGTTGAGTGGTTCCGGTCCGTTTTAGGCCAAACTAGTAATTTTGGAGGGTGGGCGCCACACATGGGGTGCCTAGGTGGTCACGGCTAATGTGGGCACCCAGCCTGGGGCGTGTAGATGCAATGGAGAGTGTGGGCGCCACTTGGGCGGTGCCTAGATGGATTTCCGTTTCTCTTTCTAAGTCAAACTTCGAAAACTCATAACTTTTGATCCGCTTATCGGATTTGGACATTCTACATACCGTCGGAAAGCTCTCGAAGTGTAGAATCCAATGGTCCAACTGTCCTAATGATTATGGGCTGAGAAAAGAGGGGGACCTCTGGATCAATGGATCCGGCTTCCTAACTTAGGATAATCGGATGGGATTTAGGCAAGCTAAGTGTAATCTTTGTAAGAACTGGCCTAAACATGTCTTAAGTGGTCTGGAATATGTAGAGTTAGTGTAGTAGTTTGCTGAAAGGTGTGTTGGATTCGAGATCTCAATGCGATTCGGCTTTCTTCTCATGAATTTCTAGAAATCGTTGAACTAATGTTTAAAACTATCAACAAGCATCTTCATTGTCATTAATTAATCTGAATTATGTCATTAATCATTCAACTATGGGTGAAATGGGGGCATCGCTATATATGACAGGTTTTTAAGGCTATCATAGGGGCCAAATGAGGTGTCTACAGTATGCTCCTCTTTGGAGAACAGCACGTGGAGAGTTGTGCTCCAAAGAAAGTAGACACACCACTCATGACTCATGGGAGGTTTTGAGCTCGCGGGAGTGGCTACCTATGGATGTATGCAATTGCAAACTCATTCCAAAGGTGAGGTTCACTTTTCTAGGATCGGTTCTGATTTAGGGGAAAAAAGAAAAAAAAGAAGAAGTTACGTGCCTACTGATTTGATTGGAAACCCGAGATCTGTGCCTCGGTGCCCGTGGTATTGCCACGTGGCGGGTTGGGAACTGTGCCCCAGTTGCTGAATTTAAAATGGTGGTGGGAACTGTGCCCCAGTGGTCTGAATCAGAAGTCGATCTTTCGATTAGCTAAGTCACTATCAGAATTTCATTTGTTCTTGCAATATAATTGATTTCAAATGGTCATATATAACGTCTTTTGACTTTCATCCATAGTTAAATGTTTAAAGCATAGTTGAAGCTAACTAGCAATAATGGGGATCTTAGTGGAAATCATAAACATAGTTCAAGCAATAGTGTGAGTGTATGTGAGAATGAGATGCATTTTTTTTAAAGAGATGTTTGATTTTAAAACTCGGGTATGCATCGAAAAAGCTAAATCAATGGAAGACGGTCACCGGAATAACCGTCACTCTCTAGGGATCTTGGTCTTCACCCAAGCTTAGACGAGAACCTAGGATAGATTCGATCATCTCTTCGTGCTTATCATGGAGACTTTCGAATTACACGGTTTCCGTCCTCCAACATCAAGATTTGAGTCGGCGAACACACAATTCGTGAGAACACGGTATTATGGTCGCCGTACCGATTATAAGCGCTTAAGGGAGGCCTACGGCGACTCAATTTCCAGACGTGAGGTAAAATCATGAAAATCATAGTTAGGGGTACTTACCTCAAGAGCTTTCCATATATCCAACATTGGGGATCGATGTCACTTTCTTTCATTGTTTGCTGAAGTTTGTGAACTTGTCTCCACCAGTTGTTTGTAGGTCCTTCTCCTTTAGTGTTCTCGCATTTGATTCCAGATCCTACATTGAACAAACACTAAAAGATTCTGCATTTTTCTTCGTTAGTACTCAGTCTTATAATTTGCAGAGGTAACCGTTCTAATTTTATTGATTGAGATGTCATGAGATGCAGTGCACAATGTTAGATGTATGCGTGATGGGACTAATGTGCATGGAACGGGACCTCATGTGATGGGACAATGTTTCAGTTTGACGATGTGTCATTCTTTTGTGTATGTGCTCCCTTTTGGTTTTATTATTTATTTATTTATTTATTTATTATTTATTTTTATATTTTTGTTATTATTATTATTATTTATCATCAACCATCATCAATTCTTGTTCGGGTTCAACTTTTATAATTCTAGGACAATTTGGTTCAAAGAGACATTTGGTTCTCTAAGGTGATGGATAGGCGCCACAGGGGTGGTGCCCAGGTGGAATTGCATGAATAGAGTCTGCCTCTAAGTAGAATTCTAATCCAGAAGACAAGTCACCTGAACATCAAAGGAGTGGCATCCAATATGTAGTTCTAGTTAATTTTGGAATGAAGTTTTGACTTTAACAAAACAGGTTGTATTTAGAGTTGGTCTTGAAGTAGAATTTCAAATTCAAGGAAGTGGGTTACCTGGGCACCCAAAGAGTGGTGCCTAGGTGGAATTGTGAGTTCGTCTCGAAATTGAATTTCCAAATTAAGGAGACAAGTGACCTGGGCACCCAAGGAGTGGTGCCTAGGTGGAATTTTGAGTTGGTCTCGAAGTTGAGTTTCCAAATTAAGGAGACAAGTGACCTGGGCGCCCAAGGAGTGGTGCCTAGGTGGAATTTTGAGATGGTCTAGAAGTTGAGTTTCCAAATTAAGGAGACAAGTGACCTGGGCGCCTAAAGAGTGGTGCCTAGGTGGAATTTCGAGATGGTCTCGAAGTTGAGTTTCCAAATTAAGGAGACAAGTGACCTGGGCGCCTAAGGAGTGGTGCCTAGGTGGAATTTCGAGATGGTCTCGAAGTTGAGTTCGTGCTCAACCCATGGCAGTGAGAGTTCTTGTTGGAGTGAAAGTTTGAGTTTCAGAGGTGACTTGGGTGCCTGGGGTGTGGTGCCTAAGTGGAGTTTCATCTCTAAGACTTACAGTCCATTGCAGACTAGAGTTCTGAATGCCGGAGATAAGTGACCTGGGCGCCCAAGGAGTGGTGCCTAGGTGGAATTTCGTCTCTCTCTAATTCCTTATGGGATTCAAACTCTAATCTATATAAGGGAATCAAAGCTACGAATTTCTTACAACTCCTGCTCTTCCAGATTTTAAATCTCAGAATTCTCAAGGCCTCCCTTGCTTCCAAGTGAGTATCTTCTCCTCTCTTTTCTTTTGGAATGAATAACATGCCTCACATGTGTTTTGAATTGTCTAGATAATTTTACTTAGTCAACTTGATGCAAGTTTCCATGGTTTGGGTTGGGACATTCTGATTAGTAGGCACCAATTGAGGAGGGTAGGCGCCACCACTGTGGTGCCTATCCTCTCGGTTTGCACTAAAGACTCGCGAGTTTGAACTTCTAAGGTGTTTTCCTAAATTCTGGTTCTTTTCAGACTCGCAACATGATATATGAACACGACTCAAGAATACTAAGGGTCTTACCTTGGCCAAACAATGACATCTCCATGGGGGATATTTCTAGTCTGGGATGGGCGCCACCCCTGTGTTGCCAAGGTGGTCGGTCTCTTTTTTTTTTGGTTTGTTTTGTTTGTTAATTTGTTTGTTTTAGGTATTTGTTTTAATCCTTATTCTGTGCTTCAACTTGTTATTACTGTATTGTTTTCAATCTCATGAGGCTACTTTCATTAGTATTTTGTTATCTCCTCTCCTTCGTGTTTTAAGGTGGTGTGTTATATGGGCATGTAGTTTGGACATTTGGCTCTCAAAAGGTGCCTAGGACAGCCCTGTAGTACCTCTGAAAATATCTCCCACAGATTTATGATGGCTCAGTAGAGTGATCATAGCTGAAACTGAACTCTTTGGGGAAAATCCATTGAAATAGACCCGGGCCTGGGGCGCCCAAGTGACCTGTCTGTTTTATTTATTTACATTTTTTTTGTTCGAGATGTTTTTCATGTGGAGAGTCTCTAAGGCCAGATGTATATATTTGTTTACAGGTTTGAGATCTCCTAATGGCCGGTTCCCCAATCTTCTCATTTGTCGTCGATGGTGTCGCGGACCCTAATGCTTGTAAGGCCTTCTTGCTTTCATTCCCATTCCGTTTCCTTCTTTCTTCTCTTTCCTTTTTTTTTTTTGAATCCTATTGCTGCCATGGCTCCAGGTAGGGAACGAATGGGCTGAGGAGAAGAAGGGGGAAAGAGAGGGCCAGGTATGTGGGTCTTCCTTTTGCCATTTTCCTTTCTTTCTTCTCTCATCTCTTCTTTGAACATTTTTTTTAACCTACTGCTACTGTTGCAGGTGGAGACCGAGTGGGCAGTGAGAGAGTGAAGCAGAGGGGAGGAAGTGGAGGGGAGTTCAACAATTGGCTCAGGTACGTGGGCCCCACGATCTTCCTTCCTTCCATTCTTCTCTTCTTTTTTTTTATGTTGTTGCTGCTACTGTTGCAGGTGGAGGCTGAGTGAAGGGGAGAGTGAAGCAGAGGGGAGGAGCAGCGCGGGTCTCGCAATGTCAAGGTATGTGGGCCCCATGACCTTTCTCCCTTCCCCCTCTTTTTTCTTTTTTGAACTATGGCTGCAGAATGGGGGTTTTGGGCTCGATTTTGGCCATGGGCGCCCTTGAAAATGGCGAATTTTGGTGAGGGAGGAAGATGTGGAGTCAGCTCAACTGTGAGGCTTGTAAACCCACTCCCTTGATTCAAGTTTTGAAATGTCTCACAGTGGGAGTTTTGGGCTCAATCAGTCTGAGTGGAAAATAGGCAGCCACTGTGACTAATTGGGATTGACAGGATATTAGAGTGACCATAATGAAATTTTTTTTTTTGGCATTCAAATAGATCTGGGTGTGGATACTTGGATTCGTGATGTGGCCATGGATTTTGGGGTGCGTAGTTAAGAATAAGTGGGAAAGTTCGGCTGGATTGAATGTGTTTTCATTTCATTTTAGGTCGAGAACATGTGTCTTAATGAGGCTAGTTTGGCAAGTGAGATCGGTCTTCAGGTTGGATCAATAGTCATGGTCTTTGGCCTCCTTTCTATTTATCACTTAACAAATGAGGTTCATTACCTCTAAATCAAGAAACACAAATTACCACCTTCGGATTAGTTTATCTCTCATGCTGATATGGACTAATATATTATCATGCTTAACCTCTCATTTTAACTTTTGGGCATGGGTTTGTCAGATGGCTAGGACTAAGAAGGCTATTAAGCGTGGCCCTACGCCGATGGATACTCTGGAAGAGGTTGAGGCCCGAGAAAGAAACGAAGGGGTGAGGATAAGTTGGAGAAGAAGCCCCATCTCGCAGATGAGATAAGAGCTGGCCGGGTGAATTTTTAGCTGCCTTTATAAATGTTATACTTGGTTGGTCTCTACCATCATTGACATTCTTCCCTTTATTGTTTACATTGCAGCCTGTCCCTTTTGCTCGGGCTAGGGTGAGTTGGATACAAATGAGGGATTGGTGGATCGAGCTCCCGATCGCTTGAAGGATCGAGTGCAAGCGATGGGGTTTGGAGACTTCATTTCTATCGTTGCCTTCCGCACCGATCGTGCTATCATTTGTGCTCTCTCTGAGAGATGGAGAGATGAGACACACGTTCCATTTCCCGCCCGGGGAGATGACGATCACATTGGAGGACATTGCGCGGTGCTGGGGTTTGAGGGTGACGGGCCTCCCCGTTTTCTCAAAGGCGAGTGATGCCAAGGCCTCGATCACTCGATCACGTCTGCATAGGATGTTCGGGGCACGCCCCCAATCTGGTGTGGGTCAAATTGATGCCGAGTGGCTGAGAGAGGCATATAGCCCAGAGAGGAGGAGGATTCTAAATAGTACGTATTCCACTACCGCTCTTGTAGCATTCTTGTTGACACCAAAAATGTCACTTTGCCTTTTCAAGATCCAAAGAGCTACATGAAGTCGCAACCTGCCATAAATAGGCAATGCTGCTTCCAAAAATCAAATCTTGTCAGAATCAAACAAAAACTGCAAGATTCTTCCAGACAGCCAAAAGAGGAGTACACAAGAAGTTTCGGGCCATTTCAAAATCATTTGGCCTAACTTCGCTTCTCCGACAGCCGAAAAGGAGCTCTCGGCGACAAAAGCTCTCCGGGACCATGGTTTCCAAGACAGAGCCTATGGATCATCTTAAAATGACTCCAATAGGTTCCCTGTCAAATTTCAAGTCAATCGGACATCGATTGACCGCACATCAAACCGCGACATCTTCATCGCGACAAAAAGCAAGTCTACAGGTGATAGGACCCCAAACGGCTTCGAAACTCAAACAAAAGCCTATGGTTGGTCTTATTTATTGCTCAGGAGGCTTCACACCAAATTTCAGGTCATTCCGACATCGTTTGACCCAGTTTCAGCTTCTGACGGAAAATCGGCAGCTCTGCGCGACAAAGTCTTCGGCTTTCTCAGGAAATTGGAAGCTTTGCAAAATAAAATGCAAGGATTCTCATCAGGTTTCCTACAAAGAAATTAGGCCAATAAATGGTCAAAATGTCAAGAAAAAGTACAGAAGAAAAAAGAATCGAAAAAACAGCAAAAACGGACACAAAACGGGACACGAAAGGGGGAAAACCCCCCCAAGGTCGCCGGCGACCTTGGAACCCGGGGTTGCCGGGAAGGCCCCGGAAACCCCGGTTTTCGCCGTTTTTTCGTGATTCGAAGAGCCCAGCCTCTGGTACTTTCCAAAATTCATGCTTTTGAGACACCAAGTCCTCTGACATCCGTCCAAAATACGGGTCAATCATCAAGAGTATCGAAAACAACATTGATCGCCACCCGGTCAACCAAAAAAAGTGTGCTTTCTACCCGACCGATCGAGAAATCGACAGGACAGATGGCACCGACCCGCTGTTGGCAACAAACACCTGAAATTACATGATCATCTGATGTCGATCTACATGAAGATCCATCGATGATCATCAACAGAAGAATCTCAAAAGACGTAGCACGGCCCGCGACTCTTCAGCTGCTCGGCGACCACTTAATGCGATTAATTGACTAGCTTTATTACAGTCATTAATCCATTTCTTTGGACGACCCAATCAGAAGCAAGCATTCGGGAGTTACAAGTCAAGAGATTCATGGCATTTAACCCATGAAACTCCTCCCATCATGGTGATTAAAGGCGATTAAATGCCCTCAATCTCCTCCGGCCAATCAGAAGCCAAGAAAAAGGAGTTACAAAATAAACAATTCAATTTTGTAACTCCTCCCATTATGCGGCTTAATGACAATAAAAGCCCATAAACCCACCTAAAAGGCTACCTAAAAGCCTATAAATAGGAGGGCTCTCCAAGAAGAAAGGACATCAGAAACATCAGAGAAAAAAGCACAAACACACAGACAGAAATCCAGAGAAAGGAAAAAGAGAGAAAACTCTGCGGAAGTTCTACACCGGCCACCGCAACAAGGTGACAAAAGTCCCTTGGGGGGTACCCCCCCCCCAAGGTCCTTGCCTTCTCCTCCTGCCTCCAATGGCTTAGATATGGCTTTTCAGCCCGTCTACTCGGCTTTTTATTGGACATAGGACCTCCTTTTGGTCTTTGTCCTCTAAAAACCCGAGGTTATAGCCAAGCCAAGCGAATCAATAGCATCCTCTGTTCTCATCTGCATGGATGATGGCGAAGCCCACATATGGCTTGCGACCGTCAATCTAAACGGGTCCCCCACAATCTCCTGAGAAGTTAGATCCTCATTTTCTTGCTTTTCATTGTAGTTTGTATTTTTTCAAAAGAGACAAAAATCACAATTCTTGTCTTTCATTGTTGATGAGGATTGTAAAATCGGTTATAAACGCTAAAAATAGGCTATAAACGCCAAAAATCGGCTATAAACGCCAAAACCGGCTATAAATGCCAAAAAAATCGCCTTTCACGGCAAATCAAGAAAAATGTCTCTTTTCTTAAATATATGTGCAATGGAAAACTTGAAAGAAGTTGATTTCCCTTTTACTTGCGAAGGTTGATCTCCGGATCACCACTTGCAATTCCAAGTAAAAGTAGAAAATCTGGCACACCCACAAAAAAAGAAATGTTGATGCACGCCCCCCTTGCCCCCCGGTTACGAAAGGGTCGGAACCAAACAGACTCCCACGTCCGCCGACCTCGGTAGGAACCCGGGCATCCAGGAGCGCGGTCCATCAATTCTATCATTTGTCTTCCATTATTTTTGCTAATCACTTCTCCTTGCTTCATTTCAGAGTGGGCTCGGAACCAGGTGGACTTCTTTGCCAAGTTGAGAGCAAGGATACCGGCTTTGGGAGGTCTGCCGGTTGGAGGACATGAGGGAGGTCCAGTTCCCGCAGCGGCCGAGGCTAGGGTCGACGCTGGTAAAATTCAGTTCCTTCTTCCTTTTCGAATTGGATCTTGAGTTGAAAACTCCCATGAGGCTAGCACATTTTATATTTACCATTTGCTGACAGTGCCCACAACTTCCCTGACAGGTGAGTGCCCTTCTTCAGGCTGATCCCGATATGCAGGCGGCCCCACTGATGATGATGTAGCAGTGGTGGATGCCGTCGATAGTGATGAGGAGATGGATGTGAGCGATGATGATGCGGATTTCCACGAGTCAGAAAGCGAGGTTGTTGCGTCTGACGATGGAGATGATGAGATTGATGACGGAGATAGTGAGGATGAGGGGGTGAGGCCTCGCCGGGTCGCCGCTATCAATATTGACGAGGGAGGTGATGAAGATGTGGGCGAAGCTGACAAGGGGGATGATGCCGGGCCTTCCGGGGGCAAAATGCTCGATTTGGCTTTCTTCAACCGATCTCGGGTGCCTTGTATTTTTCAACCTTGTTCTTCATATACTTTCTCTTTTGGTTTCAGGGTATGATTGGCGGGAGGTGCCAGTCGATGGATATACCCATCGAAAGAGGGTAGGGATACCATGTGAGGTGTTCAAAGTCGCGAGTGAGTACTGAAATGTTTGGTAACTATTTTGCTCCTTATTTCCATTACTGGGTGAATTCCTTATGTCCATTTGGCATTGTGCAGAGCAAAAGCATGGGAGGCAGTCTGAAGGTCGCTTGAGGAGACTAAGACTGATTTCAGCACGGTTGGGTGATGATGAGCATCTCAGGGCTTTTCTATTATTCTTTTTGGGGAGATGCCTCTTCGCCAATGCAACTGGTAATAGAGCATCCGGTACCCTCATTCGATTTGTACAAGACCTAGATAAGGTTGGCGATTACGCTTGGGGTGCGGCCACCCTTGCCTTTCTTTTCCACAGTTTAGATTCGAGGTGCCGCGTTCAGTTTGGATGCAAGAGCCTTCGAGGGTTTCTCCCAATCTTGCATGTTAAATCCTTATTCCCACGTGTTGTGACCTCCAGTAGTCTTCTTTTCTTATCATGTCTCATGCTTCATCTTTTGTAATAATAGAGCTTTAACTTTGAGCAGCTATGGCTCTGGGAGCACATCGTCCAGTGTTGGCCCGAGTGCTTGCCCACGAGGCTGAGTTGCGTGCTCCGGGCTTCGCAGTGGTACCCTAATGCTAATTTACGAGGCTTCGCTGACATCTTACCTCCGGAAATGGCCGAGCGTATTAAAGCCCTCAAGATGAGGCCAAGTGAGCAAGGTTACTGGTTCATCTTGAATGAACTAAAAAATCATGATGTATGTATTGTCCTTTATCCACTTGCTACATTAAATACTTACTGCTCCTAGTTCTCATTTGCTGCATATACCATGGTTTTTTAGGTGATTTGTCAGCCCTATCAGGGTGGACCGGATGATGAGATGGCTGTAGTCCAGGAGAGGCGTGCCTTATTTGAGAGGGACATATGGCTCCACACCCCTCAGGTAGTAGTTAGATTGGTCGTCAGCCGAGTCGCGCGCCAACTGGGATGCCATCAAGCTGTTTCCTCGGAAAAGTCTGTCATGCGTCGGTCATACCTAGGGTGGGGTCTGAAAATGTTCAAGTGCCGCCATCCCTGCCGGAGAGAAATCAAAAATTGGAGATCAAAAGGGTGGAAGGCCATTTTTGGCGCGGATGCTAGTTCCTGGAGTGATTATGAGGCTTATTGGAAGACAGCTTTGCATCGGCATATACTCCCGGAGTCGTACTCTTACGGGGCTTCATATTCCGTTAGCAACTGCGCAGAAGCGGCTGAGGCTTCGTCATCTCTTCGGGTAACCCTTGAAGTTTGCTCGCTTTAACATTGTCTTATTTCCATTGTGAATCATATTGTTTCTTCCTTTATTTTTCAGGGGGAGATACCGGCTGGAGCAGGGCATCGGCAGGCACATCCACCATCTGAAAGACAATGTGAGGTGAGGGTTCATGAGACTTCCAATCTTGGTTATAAGCTTTGTAATCTCAAAGACATATGCCTCTCCTATTTCTCTAATCGTAATTCTCATGTGTGACAGGGGACATCTGGGGGCGTGGTACCCGATGCGGAGTCCATCCTCAGGGGGGAGGTACTTCGATTGTCCCAACTAGTAGAGAAAAGGGTATGACTACTTGGTTTAGTGTTTGAGTCAAACAGTGTTCATCTCTATAGTAATCCTAATCATTCTTGGCGTATTGGCATGGTTGGTACTTCATAGGATGTGGAGGTCACGAGACTAAGGGTCTCATTGTCAACCGAGAGGGTACGAGAATTGTCAACCTTAATTGGCCACATGCTGTCTCTTTTATATCTTCTTTACTCACAATGCTTTGATAACAGGAGCGCCGCCAAGAAAATGAAGCGATTATCGATGCATTGGCAGATTCTCACGAGGTACGAGGTCATGGGGTTAGTTGTCCATTTTGAATTAATGTTCATGACCTTTGCCACTATGCAGGGTAGCAGGGAGCGAGACATGCCTGAGGCTATGAGGATCCAAGTGGAGAGTGATCTTCTTACTCTGCAGGCTGAGGTGGATCGACTGCAGGTTAACGAAGTTTGGGTTTCAATTTGTTGCCCTTGTATTCAAGGCGTATAATGAGTAATTCTTAACCATTTGTCTTTGTGATCTTCAGGCAGAGCTTCGTAGCGAGCGTGACAAGGCATTTGCGGAAATAGTTGCTTCAGCGGCGCAGGTATGAACCTTACTCACGCGATGACTGGATTTTTTTTATTCTTCTAACATTAACATGCTTTGTAATCTTGTGGGGTGCGGGTTGACGAGTTGCGTGCCAAGCTCAAGAGTTTTGAGACCTCTGCGCAGGTGAGTATCCTTCCTTCCTTCCTTTTAAATTCCATGTTTCCTGCTACGAGTTTTTGAATGTAACGCTTCCTTGTATGTCGTCTTGCAGAGCGGTGCTATTGTTGCTTCCGTTCCTCCACCCCTTAGCTTGAGCGAGGAAAGGGTTCTCATTCATGATCAATACGCTCAGCGCATGGACCGCATGCAACTAAGTCATGATGAGGTGGTTGCCGACTTACGGAGGCGTCTTGATCGGTATCGCCAGAGGGCGGAGGACAGAGGTTATGCATTTTCGAGTTCGACTCGCGCCCCTTCTCAGCGTGCTCCTAGTCCATCTTCGTTTGCTTCATCAGCTCGTCATGAGGGAGCTGCTCCATAGGGTTATCATTCTTTGATTGATCTCTCCAGGATCCGCCTTTGTGCATCCTCGTTGTATCCATATATGTGCTGGTCTTGTATCTATGTCATTCCGTCTTGTCTTTGCTCATGGTGTGTACTTGATCTGATGTGGATCCTGTGCACATGTGTATTATGTATGTGTAATTAGGATAGTGTGTACCATGCATGTGTGGTTGATTGATGAAGAGCTTTTGTGAGGTGTCAGGAATATATGAAATGTACTTCTTTCACAGGTAACAGGTTTTTTTTTTTTTTTGTACCCGGAGATTTTTTGGGGTCCAAAAACAAGGGGAAGTGTTGTCGAAAATTTTCCAAAATTTCTTGAGATTTGTGCTCTAGCACAGTTCTCGTGAAAAAAAACATTAGTAACCTAGGACAGACAAAATGAAATCCATATAATAGACCAAGCAAATAAAATCTCATATCAACGTTGACCAAGGAAAACAATATAGATTCAAGTTTTCAAACAATGGGGAGTGCCTGGGTGTGTGATGCTTGTGCCCTAAGCAATTCTATGTTTTAAGGCATTCACATTGTCAGCTATAAGTATAAAGGCAGAGGTTCGAGAAAACTGCATTTTCAAATTGCGTTTTCGAATCGCACTGTTGACACCAAAAATTTCACCTTGCCTCTTAAAGATCCAAAGAGCTACATGAAGTCGCAACCTGCCATAAATAGGCAATGCTACTTCCAAAAAAACAAATCTTGTTAGAATCAAACAAAAACTGCAAGATCCTTCAAGACAGCCAAAAGAGGGGTACAGAAGAAGTTTCGGGCCATTTCAAAATCATTTGGCCTAACTTCGCTTCTCCGGTAGCTGAAAAGGAGCTCCCTGTGGCGAAAGCATCGGAGACACCAAATCTTTGATCAGAGCCGATGGATGGTCTCAAAATACATCCAAAAGGCTCCACGTCAAGTTCCGAGTCAAACCGACAACGTTTGACCCTACATCAACCCTCGAACAGCTAAATCAAGCCTCTCGGTGGCGAAGCTCCGCGGGACCATGGTTTCCAAGACAGAGCCTATGGATCATCTTAAAATGACTCCAATAGGTTCCATGTCAAATTTCAAGTCAATCGGACATCGGTTGACCGCACATCAAGCCGCGACATCTTCATCGCGATAAAAGCAAGTCTACTGATGATAGGACCCCAAACGGCTTCAAAAATCAAACAAAATCCAATGGTTGGTCTTATTTATTGCTCAGCAGGCTTCACCCGAAATTTTAGGTCATTCCGACATCGTTTGACCCAGTTTCAGCTTCTGACGGAAAATCGGCAGCTCTGCGCGACAAAGTCTTCGGCTTTCTCAGAAAATTGGAAACTTTGCAAAACAAAATGCAAGGATTCTCATCAGGTTTTCTACAGGGAAATGAAGCCAATAAATGATCAAAAATGTCAATGAAAAATACAGAAGAAAAAAGAATCGAAAAACAGCAAAAACATGCACAAAACGGGACTAAAAGGGGGAAAACCCCCCCAGGGTCGCCGACCCCTGCGACCCTGGCCCAGGGTCACCGGCGACCCTGGAGCCCGGGATGGCCGGGAGGGCCCTGGAAACTCCGTTTTTTGACTTTTTTTCGTGATTCGAAGCGTCCCGCCTCTGGTATTTTCCAAAATTCATACTTTTGAGACACCAAATCCTCTGACATTCGTCAAAAACACGGGTCAATCATCAAGAGTATCGCAATCAACATTGATTGCCAACCGATCAACCAAAAAAAGTGTGCTTTCTACCCGACCGATCGAGAAATCGACAGGAAAGATGGCACCGACCCGCCGTTGGCAACCAATACCTGAAGTTACATGGTCATCTGATGCCGATCTACATGAAGATCCATCATTGATCATCGCCAGAAGAATCCCAAAAGACGTAGCACGGCCCGCGACTCTTCAACTGCTCGGCGACCACTTAATGCGATTAATTGACTAGCTTTATTACAGTCATTAATCCATTTCTTTGGATGGCCTAATCAGAAGCAAGCATCCAGGAGTTACAAGTCAAGAGATTCATGGCATTTAACCCATGAAACTCCTCCCATCATGGCGATTAAATGCCCTCAATCTCCTCCGGCCAATCAGAAGCCAAGAAAAAGGAGTTACAAAATAAAGAATTCAATCTTGTAACTCCTCCCTTTATGTAGCTTTATGACAATTAAGGCTCCTAAACCCTCCTAAATGGCTACCTAAAAGCCTATAAATAGGAGAGCATTCCAAAGAATTCCAGATCGGAAAAATCACAGAGATCATCGGAAAAAGAAGACAGATCCCAGATCAAAAAAAAAAGCACAGAAATCCAGAGAAAGAAAGAGAGAAAACTCTGCGGAAGTTCTACATCAACCACCGCTACAAGGTGACAAAAGTCCCTTGGGGGGGGGGTAAGGTCCTTGCCTTCTCCTTCTGCCTCCAATGGCTTAGACGTGGCTTTTCAGCCCGTCTACTTGGCTTTTTATTGGACATAGGACCTCCTTTTGGTCTTTGTCCTCTAAAAACCTGAGGTTATAGCCAAGCCAAGCGAATCAATAGCATCCTCTGTTCTCATCTGCATGGATGATGGCGAAGTCCACATATGGCTTACGACCGTCAATCTGAACGGGTCCTCCACAATCTCCTGAGAAGTTAGATCCTCATTTTCTTGCTTTTCATTGTAGTTTGTATTTTTTTAAAAGAGACAAAAATCACAACTCTTGTCTTTCGTTATTGATAAGAATTGTAAATCGGCTATAAACGCCAAAATCACCTATAAACGCCAAAAATCGGCTATAAACGCCAAAATTGGCTATAAATGCCAAAAAATCGCCTTTCACGGCAAATCAAGAAAATGTCTCTTTTCTTAAATATATGTGCAATGGAAAACTTGAAAGAAGTTGATTTGTTTTTTACTTGCGAAGGTTGATCTCCGGATCACCACTTGTAATTCCAAGTAAAAAATAAAAAATCTGGCACACCCACACAAAAAAATGTTGATGCACGCCTTTGCCCCCCGGTTACAAAAGGGTCGGATCGAACGGACTCCCACGTCCGCCAACCTCGGTAGAACCGAGCAGAAGCGCTGTCCATCACGCACAATATATAAAATCACAAAAGGATGTGCGTGGCATACATCTACAATCAAATTCATCGTAGGATATCATAACATACATTAGTTGTATCTCCCAAGTTTGGTTACCATCCCTTTAATCTTTCGAGGTCATAAGGAGTTGTGCACAAAACAATACCCAAAAAAAATGCCCCAGCTTGTGGGATGTTTTGGATGTGATTGGGGTCGGTTCCCTGCAAGGTCTCAAAACAAAATTGTTAGTTTAATATTTTTAGACCCCCTGCATAGTTTGGCTAAGGTAGCATTTTTCTTTCTCGGAAAAAATGTCAGGGGGCCGTTTTGGCACTCAAGCCTAGAGAATAACAAGATAGAATTGGTACCTTAGGGAATATGTTTTCCTGCATCCAACTAAAAGTTATTAGTAGTAAAGACATGCATGAGGTAAGTGTGTGAAGGCTAGAGAGTGCTCGTGGCAATCGTGTATGGGATGAGGACCCAGATTGAGAAGCCGTGTGAGATAAGCATATATTTGTATGTATATATATAAAAAAAATGCCTCAGCATAAGACTAGTGTTCATTCTAGCCATGGGTGAAAGCGTGAGAGTGGATTAGCCTCTCGATCCATGATTGTCACCTTGGTGGTAACATAATCTTCCTTAACTATCCTTAGGAGGTCGAGCCCTCACAGGCCCCTGTTTGTAGCTGCTTAGTCTTTTCAGCTGAACTTTAGAAAGTACTTGACCGCCTTCAGAGGCTCATTTGTGCATTGTGTTCGTGTGTGGGGGTGGTGAGTCATCGTGCTTTCTACCCGACCGATCGAGAAATCGACAGGACAGATGGCACCGACCTGCCGTTGGCAACCAATACCTGAAGTTACATGGTCATCTGATGCCGATCTACATGAAGATCCATCATTGATCATCGCCAGAAGAATCCCAAAAGACGTAGCACGGCCCGCGACTCTTCAACTGCTCGGCGACCACTTAATGCGATTAATTGACTAGCTTTATTACAGTCATTAATCCATTTCTTTGGATGGCCCAATCAGAAGCAAGCATCCGGGAGTTACAAGTCAAGAGATTCATGGCATTTAACCCATGAAACTCCTCCCATCATGGCGATTAATTGCCCTCAATCTCCTCCGGCCAATCAGAAGCCAAGAAAAAGGAGTTACAAAATAAAGAATTCAATCTTGTAACTCCTCCCTTTATGTAGCTTTATGACAATTAAGGCTCATAAACCCTCTTAAATGGCTACCTAAAAGCCTATAAATAGGAGAGATTTCCAAAGAATTCCAGATCGGAAAAATCACAGAGATCACTGGAAAAAGAAGACAGATCCCAGATCAGAAAAAAAGCACAGAAATCCAGAGAAAGAAAGAGAGAAAACTCTGTGGAAGTTCTACACCGACCACCGCTACAAGGTGACAAAAGTCCCTTGTGGGGTCCCCCCCCCAAGGTCATTGCCTTCTCCTTCTGCCTCCAATGGCTTAGACGTGGCTTTTCAGCCCGTCTACTTGGCTTTTTATTGGACATAGGACCTCCTTTTGGTCTTTGTCCTCTAAAAACCTGAGGTTATAGCTAAGCCAAGCGAATCAATAGCATCCTCTATTCTCATCTGCATAAATGATGGCGGAGTCCACATATGGCTTGCGACCGTCAATCTAAACGGGTCCTCCACAATCTCCTGAGAAGTTAGATCCTCCTTTTCTTGCTTTTCATTGTAGTTTGTATTTTTTTAAAAGAGACAAAAATCACAACTCTTGTCTTTCATTATTGATAAGAATTGTAAATCGGCTATCAATGACAAAAATCGGCTATAAACGCCAAAATCGGCTATAAATGCCAAAAAATCGCCTTTCACGGCAAATCAAGAAAATGTCTCTTTTCTTAAATATATGTGCAATGGAAAACCTGAAAGAAGTTGATTTCTTTTTTACTTGCGAAGGTTGATCTCCGGATCACCACTTGCAATTCCAAGTAAAAAATAGAAAATCTGGCACACCCACACAAAAAAATGTTGATGCACGCCTTTGCCCCCCGGTTATGAAAGGGTTGGATCCAACGGACTCCCACGTCCGCCGACCTCGATAGAACTGAGCAGAAGCGCTGTCCATCAGGCTGGGACACCCGGTGAGACTCGTTCATTTGAGAACACGATGCTAGAAATGAAATATTTGCATATCATATCTATTGCTCTATGCTTATACTTCTTTTCTTGATTCCTTGGCTACTTTCTAATTGGTGGCCTATGTTGGATTCCGCATCTAAAAAAAATGAGATGAGATTTTTTGGAAATTTTTTAATTCTTTGAATTTATTTCCACTCTTTCTCTTTTCAAAAAATAAAAAATAAAAAACAGATTTTTCATTTTGGATTCAAAATTGAGAAACCTTGATCCTTTCCTATCGTTCATCGTGCTTGCAGAAATGTTGAGCCTGTTCGACTTAGGTTTTGGGCCATCGTTTCTCTTCGATGAGTTCATTAAAGATTTATAAAAAAAACAAAAAAAAGACAAAAAGTTAGATTTCTCAGTTTGAATTCAAAATTGTGAAACCTTGATCCTTTCCTATCGTTCATCGTGCTTGCAGAAATGTTGAGCCTGTTCGACTAAGGTTTTGGGCCATCGTTTCTCTTCGATGAGTTCATTAAAGATCTAGAAAAAAAAAACAAAAAAAAACAAAAAAATAGATTTCTCAGTTTGAATTCAAAATTGAGAAACCTTGATCCTTTCCTATCGTTCATCGTGCTTGCAGAAATGTTGAGCCTGTTCGACTAAGGTTTTGGGCCATCGTTTCTCTTCGATGAGTTCATTAAAGATCTAGAAACAAAAAAAAAAACAAAAAAAATAAAAAATCAGATTTTTCATTTTGGATTCAAAATTGAGAAACCTGGATCCTTTCCTATCGTTCATTGTGCTTGGAGAAATGTTGAGCCTGTTCGACTAAGGTTTTAGGCCATCGTTTCTCTTCGATGAGTTTATTAAAGATCTAAAAAAAAAAAACAAAAAACCAGATTTTTCATTTTGGATTCAAAATTGAGAAACCTTGATCCTTTCCTATCGTTCATCGTGCTTATAGAAATGTTGAGCCTATTTGACTAAGGTTTTGGGCCATCGTTTCTCTTTGATGAGTTCATTAAAGATCTAAATATATATATATATAAAAGACATAGACCACTAAGGTTAAACCAACTGCGTTCTTTGATCATGGTTGATTCAAAAAAAGCCTTGTCCAGAGTGTGGAGACAGCTTGACAGTTTTAGGCAAGGGTCCTCCAAACGGGTTCATTAAGTAATCTTACCCTTACCTGGGGGCAATTCTATCAATCAAGATTTCATAAGATCGAGTTAGGAGGCCTATGTGTACTCTCTCGTCTTTTAAATAATTTTTTTTCAAAAATAAAATTTTTAAAAATAAAAATTTTAAAATAAAAAATTAAAAATTAAAAATTTTCAAAAAAAAAATTCTTTAAAAAAATTATAAATAAATAAATAAATAAAAAGATTTTTTTAAAAAAAAAACTTCCGTCATTTTGGGTTTAGATTGGAGAAATCTTGGTCTTCTCCTTTCTGAGCACTGGCGCTCGCTGAAATCGCTAAGCCCGTGTTCAGATTGGAGTGCCTTTTGCTCTCTTTGATGAACCCGATATTGGCATTTCAAAAAAAAAAAAAAAAAAACTCGTCATTTTTGGATTCAGATCTGAGAAATTATGGTTCATTTCCTTCTGAATACTGGCGCTCGTGGAAATCGCTGAGATCGTATTTGGATCGGAATACCATCTGCTCTCTTTGATGAATCCAATATTGACCTTTCAGGGTCTACTGTATTCGCGACCGGCACATTTGTAACTCCAACTTTATATTCTTCTTACCTCGAGCAAGCTCTGCTTTTCGATAAGTCAAATTTAAGTTCACAATTGCTTCTAGCAGTCACTGGGACGCTCATTCCGGGCTTACCATACCTACGATCAGAATAATTGTACCCTCTATGGCTTTCTGCCTTCTTCATATCGCTTGGGTCATCTCCCTCGAGCAATTTGAAAAGACAAAACCATAGAACTTCCCATTTATGATCATTATATTCTTGTGATTACTAATGGATGTGGTCTTGTTTCAGAAACTTTTCAAAAACTAACAATGGCAGCTTCACTAACCATTACCTTCGACGAGAACAAGCACCAACTTATGCTTCAACAGAAGCAAACTACGCGCACCTACAAGCGCCCCATCAGCTGCGAAGCGTCAACTCCATCGGCAACTCTCTGAACTCCGGGTCGACCTCGACTCCCCGGACTATCGTCTTTGGGACGCTGGGACCATTCCCACTTCCCAAGGAACAAACTGCTCCTTCCAAGAAGCAGAAACTCGCCCCCCAACGTGTCACTACAGTGACACCAAAGGCGAGCACTAGAAGGCCCGAAGCCCGTGGCAGCCCCACGAAGCCTCGACCAGCAAACGACCAGGTCTATCCCAAGACTTGGTCCCCAAGACCTTCACCAAAACAAAGAAGGTCCCAAACATCCACTAAGCCAGCATTCCTGGCCCCACTCAAGGAGAACCAGTTCTACCCTCTTGCCTACATGAAAGAGGAGAGACCCATCTCCATTCTAACTCTCAAGTCAACCCAGCATGAGCCGGCTTGTTCCTACAAGCCCAAAATTAAGTCATACATCGCAAGGCCTCTGCAAACACCTGCTAAGGCCTACAAACCTGCAGTTCGACCCTTCATCTCTACAGGGGCCGAACTTGAAAAATTCAAAGCTTCGCTGCAACAGGCGAAGGACAGGGTTCGCATCCTATCATCGCCCAGCTACAAAGAAGACTGGCTTGGCTGCTGCGCTCGAGGGAGCACATCCTTCATCGTCAAAACCCAGCCAGAGCTGACCGAAGCTCAAATTGCTCGTCGTATACGCCATCGCGCGTCGTATCGACAAAAGAGACTAGAGAAGCAAAGGACCCAGCCTTTTACACTTCAAGTCTCTCCCAAATGGGTCGAAAAAGAAAGACCCAACCAAGTTGCTGCCATCCATATTGTTGGAAAAGCCAGAAGGCGCCAAAAGTCAGCAACAAAAATCCATGTCCGACGTCCGATGACCCCGCAGCATCTCCAGGACAAGAAGACATTCAGAAGAATCCCCTGCTGCTTCAAGCAAGGACGGCTAGAGTGATCCTTCTCAAGCTCTTCTTCAAAAAGAATGAGCCCCAGCTCAGTCACCAGGACAGTTTCTTCGTTCGAATCCCGAAGGATGAACGTCCTGGCTACAAATTCTGAGCCACCACCCCGCAATCCACCTCAAGATGATGCGATCACCCGCATCCAGCAGTTGGAACAAGGCCAACAGAGGATTGAAACTCTGATGGAAAACCTTCTCCTCGCCTTCCAAAATCAGGTGAACAATGAACTTCCTCCGAATCATCAAGACGATGAGGTAAATGGAGAAGAAAATGAGTCACGCGCCCTTACCAAAAAGGATGTAGACAGTATCCTCGCCAAAGCAAAAGAAGAGGTTATACTCAAGGAGCATGGGATCAAGCCACCA
The DNA here is from genome assembly GCA_012931725.1 of Litsea cubeba. NCBI lineage: Eukaryota > Viridiplantae > Streptophyta > Magnoliopsida > Laurales > Lauraceae > Litsea > Litsea cubeba. The sequence goes on from CM022955.1 coordinate 40,141,587, forward strand.
TATCCCTTATGGATGGACTCGGTCCCGTTCCCCACAAAATTCAAGCATCCTACTCTCCAAACATATACGGGGAAAGGATCAGCCAGACAACACGTCATCCACTTCAAGATCCTGACGGGAGCTATCGCGGATCAAGATGCACTCAAGATCCGCCTCTTTGCAAGTACCCTAAAAGGTACGGCCTTCGATTGGTACTCCACTCTGCCGGAGGACTCTTTTCAAAATTGGGTCATGCTAGAGACACGCTTCCTGACTCCCTTTAAAGGTGAGGATCATCCCGCTACTATGGCTCAGCTGTGCAGCCTAAAAGAAGGGGAGAATGAGTCAACATATGACTTCATTCATAAGTGGAAAGCAATGGCATACAAATGCTTTGATGTATTACCACAAGCGTCGCTAGTCGACATCTACCGAAACAACATGAGAGCTAGAATCTGCTCCATGATCATCGGCAACAAATCAAAAAACCTGGGAGAACTCCTAGAAGCTTCCATGGAAGCTGAAACGGTGATTAAAGACCTCAACAGTCAGAAATCATCAAGAAAAGAGCCAACCGCCATTGCAACCTCTAAACCCAAGAAGAAAGAGGTCCTTAATGTGCAGACCAAGTCAGCTCCTCAGCCACCAAAGAAAGTTAAAAACAAAGCTGCTGGTAAAAGACCTGAACTCTCAGATGCCTTCAAAGAACGAGTAGAGAAGAAATACCCGTTTGATGAAGATGTTGATGAAATCTTCGGGGCTCTTGTGGCAACGGCAAGCCCACCTTGCCTGAACCAAAAAGACCGGGCGATGCTGGCAAAACCAACAATCCTTGGTACTGTCCATACCATCAGATGATCTCGCATCCTCTCAATCAATGCTTCGTTGTGAGAGAGAAAATAAATGAGATGTGGAAAAACGGAGTCATCACCTTTGACAAAAACTATGGGTCCGCCTCCGTCAACATGGTGACATGTGGACAAACATCAAAATCACCGAAGAAGAAGATCACTACTTCCTTCAAGGTGATAAACTCAATCCAAGCGTCCGAGGAACTGGTTCCTTACCCGACACCAGACGGACAACCCATATGGGTACATCCCGATCTCCTGGAAGATCAAATTGGGAGGTCGTGAAAACAAAGCCTACAGCTCAACAACGAAGGCAAGCTAGGAAACATCTCCTCAAGCTCAAAAGGTAAGAGAAGATCCAGCCAAAACAAGAAGTCAAAGAAAAGGCAAAGGCTTCCTCTACCACTTCACTGGAGGCAACAAAAATATCCCTTCCAGAGACTTCAAAGGCGGTAAGGAAATTCACTCTCAGGGATTTCATGCCAGCTCAATTCAAAGAAGCCACGCAGGAGGCATCATACTCTTGCAATTCGGTAGTTGGATTCTCCATTGATGGATACGAGTCCAGCGACACCGATGATGGATTCGAATACAACCACACAGACGAGTGGGAGGAGTCCCTTGAAACAGGAGAATACCTCTCCGATGAATAATGGGTTCCTGAGACTCATCTTATGCCAGTAATCTGGTATAACCCCCTACAGCCATAAGGATCCTGGTCTGATGATGAAGAAGACCAAGAGGCTGTACAAGAAAATGCTGTTGAACCAGCACCCCTCATTGCTCCAGTGGAAATCAACAATGTTGAGCCAAAAAAGAGTTGATGAAGAAGAAGAATTTGGCTCCCATGCCTCATCTTGAAGAATATGCAAGGATCTTGCAGCGTCTCGCTCTAGAACAAGAGCAAGACCGCGTCAACGAGCCTCCTCGCAATCCAGAGCCTGAAGTCCCTGAAGACCTTCAAGTACATCCTCCCTTAACTCCTGAAAATGGAGAAAATTGCTGGATAGACGATCCTCTTACACCGAGGATGAGTCTGACTCCGATCAGGCAACGTCTCCTGTCAGAGCTTCCGTAATGTGATAATTCGGGATTATAACTCTTCCGAAGCATCGTCTGATGAGAGCACTTACACTTCGGCGATGCCTAGCAATGTATCTTCTGGAGCCACCTCATCTCACGTGACTTTCACTGAGATGACACCCTCTCAGGTTTCTTCTCCTGAGACTGTGACTTCAAAGTTCACACCCTTCCTGACTGAAGAATTCCCAGCTATTGATGCTTGGGACGATGAATTGGTCAACGAAGAAGAAAGGTTGCTGGATGCTGTTCAGGAGTTGTTCCCAAAAAGTGCTCCGTGCAACACAATCACTGAGGATGGCAACTCTGCGGCTGATACACCCTCAGCAAATGAAAAACGACAGCCTCTTGATCCTGAAGACAATCTTCCAAAAGAAGACCCTTCTCAAGAAGCTCTCAAAGTTGGTAGAGGCACCCGCTCTGGCCGGGACTACCACAAAAATTACAACCAATCATCCTTTACATATGTTAATCCTTCGGGAAAAGATGTTGTAAGCGCCCCTAGTGGCAACAATGATGAACATGCAGGCCCTAAGGAGGCTTTCAAGTATGACTTGATTGAACACTTCAAGCACATACCTGCACGTCTGCACATCCTAGATTTGTTGCGAATGTCTCCGCACACTCATGATAATCTCATTTCAGAATTATAAAAGCTGAATGAGGATGTCGACAAACATGCCCCGCAAGTCCTCCAAATTGAAATGGACTACCGGGTCAAAAACTCAAAAGCTTCCTCAAAGGGAGAAAAGAAGAAAACTGAGGGATCATGCATTGAATGCCTCTCGGTTAAAAAAGCAGCCAGTGCAACCATCGCCTTCACAAAGGACGACCTCCTACTTGGCAAAACAAGGCATAACCGACCCCTATACTTCATAGGGTACATCAAGGAAATGCCTATCCACAGAGTTCAGATCGACCCAGGTTCTGCACTCAACCTTATCTCCACATCGGCTCTCGAAGAGTTGGGCATCCCACCCAGCAAGCTAAGCCACACATTTGTATCTATCTTTGGATACGATGGGAGTACTCAAAGGCCTATCGGCAAAATCAGGTTCAAGTTGCAGATCGGTGATCTTATCTCTGAGGTCACTGTGTATGCAATAAAAACCCCTTCATGCTACAACATCCTTCTCGGACGCCCTTGGATCCACGAGAATGGCGTTGTCCCTTCAACTCTACATCAATGCATCAAGTTTGTTGGCGATGACGGCATGATACATCGAGTCTTTGCGGACAGAAACCCTTTAAAGGTAAAGAAGTCCACTTCGCAGACTCACAGATGTATGAAGGTGAAAAATGAAGAAGAGGAGAAGCACACAGCACCCTTTGCCGAAAATCTCCAGAAAGATAAAGGCAAGGCTCCTCAACAATCGCCAGAAGAAAACAAACCATCCGGTAAATCCGAAGAGAGCATTTAAACTCCCTTCATCATCTCCCTCAAACCTTTAAAGCCTTTGGTCATCACAACTAAAGTGAAGAAGGCAAAGCAAAAGCCTGGGGGAAAATTTGTTGTCTCTTTCGTGTCTATCATGCAAGACACGGATTCGGATTCAGAGCCAGAAGACGACACATCGTCAAGCCAAGCTGACACTCAGCAAGTTCAGCCTGCTCTTACTCCAATGGAGACAACTTCTGACATAGAAGATCCTACGTCAGCTTCCTTCGTTGTTCCAGCAATTTCAGCAAAGGAAAAACTGATCTTCTTCCATAGATCGGATGCTTCTTCATCAAACTCCATGCTTGAACCTTTCCAAAATGAAGGTATGCCTCAACTATCCTTATATAGTTCTGTGGCACAAGCTATTATGAAGAAAATGGGCTATGACGCTCAAAACCCAGTCGGTTTGGGAGAAGGACGCGGTATTCTCACGCCATTGGGGCCCGTCTTGACCAAAAGCCAGCTGGAAGATTGGAGCTCAACAGCTACGTAGAAAAGTCTTCACACGGGTTAGGGAATGATCCCGACACTCCCCTGAGACAGTTGACACAAAGGCTTAAAATCCAATATACTGACCAAGCCTCAACATCTCAAGTCCATGAAGATATCGATCTCCCTGGATATCTCTTTGATGAGTCACCTGACGAAGATCCAGGAAGCTCATCCAATTGGTACGATTTCTCTGAGAATGAAGAGGAGTTGTCCGATGGCACAGACATGTGGTCTTCTGACCCAGAAGAACCCTCATCTCCAAAAGAAGTAGCCTACTTCGACCCGGTTTCAACAGGCGATTGGGATCATCTCATAGCAAGCCTTGGGGAAATTACCGATCAAGAAGACCCGTGGAAAGGAACAAAACCTTGGTATGGAAATGCCCTTGAAACCCCAGAAGGTTTCGTTGAGCTGGAAGCCTCCGAAAATATTATGGAGGAACCACCTTCGAACCTTCCAACAGAAGATCCTGTTCAAAAGATAGACTTGGGAACACCAGATAACCCACGTCCTGTATTCATAAGCAAGAATATAAAGGATGATGAGTTACCCGATTATATCGCCTTTCTTCGTGAGTTCGTTGATTGCTTTACATGGTCTTACACTGAAATGCCTGGCTTAGACCCCAAAATAGCGGTCCACAAACTCAATCTTCAAGAAGACATCAAGCTTGTCAAGCAAGGCCAAAGAAGATTCCGTCCAGATGTGATGGATAAACTTGAACAAGAAGTTCAAAAACTCAAAAGCGTCGGCTTCATCCGTGAGGAACAACATCCTGAATGGTTGGTCAACATTGTCCTCGTGACAAAGAAAACGGGCAGATCAGGGTCTGTATTGACTATAGAGACCTGAATGGCGCATGCCCTAAAGATGAATTTCCGCTCCCCATACCAGAGTTAATGATTGATAATACCTGTGGATTCGAGCGAATGACATTCATGGATGGTTTCTCTGGCTACAATTAGATAAATATGCATCCTGAGGATGAAAAACATACATCTTTTCGGACCCCATTTGGCATGTATTGCTACACTGTCATGCCATGTGGTCTGAAAAATGCCGATGCCACATATCAGAGGGCTATGATGAAGATATTCCAAGATATGCAGCACAAGTCGGTCGAATGTTACGTTGTTGACCTCGCCGTCAAAAGCAAAAGAGAAGAAGATAATCTCGGAGACCTTCGAGAAGTCTTCCTCTGGCTTCACAAACACAAACAGCGAATGAATCCTTTGAAATGCTTCTTCGGCGTCTCGTCGGGTAAGTTCCTCGGATTCCTAGTTCGGAAAGCTGGAATAGAGCTTGACCCCATAAAAGTCAAAGCCATTCTAGAAATGCCCTCTCCAAGAACCTTGAGAGAATTCAAAGGGCTTCAAGGGAGATTAGCCTACATCAGACAGTTCATCTCCAATCTTTCGGGGAAATGCCGTCCATTCTCCCGGTTGATGAAAAAAGGTGTAAACTTTGTCTGGGATGCTGACTGTGAAGCTGCTTTCCAAGATATCAAGTCATACCTGACAAAACCTCCAGTGTTAACTACTCCTACCACTGGAAAACCATTCATCTTGTACACAAGAGCCCTTGATCACTCTTTGGGAGCTCTGCTTGCACAAGAAAATGATCAAAGAAAAGAAGCTGCTCTATATTACCTCAGCCGTATGCTAGTAGGTGCAGAGCATCGCTACTCTCCAGTCGAAAAAGAATGTCTTGCAGTGATGTTCGCCGTACAAAAGCTGCGTCACTACTTGCTTTCCAACACAGTCTACCTGGTCTCGAGGGTCAACCTCTTGAAGGTCCTTGTCACAAAGGTAGATTCTCTCAATGCTCGACTGGCAAAATGGCCCATCCTTCTATCACAAATTTGATATTAGGTATGTACCACAAAAGGCAATCAAAGGGCAAGCCCTAGCGGACTTCCTCGCAGAGCATCCATTGCCTAAAGATTCTCCACTCAGAGATGATCTCCCAGACGAACCAGTCTACAATGTGGAGACTTTCTCACAAAATGCTTCCTGGGACATGTACTTTGACGGTGCAACCAGGACAAATGAAAAAAGACAACTGATCTCGGGAGTTGGCATCCTCTTTGTTATCCCCGACAAATACATGATTCCACACGCTTTCTCGCTACTGGAACCATGCACAAACAATGCAGCTGAATATCAAGCTCAGATCCTAGGATTGGAACTCGCCATCGAATCCGGTATCACCATGCTGGAAGTCTTTGGAGACTCTCAACTGATCATCAACCAGATGAATCAGAAATTTGAAGTCAGGAAGCCAGATTTACTGCCTTACTACAACAAAGCACAATCGCTTCTGCAAAAGTTTGACATCTGTCACATCACCTACATTCGTAGAGGTGAAAACATACATGCAGATGCCCTGGCTAGACTTGCCACATCTATGGCAATCCAGGAAGGGAAAAACATGCAAATCACAGTGTGCGAAAGAAGAATCCTTCCTCCTCTTAACACACACCAAGCAATTGCTGAATGCCACCAAGTGGTTGGAAGTCGGATTTCAATCCTTCAAACTTCAATCGGCGACTGGAGGGATCCGTTCATTGATTACATTATGTTCGGAATCCTACCTAAAGATCCAAAAGAACGGGTAAGCATCCAAAGGTGAACCCCAAGCTTTCATTTGGATATTCCTTCAAAAATCCTTTACAGGAAATCCTTCAACGGAGTACTTCTACGCTGCTTGTCATAACAACAGGCTGAAGAAACACTCAAAGAAGCTCATGCTGGTCTTTGTGGAGCTCATCAGGCTGGTCCCAAGCTCTATGATCAGATAAAAAGGTTCGGTTACGCAATGCAATTTGCTAAGCGCTGCCAATAATGCCAAGTTCATGGAGATTACATTCACATGCCTCCAGAATGGCTGCATCCTACAGCGATTTCATGGCCTTTCGAAGCCTGGGGTATGGACATCATAGGTCCTATTCCTCCCCTTCGAGCAAAGGTCATCGCTTCATCTTCACCGCTACGGATTATTTCTCCAAGTGGTCAGAAGTATTTGCTTTCAACGAAATGAAGACCTCATCAGTCCTTCAGTTCCTGCACACCAACATCATTTGTCGTTTCGGCATACCCAAAAGATTCGTCCATGATAACGGACCACAATTCCGGGATCATCGATTCTATAGGTTCTGCGGCAAATACAAAATCCAAAGCTGTCCTTCGACTCCATACAATCCGGCAGCAAACGGATTAGCAGAAGCTTTTAACAAGACACTCTGCAAAATCCTCAAAAAAATGGTCTCTAGTCACAAAAGAGACTGGAGCGACAAAATGTCTGAAGCTTTGTGGGCCTATCAAACCACCGTTCGAGGACCAACCCATAGCACACCATTCTCCTTGGTCTATGGATGCGGAGTTGTCGTGCCCATGGAAATATTAATTCCTTCCTTAAGAGTATCTTTGCAAAATGACATGACTCAAGAAAGCAATATCAAATTGCGACTCCATGAGCTGGACAATCTCGATGAGAGACGGCTCGAAGCTCAACAAAGCATTGAACTTTACCAAGCACGCATGGCAAGATCTTTCAACAAAAAGGTCAGGCAACGTGCCAACAAAAAAGGTGACTTGGTTCTTGCGGTAAAAAGACCGATGGTCTTCGCTCACAAGTCCAAAGGCAAATTTGAGCCAAAATGGGAGGGACCCTATGTCATCAACAAGGTTTTCTCCAACGGCGCATACGCACTCCTAAATATGGAGGGTGACAGATGTATGCTGCCCATCAACGGCAAGTTCTTAAAGCGGTACTACCCTTGAAGACTTACCCAACTGGGTAAGAGCAATGCCTGTACGGCCAAAACCGGTTTCCAGGTACACGCTCGCTAAACCCACTTTTTTTAGAATTTTCATGTCAAATGTTGAAATTTCTAGAAATTTAAACAATGCTTACTTTCATCGTTTCATTGTTCAAAAATCCAAGTTTAGGAACATTTCCCTAACTTGACCAAAATTTTCAACCCTTGAACTCAAAATTCATGGTTTGAAACAAAATCCGGATTCAGGGATTTCCACCCTAGTCCACCCTACCTTTTACCGCCTAAATGGTTTTAGGTCAAAACTTATGACCCTCGTATCTTTAAACAAAAAATGGTTTTTCAAAAACCGCGGGGAAGCGACGCTTAGTCGATACTCGCACAAATCGGAAGCATGCGAACCACGTTCGACACTTCCAAAATTTGCAGGGAAGCGACATTTCGTCGATACTTGCAAAACCCAAAACCGTGGAGATACAACATTTCAGTTGATATCCACAACCCAAATTTCAAAGGTTCGAAAAAACCTAAAAAACCATGGAGACGCAACATTTCAGTTGATATCCATAACTCAAAGGTTCGAGAAAACCGCAAATTTCAAAAATCATGGGGAAACGACATCAAGTCAGTACCCGCAAAACCAAAATTTTTGAAAAGCAAGGATGCGACATTCCCTTGATACTTGCACCCAAATCCGCGAGGATTCGACATTCCATCGATACTCGCAACCGAATGAGCAAGGATGCGGCATTCCATCGATACTTGCAAGACCATTCAGCAGGGAGGCGACTTTTAGTCGATACTTGCATTTTTGAAAACCAAAATGGCTATAGATGCCACCAAAACAAACCGGCTATAAATGACACAAAACGGCTATAGATGCCACAAAAATAGGCTATAAATGCCACAAAATGGCTATCAATGCCACAAAACAAAACCGGCTATCAATGCCACAAAACAAAAAAAATTGGCTTTCAAAAAACCCGGCTATAGATGCCACCAAAACCGGCTATCAATGCCACAAAATCGGCTTCCATGCCGCAAACAAAATCTGGGTCCCATGCCAAAACAATCATTTGACAAAAGATTTTCACAAAATGACAAGCTTTTGATCAAATCCCATTTAGCAATTACTTTTATCACAAAAAGATTTAAGTAAGCGTAGGGAAAACAAAAAAAAAAAAGCATCCCATTTAGCAATTACTTTCATCACAAAAAGATTTAAGTGAGCGTAGGGAAAACAAAAAAAAGAGTACCAAAAAAATGCATGTGGTACCAAAAAAAAAAAGAAAGTGTTCACAAGCACTACACAAAATGAAAAAAAGAGTACCAAAAAAATGCATGTGGTACCAAAAAAAAAAGTAAGTGTTCACAAGCACTACAAAAAAAAAAAAAAAAAAAAACAGTACCAAAAAAAATACATGTGGTACCAATAAAAAAGAAAGTGTTCACAAGCACTACAAAAAAAAAGTACCAAAAAAATACAAGTGGTACCAAAAAAAGAGAAGGATAGTTTATGTTACAAAAAAAAAAAAAAAAAAAAAAAAAAAAAAAAAAAAAACAGGAGCTCAACCAAAAAGGGTCTCCAGCCAAGATTTCAGCTCCTCAAGCAAACTTTTGGCCTCAGCCGTCAGGGATTCCAAGGCACGCTTCTTCAGGAACTTGCCATGAGATGCTGGAGAATGCTGCAATCCTTCTTTCACACCGGGAAGCTTATCCCAAGCAGTTCGCCATTGTTTGCTCTCTTGAGACCTCCTTTCAAGAACTCGATCAGCATCGGTAACCCGGCGAATCAGAGCACTCTCCCTGTCCCTCTGTTATTGCAACCCACTTGGCAGCGACTTGTGCCAGCAGATGCTCAAGACGTTTACTGGCCTCATCGACCTCCCTATCAAGGATGTTAAAGTCATGTGTCAGCCCAATGATGGCTAGCTCTTCTAAGTTCTTCTCTCGGACTATCTGCTTCCTGCTTTGTGTAGCCTCATCCAGGTCAGACTTAGCCTTATCAGCAGGATCCAGGAACATCTCCTTGAAGAACTGGTCATCAGCCAAACCCATGGCCTCAAACCATTTGCAACCAGCTCAATGATCCTATCAACGATCGCCCTGGCACCTGTGACATCCAGACCAGCCTCTTCGGCATCACCGAGAATCTCACGCACATGCTGGATCATGCCAAATCCGGCATCCAAGTGTCCAGCAAGGAGAGTCTCAATCCAAGAGCTCAGAACCCGCACTACCACCTTATTCGCAAAAAAAAGAGATGGCCCAGCTGAAGATTCGCCCCGCTCCGTCGGTCGGCTGCCCATGTCATGCCCCGTTGGAAGAGGAACAAAAGAACTCTTTCCAGTTGGAGCTGCTGGAGAAGGAATTTCAGCACGAGGTATCTCCTCAACAGTGTCAGAACTGGTCCTATGAGTCTCTACCTCTGGATCGACCTCTGGCATCCCTTGCTCTAGTTCTGAAGGAAGCGACGGACTCTCCTCTATCACCTCAAAACCTGCCAAAGAAACACAAAAAGGTATGAATATGATCCTGTTTGAAAATCATTATCAGGGTTATTACTACAAAATACCTTCTTCGACGACTGGCGGAACACTCTCTTCCTCCATGAACTCATCGGAAGCATCATCAACATTTGCGTCCATCGATGGTTCAAAGTCATCGGAATCCTGTGGCAAGTCAGCTGACAAGAAAAATGTTAGCAAACCAAGTCACAGACATAAGAAAAAAAAGAAAGCAAAAGAAGTTATACCAATTGGAGATTCTAGATTCACTCCAGAGTCCCTCGGTTCTTCTTCAGGTGCCCCGACAGGATCTGTCACCACCTCATCGGTTGGAACCTCAGGCATCGCCAAATCTTCCTCTGCTAAAAAAAAAAAGAGTAGCAGCAGGGAGTGAAAACAAATCAAGACATGGAAAAAATCTCATGAAAAGAAATGGAAAGAGAAAAAGGAAGAATCATACCTTCATCGACGGTTTCTTCTTCTCGGCTTCTCTTCTTTGGAGGCTCGTCAGCATTCCCTGGCACCTCCTCATTAATAGTAAGAGGGACTTCCAAGTCAAGAGAGTCGTCATGCTGCCCCTTGCTGCGATGATGACTCCTCCTCCTCTTACTCCTGCGGGCTCGCTTCTTAGAGGAACCTACCCCGCTGTCAGAGTTAGGTTTCCCACTTGACTCCTCACTGGATGGTCTACCCTTATCAGTAGACTCCACGGAAGCTTGCCTCTCTACCGCTTGCATCAAAGCACCAATTCGGATTCCTCCTGTTCTAGCTGCTCTAAAGCCTCATCGGGTATTTCTCAAACAGCTTCAGAACCAATGACGCCCTGGTCACCGAGAAAGCCTATCTTGTGCTTCTCTCCAGAAAGGAAGGCCCAAACTTCCTCTCGTCGAACGCCATCCGACTTTCCAAGGCCCTTTCCAGATGCCAGCTTCACATCAAGCTCCTTCTTGGAAAGCCCCCGATATGCCGAAAAGCTCTCCGCGAACCACTTCGCAAAGCCGGCAGTCCGGGAAGTCCACAACACAGGATAAGAGATCATGGCTGCAGTGTCTTCAGCACTGTAGAAAGCCTATGCATTTCTCCCATCCTGTAAACCTCCAAAGTGCTTCACCATGCTTGAAGGTGCTCCAACAACACCTTGAGAAAAGCCCAACTGCAAAGCAAAGCGAGAGGGTACATACGGCTGGATGTCGATGAAAAGATGTCTGCGGTACACCATCGTGCCGACATGTATGCTGAAAAGCCACTCCTTCTCTACATTCGTCAAGGAGTAATGCCTTCCCGACCCCGCCCTGGTAGAGTCTCGGGAGGCACCAAAATCAAAAGCCTTCTTCCGCAACTCCGGAGAAAGCTTCACTGAAGACTGCCCCATCTCGACGTCCCTGAACCGTCGGATCCTCATGCGGGCAAACAAAACTGATTCGGACACGGCTTTGCCCTTAGCCAGCCGAATCATCAGAGGATCATCATCCTGTGCGGCACCCAGCCGATGGAAGCCAGGACAGTGGTACACGTACCACGAATAAAAGATGTAGGCTGAAAATACCCTATTCATAGGGAGCCCAAGCCGAACCAAAAAAGCAGTAGCCTGAAGTTCGGTACACAGGTAGGAGTAAAGAGCTGGCACCAAAGCAAGCTGCTCTATAAACGCCATCTGACAAGCCGAAAAAATACAGTGCGGCCTGATGTGCGTTCCATCTTCTCCAGCAAAAATAGCCTCACCAAGCCAATAAGTGAGGTAACAGCGAGATCTCTCCGCAATACAATGTCAGGACGTATGGCGTTTGTACTCGCACAGAAATCTCTCAACTCTTTTTGCGTAGCCAAGATCTTCTTCGAACTTGGATCCTGAGCCCTGGCTTCCTGGGTCACACTATCAGAAGACTCCCTGCTATCAAAAAAGTTGGGGAACAAAGAGCTAGAACTCTTCCAACTGCTGGATCTAACTTTCAAACCCTCCTTCTCCTTCAAAAAATCATAGAAGGCGACGAGCTGAAAGTATAGAAGCCTGAACTCCTCAGACTACTCCTCAAGGACGCTGTCAATCGGGATAAACTCCTCATAGAGTTTGCCAAGGATAGGCAATCTAGTAATAGCGCTCAGCTCCTTTAAAGAGAAACCAATCTCACCATTCGTCACAACGAAGGTATTGGCTTGTGGGAGGAATGACTCCAACATGGCCATGAAGGCCTCGTCGGAAAATATCACGGTCTCCCTAAAGGCGCGGACCGCATAAAAAATCCCTGCTTCCTTCAAAACGGCGCCACCAATCAGCAGGACGCGATCAGTCCACGACTTCCACTCGGAGTCAGGATTGAAACGGCTACGAAGTCGAAAAGGCTTTATCCAATTGCTGCCGTCACCGCTGAAAATACCAAGGCCCACCGGTCTCAAATCGACCGACGGATAATCAGAACCCTGGTAGCCGCTGGATGGCATCAACAGGTCCATGTCAACAGGCGACCTCTCCGTATATCCAGGAGAACCGCCAACAAAAACCCCGGTCTTGATTACATTTGTCCTTCTCACCCAGCTTGGAGGATCTTCCCTCTTAGAGCACGTGGGGGCAAGGCTCATGATCGAGACGGTGCGATCAAACGTCGACCGGGTAGCAACAGTCTTCTTCTCACCATCTGCTGTGAAAGAAAACTGAAAACATATCCTCTGCTATGTCATGTCATCAAGGGACGGCATCACCAAAGAAGAAGGTAGGCTTGGGTAAAACACTCTGATCTTCCATTACCCATGGACGACTGCTTACCATGATCTTATAGAATTCCTCTCCCTTGAGAGCGACCAGTCGCTGCCTCATCTCATCTCTGTTGAGGGAGTCGCACTCTTCTAGATTTCTCTCAACATACTGGACATTCTCCCAGGCCTGCTGAACAGCCGGATTAGAAGATCTAGCAGATCGACGAGGTATGCTTGTAGCAGGCTCTTTACCCTTGTTTGTTCTGGAAGAACCACCTGCAAAGGATGGAAAAAAAAAAGATCAAACATCAAAATGACAGAATCTCGCTAAAAAAAATCTGGCGAAATTTGACATGATGCCAGGGCAATTCCGAAGAAAACGAACTATCCCGAAAGAAATAGAAATCTTGAAGATGGGCTCAACATTGCTGCGAGCTCCGAAACTCCAAACTTTCGAAACCTCAAAGTCTCCGCAAAATCAGGAAGGGCTCAACATCGTTGCGAGCTCCAAATTCCTAAATTTGCAAAAACTTTCAGGTATGCTATCACATCATGCTACAATTCAATTTACAAAAAAAAATATACATGCATGAACATCTTGGTTTAAAAAAAATGCATTATCATGATGAGCAAACAAAGAAAAAAAAAAAGAAACTTTCTCAAAAAAAAGGGGGAGAAAGAAAAACAAAGAAAAAAAAAAGAAACTTTCTCAAAAAAAAATGGGGAAAGAAAACAAAAAAAAAAAGAAAAGAAAAAAGGGGCTGGCCCACAGGCCACGTGGCCGTACGGCCAGATCCGTACGGATCTGTCCGTACGGCCCACAAAAAGAAAAAAAAACATGCAAAAAAAAAGAAGAAAGCATAAAAAAAAACATGTAAAAAAAAAGAGCAAACACGTGGAAAAAAAAAAGAAAAGAAAAGAAAGAAAGAACTTTTTCCTACAATGGGGTTTTCTTGAAAAAGGGAACTTACTTGAAGCCATTGATGGAGAAGAACAACAAAAGTCTTGAAGATCTTGAAGAAGAAGAATTCTTGGCCTTGAAGCCCTCTTGGGATTGTTGCAAAAGAAAGCAATAAGAGCAAGAGATCCAACCTCCTCCTTGCTTTTATAGAAGAGAGCAAACCAAAGAAGGAAAGAAGAAAGAGGTAAGTGTTACTAATTAGTAACCTTACCAAAAGAAAGAAATTAGAAAGTTTCCTTCCCAAAAGAAAGATATCTTGAGGGATTCTCTCCCAAAAAGAAATCAATGAGAGATTTTCTCCCAAAAGATAGGATCAATGAAAGATTCTTTTCCAAAGGAAGATATCTTGAGATATTCTCTCCCAAAATAAAGGGAACATGAGAGATTCTCTCCAAGTAAAGATATTCTTAGATATTCTCCATCCAAAAGAGATATTTTTGGATATTCTTTACAAAAATGACACCATATGAGATCTAAGCCATTCCAAAAAGCCTAAGGTCCCATGGGTTAGCCCATATGAGCCAGGTTTGACCACCTAGGCACTATAAAAAAAAATTGGGCTTTTAGTCAAAGAGAAATCCCTCTTACCAAGAGCTTACAAAAATGGTTCCATGCCTCTTTTGAGTTGATTGGACCGAAGAGAATTCCAAGCCCCATGAGCTTCCAGAAATCAAACCATCCAGCCTCATATACCAAATTGAGCCGAAATCTTGAAATTGAAATTCCACAAAAATCCAAACCAAATCCTGGTCCCCTAACTTGCTACATACAGCTTGTTAGGTCACAAGACCAAAACCAAAAACCAAAACCTGATCCCCTAACTTGCCACAAACAGCCTATTAGGTCACAAGATCAAAACCAAACTTGATCCCCCAACATTCCACATATAGTTTGTTGGGTCACACGGTCAAAACCAAACCCGACCCCCTAACCTGCCACATACAGCGTGTTAGGTCACAAGGTCAAAACCCAAATCCACATCTCTGATGTCATCTTCAAAACTTTGCCTCGAGATGGTACGTGATCCCTTTCACTACCATAAAATTCCCCTGGAAGCTCAAAAAGGCTACAAATACCAAAAAGAATGACTGCTCAAAGACTCTTGGTCAAGTCACAAGCTCTCCTTCACAAAAATCTCCTCGAGGCACATCGACTACAAAAGTTAAGCAACTCGTCGCTGCACCTCGAGGGGGCATTTGTTGACACCAAAAATGTCACCTTGCCTCTTCAAGATCCAAAGAGCTACATGAAGTCGTAACCTGCCATAAATAGGAATGCTACTTCCAAAAAATCAAATCTTGTCAGAATCAAACAAAAACTGCAAGATCCTTCAAGATAGCCAAAAGAGGAGTACACAAGAAGTTTCGGGCCATTTCAAAATCATTTGGCCTAACTTCGCTTCTCCGGCAGCTGAAAAAGAGCTCCCGGCGGCAAAAGCATCGGAGACACCAAATCTTCGATTAGAGCCGATGGATGGTCTCAAAATACATCCAAAAGGCTCCACTCAAGTTCCGAGTCAAACCGAGAGCGTTTGACCCTACATCAACCCTCGAACAGCTAAATCAGGCCTCTCGGCGGCGAAGCTCCTCAGGACCATGGTTTCCAAGACAGAGCCTATGGATCATCTTAAAATGACTCCAATAGGTTCCCTATCAAATTTCAAGTCAATCAGACATCAGTTGACCGCACATCTTCATCGCAACAAAAGCAAGTCTACTGGTGATAGAATCCAAAACGGCTTCAAAACTCAAACAAAAGCATATGGTTGGTCTTATTTATTGCTCAGCAGGCTTCACCCCAAATTTCAGGTCATTCCGACATCGTTGGCCCAGTTTCAGCTTCTAACGGAAAATCGGCAGCTCTGCGCGACAAAGTCTTCGGCTTTCTCAGAAAATTGGAAACTTTGCAAAACAGAATGCAAGGATTCTCATCAGGTTCTCTACAGAGAAATCAAGCCAATAAATGATCAAAAATGTCAAGGAAAAATACAGAAGAAAAAAGAATAAAAAAACAGCAAAAACGGGCACAAAACGGGACAAAATGGGGGAAAACCCCCCAGGGCCCTGGAGCCCGGGATCGCCGGGAGGGCCCCGGAAACTCCGTTTTTTTGCCATTTTTTCGCGGTTCGAAGCATCCCACCTCTGGTATTTTCCAAAATTCATACTTTTGAGACACCAAATCCGCTGACATCCGTCAAAAATACGGGTCAATCATCAAGAGTATCGCAATCAACATTGATTGCCAACCGGTCAACCAAAAAAAGTGTGCTTTCTACCCGACCGATCGAGAAATCGACAGGACAGATGGCACCGACCGCCGTTGGCAACCAATACCTGAAGTTACATGGTCATCTGATGCCGATCTACATGAAGATCCATCATTGATCATCGCCAGAAGAATCCCAAAAGACGTAGCACGGCCCGCGACTCTTCAACTGCTCGGCAACCACTTAATGCGATTAATTGAGTAGCTTTATTACAGTCATTAATCCATTTCTTTGGATGGCCCAATCAGAAGCAAGCATCCGGGAGTTACAAGTCAAGAGATTCATGGCATTTAACCCATGAAACTCCTCCCATCATGGCTGTTAAATGCCCTCAATCTCCTCCGGCCAATCAGAAGCCAAGAAAAAGGAGTTACAAAATAAAGAATTCAATCTTGTAACTCCTCCCTTTATGTAGCTTTATGACAATTAAGGCTCCTAAACCCTCCTAAATGGCTACCTAAAAGCCTATAAATAGGAGAGCATTCCAAAGAATTCCAGATCGGAAAAATCACAGAGATCATCGGAAAAAGAAGACAGATCCCAGATAAAAAAAAAACCACAGAAATCCAGGGAAAGAAAGAGAGAAAACTCTGCGGAAGTTCTACATCAACCACCGCTACAAGGTGACAAAAGTCCCTTGGGGGGGGTAAGGTCCTTGCCTTCTCCTTCTGCCTCCAATGGCTTAGACGTGGCTTTTCAGCCCGTCTACTTGGCTTTTTATTGGACATAGGACCTCCTTTTGGTCTTTGTCCTCTAAAAACCTGAGGTTATAGACAAGCCAAGCGAATCAATAGCATCCTC
This sequence comes from Litsea cubeba, assembly GCA_012931725.1. NCBI lineage: Eukaryota > Viridiplantae > Streptophyta > Magnoliopsida > Laurales > Lauraceae > Litsea > Litsea cubeba. The sequence goes on from CM022955.1 coordinate 40,158,434, forward strand.
TGTTCTCATCTGCATGGATGATGGCGAAGTCCACATATGGCTTGCGACCGTCAATCTGAACGGGTCCTCCACAATCTCCTGAGAAGTTAGGTCCTCATTTTATTGCTTTTCATTGTAGTTTGTATTTTTTTAAAAGAGACAAAAATCACAACTCTTGTCTTTCGTTATTGATAAGAATTGTAAATCGGCTATAAACGCCAAAATCACCTATAAACGCCAAAAATCGGCTATAAACGCCAAAATTGGCTATAAATGCCAAAAATCGCCTTTCACGGCAAATCAAGAAAATGTCTCTTTTCTTAAATATATGTGCAATGGAAAACTTGAAAGAAGTTGATTTGTTTTTTACTTGCGAAGGTTGATCTCCGGATCACCACTTCTAATTCCAAGTAAAAAATAAAAAATCTGGCACACCCACACAAAAAATGTTGATGCACGCCTTTGCCCCCCGGTTACAAAAAGGGCTGATCGAACGGACTCCCACGTCCGCCAACCTCGGTAGAACCGAGCAGAAGCGCTGTCCATCACGCACAATATATAAAATCACAAAAGGATGTGCGTGGCATACATCTACAATCAAATTCATCGTAGGATATCATAACATACATTAGTTGTATCTCCCAAGTTTGGTTACCATCCCTTTAATCTTTCGAGGTCATAAGGAGTTGTGCACAAAACAATACCCAAAAAAAATGCCCCAGCTTGTGGGATGTTTTGGATGTGATTGGGGTCGGTTCCCTGCAAGTCTCAAAACAAACTTGTTAGTTTAATATTTTTAGACCCCCTACATAGTTTGGCTAAGGTAGCATTTTTCTTCCCCGGAAAAAATGTCAGGGGGCCGTTTTGGCACTCAAGCCTAGAGAATAACAAGATAGAATTGGTACCTTAGGGAATATGTTTTCCTGCATCCAACTAAAAGTTATTAGTAGTAAAGACATGCATGAGGTAAGTGTGTGAAGGCTAGAGAGTGCTCGTGGCAATCGTGTATGGGATGAGGACCCAGATTGAGAAGCCGTGTGAGATAAGCATATATTTGTATGTATATATATAAAAAAATGCCCCAGCATAAGACTAGTGTTCATTCTAGCCATGGGTGAAAGCGTGAGAGTGGATTAGCCTCTCGATCCATGATTGTCACCTTGGTGGTAACATAATCTTCCTTAACTATCCTTAGGAGGTCGAGCCCTCACAGGCCCCTGTTTGTAGCTGCTTAGTCTTTTCAGCTGAACTTTAGAAAGTACTTGACCGCCTTCAGAGGCTCATTTGTGCATTGTGTTCGTGTGTGGGGGTGGTGAGTCATCGTGCTTCCTTAGTGTTGTGGTTTTAGGCCACCTTTCGCTTAGTTCGCCTGATAAGTACCCATGTCACTCCAACGAGCCTAATTCTAATAGATTTTTTTTTTGGACATGTGACTGTTCAATGCCTGGGTCCCTTAAGCTTTCTAATTAATCCATGTAACGAGCTTTAGGCCAATGACTCCCAAACCAGATGGCTTTAGGGCACTAGGTACATAAATACCCTTACGGGCTTACTGGCTCGGGTTAAAAAGGCTACGAACCCAAGCTAGTCACAAAACTTTTATTCTTTTCAAGACTTCTAACTAAACACTTTTTTCTTAAAACATATGATTGTGGAATGTCTAGGTCCCTTCAGCTTTCTAATTAACCCATGTAACAAGCATTAGGCCAATGACTCCCAAACCAGATGGCTTTAGGGCATTAGGTATGTAAATACCCCTACGGGCTTCCCGGCTCGGGTTAAAAAGGCTACGAACCCAAACTAGTCATGAAGCTTTTTATTCTTTCCAAGACTAATTCTAACTAAACACCCTCTTTTTTTTTCTTTTTTTTTGTGACATACGATCAAAAATCTTTCATGACATGGGCAAACTTACCTACAAACCTTCACATTGGATGGGTTTAACCGTGCGGAATTTGTTTATGGCAGACTCACCATTTTGTGTAATTTTAAGTGCTGGTGTCTGTTCGAGTTCCAAGCTTGATCAGAGTGCATCTCTTCGATCCTCCTATGAGATTTCCACAACTACGCCAAGGAGCAAGGAGGGTCATACTCCGCAAGAAATAGGGAGGGGTCATACCGTGTACCTTTTCAGGTACATAACGTTCCATGGATCGGGGAGCTCTTCCCCATCTGCATTCACTAGTCTATATGCATTTCCAGGATATACTACCTTAATTACATAAGGGTCTTACCAATTGGGTCGTAACTTACCTCTTGGATGCGGAAGCTGGGATGGAGTGATGCGCTTTAGCACAAAGCCGCCAATCTTGAATTTTCTTTGTTTGACATGTTTGTCGTAGGCTCTGGCAATTCGCTTCCGGTATACTTGTGCATGCTCTGCTGCTTTCATTCTTTTCTCGTCGAGTAGGTCTAGCTGAAGCAGCAATGCTTCTCTCCTCTGGTCTTCTGTTATATCTTCATTTAGCTGGATGCGCAGTGATGGATGAAGAACTTCAAGGGGAAGGACTGCTTCCATTCCATAGGTCAAAGAGTATGGGGTTTCTCCTGTAGGAGTTCTTATGGAAGTCCGGTACGCCCACAATGCTTCGACCAAACGGTCTGGCCAATCACTACCTTTGGCGGTTTGCACAGTCTTCTTGATGATCTTCAGTAAGGTCTTGTTGGTTGCTTCGGCTTGACCACTCGCTTGGGGGATAATATGGGGTTGAATGATGCAGTTCTATATCATATTTTGTGCGTAACTCGTTCATTTGTTGGGATATAAATTGTGGGCCATTGTCTGTTATGAATGCTTTAGGGATGCCAAACCGGGCTCTTATATTCTTTTTAATGAATTTGACTACAGAGGTAGCCTTAATATTAACATATGCCTCTGCTTCTGCCCATTTAGTGTAATATTCTGTGGCTGTCAATATGAACGCCTTATTTTGTGTGCTCTCTAAGGTAGGGGCCAGAGGTCCTATGATATCAAAGGCCCAGGTCGAAAAAGGCCATGGAGCTATGGTAGGGTGAAGGGATGATGCGGGGGCATGGATTAGGTCAGCATGCAGTTGACATTCTTTGCATCTTCTGACATAATGGACTGAATCTGACTCTAAGGATGGCCAATAGTAACCTAAACGGATGATTTTCTTAGCTAACATTTGGCCATTGACGTGTCCTCCACATTCTCCCGAATGCGCTTCTTCAACTATCTCTTGCCCTTCTTCTGTGGTTACGCATCGTAAGAGAATTCCACTGAACGATCTACGGTACAATAGTCCTACGACTATGACATATCTCTGAACCATTTCTTTTAATGATCTTTTATCCGATCGGGTGGCATACTCAGGGATGTAGCCATCACGTAGGTAATTCCAGATATCGTAGTACCACGGGTGATCGTCCACCAGGTCATCATCATGTTGTATGTGAGCTAAGACTCCTTCTTCGGGCTTAGAATCTTTCTCCTGATCAAACTCTTTGGCCTCAGCTTTCTTACTCTTTTCTCTTGGAACTTTTGGCAGAACTTCGGCAGGGTCCCATCTGGTCAGGTCTATTGGTTTGATGGATGGAGAGTCTAGCCATCTAATAAGGAACTCTTCGGAATCTTTGTCGTCGGACATCTCTATGATTGAAGCTAAGATTGCTAATGAGTTAGCTAGTCGGTTCAAAGCTCGAGGGATGTAGAGAAAGGAAATCTTCTTGAAGTCAGACATTAGTTCTCTCACTTTCTCATGGTAATGTGCAAGTTTAGGGGCACTAACTTTCGATTCCCCGGCTACTTGAGAAATGACAACTTTGGAATCGCCGAAGACTCTCAGTTGCCGGAGGATACTCCAAAAATGCATTTCTTCAGATTCATCTTCAGTTGGGTGTCCCTAGATCGTTGAAGGACTCTCCTGAGAGCTACGACATGGTCCTCACGGGTTTTGGATTTGATTAGAATGTCAACTACGTAAACCTCCACACAATCGTGTATCAAATCGTGGAATATCGCCATCATGGCTCTCTGATAAATGGCACCGGCATTCTTTAGGCCAAAGGGCATAACAACGTAACAGTAAGTTCCCCAGGGTGTGGTGAATGAGGTGTTCTCCTAATCTTCTGGTGACAGCCTGATTTGGTTGTACCCTGAGTAACCATCCAAGAATGATAGCATGGCGTGCCTTGCAATATTATCAACAAGTACGTCGATGTGAGGTAAAGGGAAGTCGTCTTTGAGAGATGCCTTGTTCAAATTTCAAAAATCGATACAGACTCGGACGCGTCCGTCTTTCTTCTTTACCGGGACTATGTTGGCAACCCATTGAGGAAACAACACGACCCTTGTAGGTGCAGAAAATAATGACCCACAATAACTGGGGAGCCTTAGAGGACTTATCCAATATGGTGATGACTGGGTACCGTCCGAAAGCCTGAAAGAGAAGAGCAAACGGTCAGAGGACCCTGGCCTGGGCGGCGCAAGGCTCTCCGATGCCAAAGTCAGTGAATGAACTGGAACAATGGAAAGAGAGGAAGAAGAGAGGCAGAGTAACAGCTCTGTGGGTTGTATTGTGCGTACCTTGCATGTGGTATGAAGCTCTATTTATAGAGGCTTGGGTCGTATCTTTGGAGGATATCTTGGTGTGGGTCCCATGATTCGACTGGGAAGTCATGATCAGCCCACAAAGTAATAAATGCGGTCCAATCCAGCCCACTCTGCATTTAATGCCAGTCGGATCAGCCCACAATGCATTAAATGCGCGTCTTGTTGGGCCAGATCGTGTTGGGCGCTTTTGGCGGTAGGAGTTTCATCGGATCTGCCCTCGGGCCTTGCCCTGATGTGGCTTCAACCGCTGGATGCCGCCCTGTCAGTGATCTGGCGAAGATTGTGGATGGCTGGATGTCGCATCTGTCTCACTAGCTCGCGCCCCTATTCCTCCTCGTGCCTGATGACGTGGGGGATGAGGGGCGAGTGGAGGTTCTTTCGTGCTTCGGCTTTCGTCCCGGCTCCTTCAGCCGAGGTGGAGTTTCTCAGCCGAGGTGGGTACATGGGGTGGCCGAGCTCGGCGCTAGCGGCCTGGAGCTGTTTGACTTCGGCTGAGGCCTCTGCCCTGTTGGCCGAGGTTAGTTTGGTGCCACATGGATGGCACGTGGATGGCACGTGAGAGTGCTTAGTCTCATCTGATGGCTGTGATTAGTGTAATCCTGGAGTTCTGGAAATCTCTCCACACAATTGCCCCCTAGCTTCTGACCTTGCGGAGATCATCAGTGCCGTGAGGTCGGGAGCTATGTGACGGGGTTTACCTGGCGGAGAGAGTCCCTCTCGGCCCTGATTCGTGGTCACTTTGGATGATCGAGGCAACAACTGGCGTCCCTCATTCAATGCTGAAGACAGGTTGACGGCTCTGCGTGTCGTCCTCTGGTTAGTCTTCTGTCTTCTCGAGATCGTACGCGCCGTTCCGTCAAGGACGTAATCAATTTTCGAAATGATTTGCGCGGAGCCCTAGGAGGCGCCCCTTTGGCGCGCCCAACTAGGGCCTCTGGAAAGGGGACCTTTTGGCGATATATATAGGGCAATCGAGGTTCGTCTTCTTCTCCATTGCCATTCTGAATCAAAGGAGAATAAGCTACTGCGAGGGAACCTTGTCTGAGAAGTGGTGTGCTGCTGAAGCCGAGTCTCTTTGCTGCTCAACGTCTTCGTCCTGCTCCCGTAAGTTCCTTCTGCCCTGCCTCTTCTCTGTGGGTTTCTCTGTCTTTGGATTGGGGTAGAAATGGGAATCTATAGCCACTGGTTAGAGGGCGAGGCAGCGATCGAGGGTTTTAGGTCGGCCTTTAGGGTCCCTGCTGACGTCCAAGTTAGGGGTGAGGACCCTAACGGCATCAACCTTCGCGACTTCTCGGGGGGTTGGATGCCGTTTCCTCTAGTGGCCGTGACGGAAGGCGGGGTCCGATTTCCCCTTCACCCCCTTCTCAGGAGATGTCTCAGCCAATGGCGCCTCTGCCCTTGCCAGCTGCTACCCAATGCTTTCAAGATTGTGATGGGCACGGCTAGGTTAAATGAGGTTTTGGGCATTAACCTCGGCGTCTTCGATATCGAGGACGTATATGATATATGCAAGTCCGGAGATGCTTATTATCTCCGGGCAAAGCCAGGCCGGGACGGCTTTGTCCGATACTTGGAGGACTCAAGCAAGTATGCCGGAGACGATCTTCTGTATGTCTCGGGAAACTGGGAGTTCGGGGTGGCCGACACCGATAGAGGCTACCAAGTCCCTCGCCATTTCGGGACCATTCCAAGTAAATACCTTCTGTCTCTGTTTTTTATATAGTTTCTTTTTGTTCTGCCGCGCTAATGCTTCTGATCGTTACAGCTTTGAAGGAGAGAAAGCGGGCCGCCCGATACATCTGGAAGAGGAACGAGGCCTGGCTCTGCTTAGTAAAGCGGTACAGTGGTCATGACGGCAGGGCGGCCTGGTCGCTGCTAGGGTATCAGCAGAGGTACCGTGGGTATCTAAGGGGCACCGTAGAGCCGATCCAGGGTGAAGGTGCCGGTCCCGAAGTCAGGCAGGAACAGGCCAGTCCAGGGGCCGCTAAGGGGCCTTTGCGGGCGTCGTCTGACGTTAGGGCCACGTCCGGAGCTCTAGCTTCCACATCGGGGTCGAGACCTCTCTAGGTCCCAGGAAGGGAATCGAGTCAGATTGCCCGATCTCCCTCACCAAGTTCCGAGATGAGGCACACCAGGCGCTTGTCCTTCGAAGACCTCGAGGCCTTGGCGCTCGGAGCGAAGGATGCCCGAGCCCCCCAGGAGCCTGTGAATCCGAATTTCCCTGAGCCTCCTCCGAATGCTCGGGTAATTTCCCCTGCAGCTGCGGCGGAAGTTCCCGCATCCCCTAGCCCTATTGGTCTAGAGGTACGTTTGCCCCCGGCTGAGGTCGAGCAGGAGGAAGCTCGGCCGCTGAAGATGCCGAGGACAGATGCAGGCCCTAGCTCGGTTGCTGCCTCGTTGCCCCAGGGCCGCCGTTATGGGAGCCGAGCTTTATGCTTGGGCCGGGGAGGCCGATGACGATGGAGGATCGCGTCCTTCACAGGATCGATCCCCCGGTCCTCGAGGCCCTGGGGCGAGCCTGCGCCCTTCCCCGGGACATGGAGCAGCTGGACAAGTACAGCGATCAGAAGCTGATTCTGTCGATGCTGCAGTCCAACTTCACGGTAAATCTTTCTACATTTCTTTTCGTCAATCCAGCGGTTTAGCATCTAACGCTCTTTGGATTTGGCGTGGACGCCCCGATTCTTTGACAGGCGGCACAAAAGTCCATGGCCGTCGCTGACAGGATCTACAGACACAGCATGGACGTTGCCGAGCTGACCGTGGAGAAGAACGGCTTGCAAGAATCTCTAGACGTCGTTACCCAGAATTAGCCAGGGTGGAGGGAGAATACGCGGCGAAGCTTGAGCAGGCGAGGGGAGAAGTCGAGGCGGAAATAGTTAGAGTCGCCGAACTCGAGGTTTCCATCTCGAAGATGGAAGACGATTACGCAGCCCTGCTTCAAGCCGAATCCAAGAGGGCGGATGAAGCCGAGGCGAAACTGAGTCGGAGTGCGATGCTGCGTTCGAGGATGCCAGAGCGTAGGTCACCGCCCACTACAAGGAAAGGGTCCTCGTCGTGAGGGATAAGGCCTGGGCGAAAGGATGGCGCGCCGGCCTGAAGGAGGCCGGGGCTTCTGAGGACCACCCTTCCTTCCGGGAGCCTCCCCCGTATCCACTCCCGACGCCGGCCTCTGCTCCTCCAGCCAGCGAAGTTTCTGACGCTGCAGCCTGTGCGTCCGACCGGGCATGACCTCGGGACGTTCGCCTCTTTGCTTTATGCTTTTTGTAATTTCCTTCAATTGTATTCGCTGCGCAATGTAATGATCAAGATTTTGATGCAATTGAAAGTTTCTTCAATCACTCGTCCTTCCATTTCTGTCTTTTCCTTTTTTGAGCTCGGTACTTCTATGCTTGAGTTTGGTACGGCGCTTTCTGCAATGGGACGTTAGAATTGAGTGCCGAGCGGTCTTCTTGGGCGCTTGCGATGATACTCCATATCTTGGGCGATCCTCTCTGGTATTCGCGCTGATACTCCGTATCTGGGGTGATCTTGAACAGCAGTAAGCATGGTGATTTGACCATTGAGGGGAACGAGGGGGTGGCTCCACATGGTATCATCGGAACCGCTGGTCAGTATAAGGGAGGTCAAGCACGCCACGCAAGACGTGAGAGACCTTGCCTCATAATTTCTTTTGAAGATCGAGCCCCCCCTTTCTTCCTATAAATAGGACTGGTAAGCTCGCCATGGGAGGGACGAGAGGACTAGGATAGTTGTATTTCATTCAAACAGCCTGGCAGCCATGTTTGATAGATCTTTAGGGGCTTTTGACCCGGATGGAACTCCTGTGTCAGGTGACGGCTTCCTCCAAGGGGGAAGGTCTGTCGCAGTCTGCGCGCTCTCTGAAGATGGTCCTCGTAGGCTACGCGCTCTCTGAACGCGGGTCTACGGCCAGCCTTCCCTTGTGCGGTTGCATGGGAATCTTTGCAGCTATGGGTCGGTGGCGCCCCCTGCGCTCGGCGGCCTTGTTGTCATTCCGCTAGGCTCTGAGCGGAGGGCAGGATTGGAAACGCCCTAGGAGGGGCTCTTGTTTGCAAACTTTGGTCTGACCAGCCAAAGCGTATTGCAGAGCTCTTGGCACCGAACGCCTGGGGGTCCTGTTCCGTACCAGAGGGCGGTTCTGAATCATGCCGCAGATCCTCCTTCTTGTGGGATGTCAAGACCTCGGGGCAGGATGCAACAAGCCTTTCCGCCGAGGGTTTCCGGTCGGCGGGCGGTGTCGGTGAAGAGTGGTCTCAAAGCCTACTTTCTTTTGGGTCTTCAGAGGGCCACGAGCCTTTCTTCTGTGTATTTTGTTTCATGTTTGTAATCCATGTAATGAAGCAATTGCAATGAATAAAAAGGACGAGTTTTGTGTTCACTCAATCCGTGTACACTTGCATTTTTGTATTTCAGTGCTCGCACCGCTCTTCTTTCGAAAGCTGACCTTGGCCGAAATGGGGAGCCTTGGCCGAAGTGAACTGCCTCGGGCCGAAGTGAGCTCGGCGTGATCTCAACTGTGTGAGTTGGAGTTCGGCGTGGTCTCGAGGGTGTTCGAACCCAGAAGTCTCGGAGATCTCGGCCGTGCGACTTTTAGGGGTGTATGAGCCAAGAATTTAGGAAACGACTGAGCGTCGGAGCTCGGAGCCTTTTCCAGGGTCCAGGACCCGGAGCTTTTAGGAAACGACCGAGTGTATGAACTCGAGGCCTTTTCCAGGGCGGTAGACCCGGAGCTTTAGGAAACGACCGAGTCTGGACTCGAGGCCTTTTCCAGGGTGGTAGACCCGGAGCTTTAGGAAACGACCGCGTCTATGAACTCGAGGCCTTTTCCAGGGTGGTAGACCCGGAGCTTTAGGAAACGACCGAGTCTGGACTCGAGGCCTTTTCCAGGGCAGTAGACCCGGAGCTTTAGGAAATGACCGAGTCTGGACTCGAGGCCTTTTCCAGGGCGGTAGACCCGGAGCTTTAGGAAACGACCGAGTCTATGAACTCGAGGCCTTTTCCAGGGCGGTAGACCCGGAGCTTTAGGAAACGACCGAGTCTGGACTCGAGGCCTTTTCCAGGGCGGTAGACCCGGAGCTTTAGGAAACGACCGAGTCTATGAACTCGAGGCCTTTTCCAGGGCGGTAGACCCGGAGCTGTCGAAGTCATGTAAGGAGAGATGACACAGATTGATGACAGGGCAAAAGGTGTTTTCATTGATTCTGAGACTCGCTACAATCTTTTAGAAATAGAATTTCTTCAGGTGGGATGCATTCCACGGTCTCGGCAGTGGCTTGCCCTCTGTCTTCGAGCTTGTAGGCTGATTTCCTTGCCTGTGAGACCACCCTGAGCGGGCCGTGCCAGTTCGGGGACAGCTTCCCTTTGTTTGGTTCTTTGTCAGCTGGCAGGGTCCTCTTGAGAACCGGCTCTCCCAGGGAGAATCTCCTTTTTCTGACATTTTGATTGTACGCCCTGGCTAACCGCTGCCGATAGTCGGTCAGACGCAGGGCTACTGCTCCTTGGCGCTTGTCTGCCAGCTCCAGCTCCATTGCCAGGTTTGTCTCATTTCGGCCTTAGTCGATCAGCTCTGTCCTCAGGGCGAGAAGGCCGATCTCTAAAGGAATGACCGCCTCCATCCCGTAGGGCAGAGAGAAAGGTGTTGCCGAGGCGGGAGACTGTTAGACTTCAGTCACTTCTGGCTCGTGCCCTGTGCCTGGCAGCGCCGTGCTAGGCTGGGTCGGGGCCGAATTTGGGCGAGACGAGCTCAACGATGAAGTCCGCCAGAATCTGGGCTTTGATCGCAGCTCGGGGCCGGCCGATAAAGCGATTTGGGTGCTGCAGCCATTCCCGTGAGCTTCTGAACTTCTTTTGTGGTAGAGGGGTTCTGAATGCCCTAGATCGCGGTGATCTGGTCTGGACTAGCCTCTATCCCCCTTCGTGTTACCAAGCTGCCGAGGAACTTGCCGGATGCTACCCCGAAGGCGCATATGGAAACATCTAGCTTGAGCTTGTATGCGCGAAGGATGTCGAAGACTTGGCCGAGATCCGCCAGGTGGTCGCTGGAGTACACTGATTTGGCGACCATGTCGTTGATGTACATCTCTACCGTTGGGCCGAGCTGAGCCTGGAACATCCCCGTCACAAGGCGCTGATAGGTTGCCCCCGCGTTCTTTACCCCGAAGGGCATCTCCTTGTGGCAGTTAGCGCCGCGGGGGGTTATGAATGACGTCATCCTCGTCAGGCTCGTGAAGTGGAACTCGGCGGTTGCCCCTGTAGGCGTCAAGGAAGCTCATCCGGTCGTGGCCAGTGGTGGCGCCGATCAGGGAGAACCTGTCTGGGTCTGCCGAGTTCAGCCTGGCCTCGGCCAGGTCCTCAATGCTGTTCTCCTCGGGGTCTCGGCCGATTTCACCTAGGCCTTTCTCAAATTCGGCGAGGTTGACGCGTTCCGGCTCTTTCACTGCTAGGACTGCGGCCAGCATGCACTGCCTGGCCTGCTGCTGATCTCCTTCCACCGAGACCACTTCCACTTTGCCCTCCTTGCTTTCGTGGACGAACTTCAGCTTCTGGTGGAAGGAAGAAGGGACTGCTTCCAACCTGTGGAGCCACGTTCTGCCCAAAATGACGTTGCAGGGAGAATTGGCGTTCATGACCAGGAAGTCGGCCAACACGGTGGCTCCGCCGACTCGGGTTTCCAGGGTAATCCGATCCCTAGGGTAGACTGGCGTGGCGGACAGCCCTAGCAAGGGCGCACGGACCTCCGTGAGGTCTGCGTCCGAGAGGTTCATCTTTTTGAAGCAATCATAATAGAGGACCTCGGAAGAGCTGCCGGAGTCGACGAGGATTCTCTTCACGGTGAAATCTTTCAGCTTCATCGTAAGGAGAAATGGGTCGTTGTGGGGAAGCTGGATTCCCTCGAGATCTTTATCTGAGAGAAGAGATCGCAGGTCGGTCGCGGCGAGCTTTTTTGGGTGCCTGCTCGAGCTCGGCTCTGATCACCTCCTCCCCGTGCGATGCCCGCCTGGCCTCGGCGCGGGCATGCGAGCTTCCACGAGACGAGGGAGAGGGAATTGAGGATGCAAGGTGGATCACGTTAATGATCTTTTCAGAATCCTCGCTGTCTGGGTCCCGAGCCGTGCTCTGGTGAACTCGGCCCCCGCTGCCGCCGGCATCTTCTGCCTTGACGAACTCTGGAAGGTGGCCTTCGCCGGCGAGTCTCTCCAGGTACCACTTCAGAGAGTTGCACTCCTCGGTCTTGTGTCCTTTACCTTTGTGGTAGGAGCAGTAGAGCTTGCTTCGACTGCCATCGGTGGGCTCATTTCTCAAGGGCTGAGGCCACTCGAAGAACGGCTTACCCTTTATTTTGTTCATGATCTGGTGTATCGGCTCCCTGAAGACGACACTGATGCCTTGATAGGCGCTGGCGTGAGGCCTTGGCCTCCTGGTGCCCCCAGATCTGGATGGTGTAGGCTTCGCTGAACTGGCGACCCGAGCCTGCTTGGGCTCCTGCTTCTGGAAGGGCCCCCCGCCTCTCTGCTGAGGCTGGTTGCTCTTGTGCTCGAGCTCTAGCCTTTCGTCCTCTTCCCGGGCCTGGATTTCATCTTCCTCCTGGGCGACGAAGCGCTTTAACCGGGACATTAGCTCTGGCATGGACTCTGGAGGGTCTCCGACCAAGTCCTTCCGGAGGTCGTGGCCGGGGATCAGGGCATGTTGGAAGGCGTAGATTGCTATCTCCTCCCTAGTGCCCTCGATCTGGCTGTAAACCGCCCAGAATCGTCGGGCGAACTTGGCGAGGGCCTCCCCCTGCTTCATTCTCAGGGCGAGAAGGTCCCCTTCTTTCTTGGGGACGGTGCTGTAAGCTTGGAACTTCTTCAGAAAGGAGAGCTGGAGCTCCTTCCAGCTCGAAATCGACTCCTCTGGGAGGGCGCAGAACCACTTCAGAGGGAGGTCTCCCAAACTGGAGGAGAAGATCTTGCAGTTGAGGTGGCCCTCGTTTCCCCAGATGGACATCTTCTGGGAAAAGTGACGGAGGTGAGCGGATGGGTCGGACAGTCCGTCGTAGGGGACGAACCGCGGGACGGAGAACCTTTTGGGCAAGGGGGTGCGCTCGATGTCCCTCGTGAAGGGCGAGGCCCCTAGATCAGTATGGCCACAGATCTGCTTCTGGTCCCGCACGTCCAGGTTGCGCTGAAGAGCCAACCTGACGCGCTTGTCAAATCGCTCTTGCTCGTCGTCCTTTTCCGGAGTCTGGGCTCTTGACTTTCGCTTGGAGTGGTTCGGGCTGTGATGGCTATGGGCTCGGCCATCGCGGCTATGATGACTCCGGCTGTTGCTAGAGCCTTCGTCATGGATCTGGCTCCGCTTGTGGTCCAGATGGTTTCTGAGATCTTCGCGAGGAGGCTGGGCTGCCCTGCTGGGGGCGTCCTTCTTCTTTCCTTGAGGATCAGAGACTTGCCTCAACGAGGCAGTCAGCGCTGCTCTCAGCTGCTGCTGGAGCTCGCGGATCAGCCGCTCCTGCTTCTGGAGGAGAGCATTTTGAGCTGCGACGTCTCCTCCAGCGGCAGGAAGTTGAACTCGACGCGCTTCTTCCACGGCAATGGCCTTACCTTTGCAGGAACGCTCATGCCGACGCTCGTCGCGTCGGGGTGGCGTAACTTCGTCTGCTGAGAACGAGGTCTCGAGTCCTTCTTGGAGGGGGACCTCGACGAAAAGCTGCGAGCCTAAGCGGCCCTCGCCTGCAGACGTGCCATGCACCGTTCGGGAACGCCCCTGAGGAGGGACGTCTGCCGATGGTGCTGGCAGCTCGAGCGCTGCTCTCGAAGATTCTCCGCCCTTCCTAGCTTTCGGAGGCATGGCTTCTGAGAGATTGAGGTTGAGGAGGTTGGGAAAGTTGGTAAGGTTGGGATATTACTTTCCCACAGACGGCGCCAATTGTAGGTGCAGAAAATAATGACCCACAATAACTGGGGAGCCTTAGAGGACTTATCCAATATGGTGATGACTGGGTACCGTCCGAAAGCCTGAAAGAGAAGAGCAAACGGTCAGAGGACCCTGGCCTGGGCGGCGCAAGGCTCTCCGATGCCAAAGTCAGTGAATGAACTGGAACAATGGAAGGAGAGGAAGAAGAGAGGCAGAGTAACAGCTCTGTGGGTTGTATTGTGCGTACCTTGCATGTGGTATGAAGCTCTATTTATAGAGGCTTGGGTCGTATCTTTGGAGGATATCTTGGTGTGGGTCCCATGATTCGACTGGGAAGTTATGATCAGCCCACAAAGTAATAAATGCGGTCCAATCCAGCCCACTCTGCATTTAATGCCAGTCGGATCAGCCCACAATGCATTAAATGCGCGTCTTGTTGGGCCAGATCGTGTTGGGCGCTTTTGGCGGTAGGAGTTTCATCGGATCTGCCCTCGGGCCTTGCCCTGATGTGGCTTCAGCCGCTGGATGCCGCCCTGTCAGTGATCTGGCGAAGATTGTGGACGGCTGGATGTCGCATCTGTCTCACTAGCTCGCGCCCCTATTCCTCCTCGTGCCTGATGACGTGGGGGATGAGGGGGCGAGTGGAGGTTCTTTCGTGCTTCGGCTTTCATCCCGGCTCCTTCAGCCGAGGTGGAGTTCTCAGCCGAGGTGGGTGTTGGAAATAGGGTGAGCCTCTAGGATAGGTTTCAAAAACTTTTGACCCACTTGACGCAGGGATCAACTATCCACAAGGCTATAAAACCCAATCCAAGATCTATGTCCTCAATCTCAGTCATTATGATCAGTAAATACAATCTATCTAGAAGATAGAAACAGCAACTAACAAGCATCCATAATAATCTACAACATGCAAGGAAGTGGATTATACCTTTGGAGCTCGGTTGTGCTCTAATGGAGGAGTTGCGTCTTTCTTTGATGATGAAACGCTTTCACTAATCAAATAGGAATCTCCAAGACCTCTTGATCTTCCACGCTATGACCCGTATCAGATTCTCCTTTTCTCATGAAGATGGTGGGATCTCCAAGAGAAAACTACTAGGAACTCTAGGGAGGAACTAGAAGGAATACTAGAAGAGAGAAGAGGAGAAGAGCTCGTGCAACACTTGCACTAAGGGACTTGGGCGTGAATCCCTAGGTGGGTTTATGCATGGGACGTCCAAGGCATCCTCCCCTCTTATTTATAGCCTTTTCAAGTTGCCTCCTCTTTGCTAATTATAATAGAAGTCTTACTTCCATTAATTAGTAACTCTCTTCTATTACTAGTTAAGATAGAAGTCTTACTTCCACAATAATTAGTAACTTACCATATCATAATTAAAAGGTCTCACTTCAAATATGATTAGTAACTTTCTTATTCCTTTCTAATTAAAATAGAAGTCTTACTTCTATTAAAATTAGTAAGTCTACTATTACCACTATTAGAAGTCTCACTTCAAATAGAAATAGTAACTTTCCTTTTAGAGTTCAACTAGAATTAGATACTTTTTAATAATTGGGCTAGCGTGGGACCACTAGGGATTCCTTAGAAAGCTGGCTCCAACTGGGACTCGCGACCCCACATCTCATGTGTAATCCGGGCCCACAGTTAATTGCAAATAACTCCACTATATAAATGCAATTGAACTCCAGTCTTAGGAATATTACATAGAAGACCCTAAACTTCCTCATTACCACAAGTAGACCCCTCTATCAATATCCATGGATCAACTGGACCTGTCTTCCAAAATAGATCCATATCTTATTATCCTTGAGCCCAATTAATTATAATGATCAATAGGTACCTTTCCAATTAACTCTTAATCGGAATGGGTGCGCACTTACCAATGATAAATCCATTAATTGGCACAAGGGGATATTAGAGATAGATTCCATCTTGACCATTGAATGTTCCCACAGCTCTACTACCACGTACCCAATCACCGAGGTGTTGACCTACAGTTGGCCTCACTCATTGGTGACTCAAAGCAAATGAATAGATAGAAACTTGAGTTCATTAATGTCTCAGGATTGAGAGCCTATTACTAGGGAATTATGAGAGCAGACCTTAAAATAAAGACAGCGTTTATAAGGTGCTTCTCATGGTCCTTCAATACATCAAATGTACCAGCACTATGATCCAGAATCTTCCATTCTGATGATCGAGACAAATCACACTATCTCATAGTGATCAAAGTGCTGCAACCTTGTCAGTATGA
This sequence comes from Litsea cubeba, assembly GCA_012931725.1. Taxonomy (NCBI): domain Eukaryota; kingdom Viridiplantae; phylum Streptophyta; class Magnoliopsida; order Laurales; family Lauraceae; genus Litsea; species Litsea cubeba. Next base: position 40,174,157 of record CM022955.1, read on the forward strand.
GATGTCCAGTCTCATCACTGGTTGTGAAGATATTTAAGTATAAGATTTGTCACACATGTCTCCCGTATGTGGATCTCATCCATACACATGTTTTACATCTAATATACTTGTGGACCCCGGTTCATCTCATGAACCATCATGTCATTCGTATTGGTTATGTGCAAGTATATAATAAATCACCATTCATCTCATGAAAGGAAAGCATGAATATACTGATAAATAAAGAAATTAATCAATTTATTATATCATCTACTGGATTGAGTCCATAAAACTAACAATCTCCCACTTGGGCTCAATGCCAGTTAGAGTTGCATCTCATGCACATCCCTTTTACATATAGCTCAAAAACTTTGGTAGTCAAAGGCTTAGTAAATGGATTTACTAGATTGTTTACAGAGGCTTCTTGGTGATCGTACATCACCTTCTTTGCACAATCTATGATAAGTCCCTAAAAATGCATAATTTCATCATCATTTTAGAATAATTAAGGACTTATTCTTTAAATCATGCACCGTTTTAGTAGGAAAATCATGATTTTATGTTTTGAGCATCAAAATTCAAATTCAAGTCAAAATTTATTGAAAAATTGCATTTTTACATACAATCATGAATTTCTATATTTTTGGCATTGGAAGTCATAAAATTCCTCATAACTTTTTTGTTCACACATAAAATGATGAATTTTCTTTTCACCATTGATTTAATTAAAGAATTTTTTTTAATAAAATGGTGACATTTTAAGCATCCATTTAGTGTAAATTGGGTGGACCCGCATATTGCATCATTCCCTACCTTTATGATTAGAGTATTCTTTAATCCTTGTTTTTATTTTTGTAGAGAATTTCATAAATTGGGACCCGCGAGAGAGAGAAATCAATTGAAGAGTTAAAGATGACATCCAAGAGAAGATTGCACACACAAGTGGGGCCCATCATGTGTTCCAATTGATAATACAAATCTGAATTTCAGATTTGGAATTATTTAAGCCAAGATGGAAGAAGTCCAAGCTCAAACAAATTAAGGAGATGCATGCTCACAACCATGGCCCACCTCCTTTGCAACTTGGAATGAAATTAAAATTCAACACCAAGGTGGGACCATGTCAAGTCAATTTTCCAGCCATGAAAAACTCAAGAGAGGATAAAATCTTGCTAATCAATCCAAGTTGGAAACAAATCCAAAGAGTGCAAGATTTTAGCACTAAGTTGTTAAACTTATCTCCAAAAAGATAGGCCTCAAGATTTGAAGTTTGCAACCCAAGATCTATCCAAAGAAGCATCACACGTTCAGACCTCTCCATCCCAAGTTTCATACGTCCAACACCTCTATGCAAGCAATCACACGTCCAAGATAGGTGGGGACCACATGCATTCAAAGATTTGAAACAAATATGAAATTGCATATTTGAATTGTTTCTTAGCCAAAGTGGGGCCCAAGAGAGGAAGTTGCATGAGATAAGAAGAATCCTATTTTCACTAGGATTGTGGGCCAATTCCTTGAAACTCTCTCAAAACCCTCTTAATCCTAATCTAAATTGGACCCCACTATACTAATCCTTACCCAAACCAAAACCTTGCAACCCAAGCTATCAAAAAACCATAAAAAGACCCAATATGGAGATGCACGAGAATCCCATTCCCCCCCTACTCTCTTGGACGACCAGCAACTCCATCTTCCCCTTTTTCATTATTTTCCTTCATCTCTCCCTACTTCCATCACTACTTCATCCAAGGTCTTCTCAAGGCACACCACCACTTGGATTTTTACGCCGTCGCTCCGCCGCCGTTGCTAGCGTTTCTCCATCACCAAACCAGCCATAAATCATCTTCCCTTGCTTGGATTTCAGATCGCAAAACGAGAGACGGTTGGATCGCCGTTCTAGACCGCGAGTCCTTCTCCTCCGTTTAGTGTTTCGGGTGTCTAAGGGTAAGTTTAGATGAACATTATTTTAATTTAAACAATCTTGTAATGGCTATTTGCATGTAATGGGGCTTTCTTTAATGAATCAAGTTCATGAGGTCTTGGTTTTCACCAATGGGTCAACATCGAATGTTTGTGTGTAAGTGACAGTACACACTTGGTGCGGTGGTCTTGGTTTTTATTGATGACATTTTGCAAAGTAGCTATTGCATTATTTTAGAATTAAAATCCATCTTTTTATTCTCTGATTTTATTTTATTTTATTTTATTTTTATTTTTAGGTATTTAAATAATCACTACAAATTGGTTGTTCTAACAACTCTTATGGTGAATGCAGTAATTAGATTAGACTAAGTTTTTAGCTTAAGATTTTTATTTCTAATTGTAATTAATATTTCAGACTTGTAATTCATTATTTCATGCAAGTAGGATACTTGATTTGCATAGATTTTATTAGGCTAGTACTAGTTTTCAAATAAGACAGGTTTATTTAAGTGATTACTCCCTGTGGATCGACCTCGGACTTCACCGAGTTATTTATTACTACAATCGCGGCCTTGCACTTGGGGCTAACGATCAAGTTTTTGGCGCCGTTGCCGGGGAGTTTTTTTTTTCTTCGCTCGAGGTATTTTTCCCAACCTATCTTTTTAATTGCTTTATGGGTGTGCCTTTACTATTCCGCAATCATTCTAGATCTAAGGGTAGCATGCATGGAATGTTTGGACCAGCCCTATTGCATTAAAAAGTGGATTTTTAATCTCTGATTTTTAAAAAAATTGGAACTATTTCAGATCTGAAAATTATTTTTTCTGATTTTTGAGAAAATCACATCAATTTCGGAAAATTGCCTAGTTTACTTGTTCTAATTTGGACTAGTTTAGGTCAAATTTTTTATTTTATGGTTAGGATTAATTAAGGTGTGTTAAAATTAGTTATTTTTCATATTTTTAGGTTTTATAGTTTCCAAAAAAAATTCTGGAACTTTCCCTCACAAGGCAAGTCTTAGATAGCGCAAATTCGGCTTTTTGGCCACAAAACTTGCCAAAATCTGAAAATTTCAGAACTTTCATTGGAAACTCAGTTGTTTTAGTTGTTTTTAAATTTTAAGGACTCTTAAAAACTTGCTGGAATTTTTTTTAAGAAGGTTAGTTATTTCTTTGGAAAGTCGAACAAACTGCCATTCTTGATTGGTTCGATGTCTAGGCAAGTCCTGTCCCATTAGATAAGGGAGACAAGTCTCTTGTTCTAGAAGGTGGTTTTTAAGCGGGACCCTTGCAACGCATCGCGACCCCCACCACTGATCTGGGGGCCTACCTGGTCGGGCCAGTTTCATAGACTTGAGTTTGGGAACTTTCTCTAGAAATATTAAACTCTCTAAAATTAGTGCTTCTCAAGAATTTAAGAATCTTCTTTTAAATTTAAAAACGGACTTAGGTAGTTTTTCTTTCTAGGTTTCTTTATAAAAAAAAATTTCAAAATTCCAAAAAAGAAAGAAAGACCCCCATCTTCTTGGCAGAGGGACACCTCAAATCGGTTAGAAAGGAAGGAATCACCTGTCAAGAGATTGATTGAATTCTACGAATCTAGAACTCCTGGTTCTCTAAGGATTTCCAATATGGCTGATGAGCATAGTGATAATGAAGAGATTGGGAATGAAAACGAAAATGGGAATGGTAATGGGAATGGACCCAATAATAATGGGGAGGTGAATCAACCTCTTAGGAGTCTACGTGATTACCTTCACCCTACACGGCAAGCCACACCGTCGTGCATGGTTATACCTGCAGGTGCGGGTCAATTTGATATCAAACCGGGAGTAATCCAACTTCTTCCCAAATTTCATGGACTTGAATCGGAAAGTGCATATTTGCACATAAAAGAGTTTGAAGAAGTGTGTGCAACACTACACTTCAATAATGTGAGGGAAGACCTTATCAAATTTCGTTTATTTCCATTTTCCCTCAAAGAAAAGGCCAAGGCATGGCTTCACTCCTTACAGCCCAATTCGATTGCTCTATGGTCCGACATGGTCCGGGAATTTTTGAAGAAATTTTTCCCATTACATAAGACCAACACCTTACGGAGAAATATTATGAATTTTAAACAAAAAGACAAGGAGTCTTATTATCGTGTTGGGAACGATTTAATGAGCTACTCCTTGCATGTCCCCACCACGGATTTGAATTGCACAATACAATTGGTCACTTCTATGATGGACTTAGTCCAGAAACACGTCAATTCGTGGAGATGATGTGCAATGGGGAGTTCATGGCGAAGAACCCAAATCAAGCATGGACCTACCTTCAGTTTTTGGCAGATAGTGCACAAAATTGGGACACATCTGAAGGTATAGACCCCGTAAAGCAATCAAATCAGGCCAAAGGAGGAGGTTATATGTATTAAAAGAAAAGGATGATATTCAAGCAAAAATTGCCTATCTTACAAGAGAAGTTGAGTCCTTGAAATTTGTGAAGAATAAGGAACCTGCTATAGTATGTGGCATTTGCGCTAGTGATTCACACATTTCTTCAGAGTGTCCAACACTCCCTGCTTTCCAAGAAATGACTCACGAGCAAGCAAATGCCACTAACACATACAACCGGCAGTTTAATCATTCTTTGGGTAACACGTACAACCCTAATTGGAGGAATCACCCGAACTTTAGTTGGAGGAATGGCCCAAATGCTACTCCGCCCAATTTCAACCAAATGTCAAATCAATTTGGGGGTACTTCTGGTACATATGCTCAAAACACACAGCAAATGGCACCCCCTACAAATCAAACGACACCTTGGGATGAACTTGTGGCTAAGTTTATGATGAATCAAGAGTCCATCAATAAGAAACAAGATCGGAACTTTGAGAATTTACAGAACACCATGCAAAACCTCTGCAAATTGATTGAAGTACAAAATAAGGGGGTTTTTCCAGCCCAACCACAGCCCAATCCAAAAGGGCAATATGAGGTTCATCAAGGTGGTCCGTCAAATTCCAAGGAGCAGGTTCAAGCTGTTACTACTCTACGTAGTGGTAAAGAGATTGAAAAGCCTGATCTGAAAAAAGATAAACAACCTGCATCCTCCGGTCAGGAAGGGAAAGAAAAGGAAGCTTCTCCTATAAAGGAGAAAAGCCCAGTTCCTCCGGGATTCAAGCCCTTACCGCCTTTTCCCCAACCGATTAGCTCCTCCCAAGCCATCTTTACAGAACCAGGAAATCTTGGATGTGCTTAAAGAGGTCAAAATTAACATCCCGTTGTTAGACGCAATCAAACAAGTCCCATCTTATGCAAAGTTTCTTAAGGAATTGTGCACGTTGAAGCGTAAGATACATGTACAAAAGAAAGCATTTCTCACTGAGCAAGCTAGTGCAATTCTAAAGCACGACACTCCCCCTAAATTCAAAGATCCAGGATGCCCCATAATTTCATGCATTATTGGAAATTATCAAATTGAACAAGCATTGCTTGATCTTGGGGCGAGTGTCAACTTACTACCTTACTCGGTTTATGTAAAATTGGGGCTGGGCGAACTCAAACCCACCCAGGTTACTCTGCAGCTCGCAGATCGATCAATCAAAAGACCGAGAGGGATAGTAGAGGATGTGCTTGTGCAAGTTGATAAGTTCTACTTTCCAGTAGACTTTATTGTGCTAGACACTCATCCTGTGGCAGATCCTCATGCTCAGATTCCGGTAATTTTGGGGAGACCATTTTTAGCCACATCCAATGCACTGATCAATTGCCGGAATGGAAAAAATGACGCTATCTTTTGGTAAACATGACATTAGAGTTAAATGTTTTTGACCTTTGCAAACAACCACGGGATGATAACATTGACCTTGAAGAAGTAGATTTGATCGGTGTTCTTACAGCAGAAACTTTTGAAAAATCGATCTCCAATTGCATTGAGTCAATTGAGGACCTGACCCTCTGTGAAGAAACACATGATAGCACTGTTGAAATGGTCAACACTGTAGGCAAACCCTCTTTCGAAAAGCTGGTACCAACTGGTACTCCGTCTTTTCCATCTCAGGTGAGGCCGCCCAAACCTGAGTTGAAACCCTTGCCCTCTCACCTGAAATATGCATACCTTGGAGAAAATGAAACATTTCCTGTAGTCATTTCTGCACACCTTGACAAGGACCAAGAAGTCCAACTCTTAGAAGTGCTCAAACTACACAAGGGTGCAATTGCTTGGACCGTGGCTGACGTTAAGGGAATTAATCCCCTCGTGTGTACACATCATATCTATTTGGAGGAGAATGCGAAACCCTCCCGTCAGATGCAACGCCGGTTAAACCCCACCATGCAGGAAGTGGTTAGGGCTGAAGTTTTGAAACTTTTAGATGTTGGTATCATCTATCCAATTTCAGATAGCCAATGGGTCAGCCCTACCCAAGTTGTACCTAAAAAGGCCGGCGTCACTGTAGTCCGTAATGCTAATGATGAGCTCGTCCCAACCCGCGTACCCACAGGTTGGCGAGTTTGTATCGACTACAGGAAGTTAAATGTTGTCACACGAAAGGATCATTTCCCCCTACCCTTTTTGGACCAGATTTTAGAACGGGTAGCTGGCCACGAGTATTATTGTTTCTTAGATGGATATTCTGGGTACAATCAGATAGAAATCGCCCCGGAAGACCAAGAGAAAACAACTTTCACATGCCCCTTTGGCACCTTTGCTTACCGACGGATGCCCTTTGGGCTGTGCAATGCTCCGGCAACCTTTCAAAGGTGCATGCTGAGTATTTTTAGCGATATGGTGGAACATTTTCTCGAAGTCTTCATGGACGATTTTTCAGTTTTTGGAGAGTCATTCCAAGATTGTTTGAGCAACTTAACTAAGGTCCTCTCTAGGTGTGAAGAAAAGAACTTAGTACTTAATTGGGAAAAATGTCATTTTATGGTACGACAAGGAATTGTCCTTGGCCACATTGTATCATCTAAAGGATTGGAAGTGGACAAAGCCAAAATAGACTTAATTTCCAATTTGCCCACCCCAAAAACCGTAAGAGATATAAGATCTTTCTTAGGGCATGCCGGATTCTACAGAAGGTTCATAAAAGGTTTCAGTGTCATTTCTAGACCATTATGCAACCTTCTGCTAAAGGAAGCAGAATTTGAGTGGACAGAGGCATGTCAAGTGGCTTTTACTAAGCTTAAGGACATGTTGACGACCGCTCCAATTATGCAACCTCCAGATTGGAGCCTGCCCTTTGAAATCATGTGTGATGCTAGTGATTATGCGGTTGGGGCAGTTCTTGGGCAACGTAGAGACAAAAAGCCATTTGTGATTTACTATGCTAGTAGGACTTTAAACAGTGCACAGATCAATTATTCAACAACAGAGAAAGAATTATTGGCTGTGGTCTATGCACTGGATAAATTTCGTTCCTACTTAATTGGATCCAAAATTGTGATATTTACTGACCATTCTGCGCTGAAGTATCTTCTTTCTAAGAAAGATGCCAAGCCTAGACTGATCAGATGGATCCTTCTACTCCAAGAGTTTGATATTGAAATCAAGGATAAGAAAGGAGTAGAAAACGTGGTGGCCGATCATCTTTCTAGGCTTGTCCTTTCCAAACTTTAGAACCCTTACCAATCCAGGACACTTTCCCTGATGAGCATTTATTTGCCACATTTTCCCATTCTCCATGGTATGCAGACATTGCTAATTATCTAGCTTCGGGTGAAATTCCAAAAGAATGGACGCAGCAAGATAAAAACAAGTTTTTCTCTGAGGTGAAACTGTTTTTTCTGGGATGAACCATACCTTTTTAAATACTGCCCAGACCAAATCATTAGGAGATGCATTCCTGACCATGAAATCAATAGTGTTATATCCTTTTGCCACTCGCATGTTTGTGGTGGCCATTTTTCTGCTAAAAAGACCGCTCACAAAATTTTACAATCTGGATTTTACTGGCCCACTTTATTTAAAGATGCACATGAGTTATGTAAGACATGTGAGCGGTGCCAAAAATTGGGTTCCATTTCCAAAAGGAATATGATGCCTTTAAACCCAATTTTGGTAGTCGAGTTATTCGATATTTGGGGTATAGACTTTATGGGACCTTTTCCACCGAGCTATGGTCTTCATTATATCCTCGTTGCTGTTGATTATGTGTCCAAATGGATTGAAGCTGTCCCATGTAGGAATAATGATGCTAAAACGGTCAAAAAGTTTATCTTGGACAATATCTTTTCCCGTTTCGGAACTCCACGTGCCATCATTAGTGATGGGGGCACTCACTTTTGTAACCGCATCATTGAGAGTTTGTTTAAAAATTACGGTGTTACACATAAAGTGGCTACCCCCTATCACCCTCAAACAAGTGGGCAAGTTGAGGTCTCAAATAGGGAAATCAAACGAATTTTGGAGACCACGGTAAAACCAAATCGTAAGGATTGGTCAATACGGCTAAATGATGCCTTGTGGGCTTATAGAACTGCATATAAGACCCCAATTGGGATGTCTCCATACCGGCTTATATATGGGAAAGCTTGCCACCTTCCGGTGGAGCTTGAACATAAAGCTTATTGGGCCATAAAACAATTGAACGTTGACTTAGACAAGGCTGGGGAGAAAAGAGCCCTTGATCTAAATGAATTAGAAGAATTGAGAAACGAGGCTTATATGAACTCAAGAATTTACAAAGATAGGACTAAGGCCTTTCATGATAAACGGATATTAAGGAAGTCATTCCATCCGTCTCAAAAAGTCCTCTTGTACAATTCTCGACTTCATCTTTTCCCTGGAAAGTTAAGATCTCGTTGGACAGGCCCCTACATTGTTCAAGAAGTATTTCCATATGGGGCAGTGACCCTCATTGATCCATCAAATGGTACCTCTTTTAAAGTTAATGGACAACGTTTAAAACCATTCTTGGAGACTGTTCCTCCAGAGGAAAATGACATTCCTCTGATTGATCCTGTCTATCAGGATTGACGGGCACTGGATCTGACAGTGACCCATACCCTTGTACATTACGCATATATTTTCTTGCTTTTTCTTTTTGTGTTCTTTGTCTCACATTGGACAGGTTTCTACGTGAAAGCTTCATTACTCCAGGTGCTTTCTACCCATTTTTCTCCTTCTACATTTTCACCTCATGTTACATTCCATTTTGCATTTTATGTATGACATCGAGGACGTTGTCTAGTTTAGGTTGGGGGGTGGGAACAAGCACACTTGTCCAATTTTAGACATTTTTTTTTTCTCATTTTTGTGGGGTCTTGGTTTTCAAAAAAAAAAAAAAAAAAAAAAAAAAAAAAAAAAAAAAAAAAAAAAAAAGAAAAAGAAAAAAGAAAAAAAAGAGATACATCTCGCGGCCTTTAAAAACAGTAGTGCGAAAGCCGTCATAGTAGCCTTGAGAGGAGACTTATATTTTTCCCCGAATCTAGGAAAGTTGAAAATTCTGAGGAAGAATTCTGTTTTCATGGCATTATCATAGAACATTTAAAATTTTTGATTTGATGTATACACTTGCACAAGGCACCCAAAGTTTTGGTATAGTTTTTTTTGAAAAGAAAAATGTGAACTAGATTTTGAAAAGTCCGAAATCTTGATTATTCGAGGATTCAAGGCATCCGATTTGACTCAATCGTCTTTTGAAAAACCTTCCGTTGACTTTCTTTTATTTTTAGGTAAATGAATTTTGTGGGCATATTCACTGCAAACCCTCACGAGGCACAACTCGTCCACTAGGGGTAACCTAGGGGTTTAAGGGCTTGCTGCATATGCTAAATGCAGCCGAGAGTACCAGCGAAAGTGGTGTTTTCCTTTTTGTCTTTGCACTTAGTTATATTATATTAGGCTAGAACACTATCATAGTTCGCATATTTTGCTCGGGGACTAGCAAAATGCTGGTTGGGGAGTGTGTGATAAGTCCCTAAAAATGCATAATTTCATCATCATTTTAGAATAATTAAGGACTTATTCTTTAAATCATGCACCGTTTTAGTAGGAAAATCATGATTTTATGTTTTGAGCATCAAAATTCAAATTCAAGTCAAAATTTATTGAAAAATTGCATTTTTACATACAATCATGAATTTCTATATTTTTGGCATTGGAAGTCATAAAATTCCTCATAACTTTTTTGTTCACACATAAAATGATGAATTTTCTTTTCACCATTGATTTAATTAAAGAATTTTTTTTAATAAAATGGTGACATTTTAAGCATCCATTTAGTGTAAATTGGGTGGACCCGCATATTGCATCATTCCCTACCTTTATGATTAGAGTATTCTTTAATCCTTGTTTTTATTTTGTAGAGAATTTCATAAATTGGGACCCGCGAGAGAGAGAAATCAATTGAAGAGTTAAAGATGACATCCAAGAGAAGATTGCACACACAAGTGGGGCCCATCATGTGTTCCAATTGATAATACAAATCTGAATTTCAGATTTGGAATTATTTAAGCCAAGATGGAAGAAGTCCAAGCTCAAACAAATTAAGGAGATGCATGCTCACAACCATGGCCCACCTCCTTTGCAACTTGGAATGAAATTAAAATTCAACACCAAGGTGGGACCATGTCAAGTCAATTTTCCAGCCATGAAAAACTCAAGAGAGGATAAAATCTTGCTAATCAATCCAAGTTGGAAACAATCCAAAGAGTGCAAGATTTTAGCACTAAGTTGTTAAACTTATCTCCAAAAAGATAGGCCTCAAGATTTGAAGTTTGCAACCCAAGATCTATCCAAAGAAGCATCACACGTTCAGACCTCTCCATCCCAAGTTTCATACGTCCAACACCTCTATGCAAGCAATCACACGTCCAAGATAGGTGGGGACCACATGCATTCAAAGATTTGAAACAAATATGAAATTGCATATTTGAATTGTTTCTTAGCCAAAGTGGGGCCCAAGAGAGGAAGTTGCATGAGATAAGAAGAATCCTATTTTCACTAGGATTGTGGGCCAATTCCTTGAAACTCTCTCAAAACCCTCTTAATCCTAATCTAAATTGGACCCCACTATACTAATCCTTACCCAAACCAAAACCTTGCAACCCAAGCTATCAAAAAACCATAAAAAGACCCAATATGGAGATGCACGAGAATCCCATTCCCCCCCTACTCTCTTGGACGACCAGCAACTCCATCTTCCCCTTTTTCATTATTTTCCTTCATCTCTCCCTACTTCCATCACTACTTCATCCAAGGTCTTCTCAAAGGCACACCACCACTTGGATTTTTACGCCGTCGCTCCGCCGCCGTTGCTAGCGTTTCTCCATCACCAAACCAGCCATAAATCATCTTCCCTTGCTTGGATTTCAGATCGCAAAACGAGAGACGGTTGGATCGCCGTTCTAGACCGCGAGTCCTTCTCCTCCGTTTAGTGTTTCGGGTGTCTAAGGGTAAGTTTAGATGAACATTATTTTAATTTAAACAATCTTGTAATGGCTATTTGCATGTAATGGGGCTTTCTTTAATGAATCAAGTTCATGAGGTCTTGGTTTTCACCAATGGGTCAACATCGAATGTTTGTGTGTAAGTGACAGTACACACTTGGTGCGGTGGTCTTGGTTTTTATTGATGACATTTTGCAAAGTAGCTATTGCATTATTTTAGAATTAAAATCCATCTTTTTATTCTCTGATTTTATTTTATTTTATTTTATTTTTATTTTTAGGTATTTAAATAATCACTACAAATTGGTTGTTCTAACAACTCTTATGGTGAATGCAGTAATTAGATTAGACTAAGTTTTTAGCTTAAGATTTTTATTTCTAATTGTAATTAATATTTCAGACTTGTAATTCATTATTTCATGCAAGTAGGATACTTGATTTGCATAGATTTTATTAGGCTAGTACTAGTTTTCAAATAGGACAGGTTTATTTAAGTGATTACTCCCTGTGGATCGACCTCGGACTTCACCGAGTTATTTATTACTACAATCGCGGCCTTGCACTTGGGGCTAACGATCAATCTATCTGACCATGTATAACTTCCTCTGTACATACTTTTTGGCTCTTGGGTTATTTGGACTTTAATGACTGCCCTGCTGTTATCACAGTAAACTGTGATCGGCTGTCCTGCCAAAATTACCACTCCAAGTTCCATAAGGAATCTTTTGAGTCAATATGCTACCTTAGCTACTTCTCAAGCTGCTACAACATAAGCACATACCCAGAAGTTGATTTCCTGGAATCCTGATCTGACTAGAAGTCAGTATCTATGTAACCGACTGGTAATTAACTCATCACTGCTGTAACTCAACATGTGATCTCTAGTTCTTTTCAAGTATTCGAGAACACATCTTACAACAGTCAATGATAAAGACCTGTGCTAGACTGGTATTAGCTGACTAGGCCTATTACGTGATAGATATCCGGTCTAGTACAAAGCATAGCTTACCGTATCAGAACCTTATCTATGTACACATTATTGGGATAAGCTTATCATCCTATTTTTACAGTCTCAATGGAAATTGATTCCTAGGATGTACCTGGCTTTTCCAAAGTCCTTTATTATCAAAAGTCTTAGCCAACCAAAACTTTTACTGTTGACGATATCCCTATGTCACTCCATGGGAGAAGGATATCGTCGACATATAATACCAGAAAAACTACCCTGCGTTCTTGACTTTTCATTTACACATGACTTATCCGGATTCTGATAAAAATCAAGTGACTTGATTTCCTTTGTAAATACGGATGTTCCTGTTTCGGGATACCTGCTTTAATCCATAAATGGACTTATGCAGCCTGCAAACTCTTCGCACTTGGTTATCAGCTATAAAATCATCTGGTTGCATCATATAGATGTCTTCCTCAAGATTGCCGTCGTGAGACGCTGTCTTGACATCCATTTGCCAAATCTCGTTACCGAGATGAACCGCAATAGATAAGAGTATCCGGATGGAACTCTTCCATCTCGCTCTCATTTTCTTTTGTAGACTCACTTGCATCCAATAGGTTTGCTATTGGCAGGCAAGCCCACAAGTATCCAGACCTGATTAGAGTACAAAGACTCCACCTCAGCTTTCATAGCATCTAACCAATGTCCCAAAACTATGTCATTAACTGCTTTATCATAGTTATAGGGATCTTGTTCCGGTTACACCGGGATTGCCTTGTAAGACTTTCCCTAGACCGAGAACTTGTCAAGGGTCCTGACAATACTCCCACTATGACAAGGCACTGGTGTAACTACTGGGTCAATTATGGGCGGATTTTCTCAAAGTTTGGTTATTCTTGGATTTGGAATTGTTCTTTCTTGAATTTCTTCCAAGATAACCATTTCTAAAGATTTCCAGTTAATCTTATAATCTCCCTCCAGAAAACCGCATTGGTGCTGCGAAGCACTTTTTGCTCTCTGGGATTATAGAGCAACCAATCCTTTAGTTTCTTTTGGGATAGAATATAAACATATATACTTCCGACTTCGATTCTAACTAATCCGTCTTTATCCTTCAGCACGTGTGCTGGACAACCCTGAAAAACGTTGTAGACTAGGCTTTCGCCCTGTCCATAACTCCCTGGGAGTCTCAAGTATAGACTTTAGATGGAACGAGGTTTAGTATATATATTTCAATTTCCATATCCCAAAATATAGGTAATCCTAGAAACTCAATCATAGACTTGATCATATGTAAAAGAGTCTTGTTCCTTCTTTCTACTACTCCATTCTGTTGAGACAAACCAGGAGCAGACTACTGGGATCAAATCCCATTTACTGATAAGTATCCCATAAACTTAGTGGAGAGATATTCGCCTTATCGATCTTATCGAAGAGTATTTATACTTTTACCTAATTGCTCTTCCGCTTCCGCTCGAAAACTCTTTGAACTATTCAAAAATCTCGAACTTGCGGTGCATAAGGTATATGTATTCATATCTCGAGTAATCATCGGTGAAAGCGATGAAATTCTCGTATCAATCTCTCGCTCTAATATTATGGGTCCATACACATCAGTATACACTAACTCCAATAAATCTTTGGCCCTACTGCCCTTAGATGAATAAGGGTCTATTGGTCATTTTGCCTTCCAGACAGGATTTGCAGACAGGCATTGGTTCTACCACTAAGGATGGCAAGATACCATGTTTCACTAGCCTGTCAATCCTATTTAGGTTTATATGACTTAGCCTCTTGGGTGCCAAAGTTTGTTGGATTAGATAAAGGTGACTACCTCTTTTAATGATGGTCTATTATCAGTGTCATGCATCTCATACATTGTGGGAGTTAACAAATAAAATCCATTGATTACCTTGTCAGAATATATAAGAGTACCGCTCCTTTTTAAGACAATTTAATTACCAAAAGTAACTGAATAACTCTTATTCATCATACTAAAAATTAAAATTCTGTCTTAAAACGGTACATATAATGTATCTGACAAAATCAACTTAATATCTGAAAATAACTAAGTTACTACTCCTACTGACACTGCTTCTGCCTTGGCTTCCGATCCCAGGTTAATACTGATTTCCCCGTCATTAATCCTCCTGGTTACCTGTAACTCCTACAACATATTACTGATGTAATTAGTTGTACCAAAATCTACAAACCAAGATTCTGAAGTACTAGTTGAAAAAAACTATCTTCAGAAATAAATGACTCAATCATACCTGAGGTCTTTTCCTTTGACAGAAATCGTGGACAATTCCTCCTCCAATGTCGTGTCATACCACAGTGGAAACACTTTCCCTTTGCTCCCGTACCCTTGACCTTGGCCATACCACTAGTGGAACCATACTCCACCTTAGGACCTTTGATGACTGATTTCTTCTTGCTATCCCGGTCTTTGCCTTTCGGCTTAGACTTAGCAAATGACTTTTCTGTCATGAGGGCAGTTGGTCTTCTCTTCATGATTTCCTCAAACACTACCAGCTGGCGAGACAGCTCAGCTATGGTCATTTCCAATTTACTATAATTGATCTCGAAATGTTTGAATGAGTCAGGTAGTGATTGAATGATAATGTCGATCTGTGTTTCTGTATCAAACGCAGTCCCCAGTACATCTAACTCATTCAATGCCAACTTCATTTGTAACAAATGTTTTTGTACTGGGGTTCCCTCAGCCATCTTTGTCTCCATCAGCACTTTTATAGCAGCCTGCCTAGCAGGCCTAACCTGTTCTGCAAACATCTCCGTTAAGTTCGATATAATATCGTATGCTGACTTATAGGACTGATGTTGTTCTTGCAAAACAGTAGACATGGATGCCTGAATAAAACATCTGGCTATCTCATTGTTTTTGGTCCACTTGGTGTAAAAGTTTTTCACAATCTGTGGTGCATCAGGCTCAGGCTCAGGAAGGGGGGGTATTAGAAGGACATATTTGCAACTTGAAGATGTCAAGATAATATCTAGGTTCCTTTTCCAGTCTACATAGTTGGATCCCATCAACTTGTTCTGGTTGAGGATGGTCGCAAGTGGATTGAAAGTATTTGAATTCATGCTGTATAAATAAAAGCACATAACCATACATTCAATGAAAGGATATAAATGACATTAGGGTTTAGTATTCTACCAAATTCATATGGGAATCCTCATAAGCACTGAATTTAGAATACATCGGAATCCCAATCCCTTAGGGCATGCCTCCTAGGGGAGTGCAAATGTCCTTGGATTGGTGCGGATCAAAGTTCGTCAGAATTGGAATTAAGACTAACTATCCATGATCCCCATCATTCATTATCATCTAGGTATCTCATACCAAATAATGTATGACTCCCGATTTGCTTTGGTTTCTAAAATACATGAGGCAAATCCTAGGGGATACTACATCATTATTTTAGTTAAGTGTGACCCACCAACTAGCATTGCATGACAACCGTTGTGAGTAGCTCCTCCTAGGGGAGTAAGCCCCCACCCCGTCTCACCAACACTATCCATAGGAGATCCATATCTAGTAACCAGACAAGTAAAAGCCCTCCGAAGGAACGGCCACACTCTTGGTGGCGCGAGGCTAATACTTTCCTTACAATGGACCTATGGTGGAAAACCATGGGGATTAAATGCCCCGCCCCCACTTAATATTTTAAAATTGAGGATTTCCTTTTAAGGTATTAGGGCCCACATATATAAATATATGAATCATCAAATCATCTCATGATATGATCCAAGATTGGTTTTAAGTCAAGTTATTTTAAGGAAAGTCCAGTTTCTTAAATTAGTGTTACCAATGTGTCCATCTCATGGGACATCAACACTAATTAGAACTCTTTCCAAAAATTAATTTGACTTGACCAATATTAGTAACTTGCTATGTTTGGATCAGATTTGGAAACATTCTAAATAAAGCATTCAACTATAAATAGAAAATGTTAAAATTAGAAACTAGTCCTCTCCTCCACATGGCCCATGCGGAATAGACTTCTTGGACTTCTAGACTTTCCAAAATTTGGAATTCCTCAAACTCTTTGGGAAACTCCAAAACACCTTTGGTAATCTTCAAACTCTTTGATTAGGATCCAACTTCACTTTCCTTCTTTGTCTCGGACATTGCCAGAATTTACAAATTTAGAAAATTACATAAATTCCTATGTCTCTACGATGAGACTTACATGATAATCTATTAATGGAAATAAAAGGCTCATAGGGAATTTTACCATGCCTTGCCCTGAACCGGGAAAACAAGGAAACCATGATGCCCTTTACAACTTGCCAAAAATAAACATTCAACCATAAAAGAAAGTAAAAGACTTGTGGGCCATATGGAGAGGACATGATAACCTGCATGTTAGTATCTCATACTAGTAAAGCAACTCACAAAGTCGGGTTACCAAACAATAATGGAAAGACAGGATGCCAAATATTGCCACTACTATGATTCATGCCCCCTACGCAGAGGGGGTCCGGGGGTGTCCCCCGGCGGGGGTCGAGCTGCCCGGTCAGCTCGCGGGGGCCCAGGGGGCAGCGCCCCCGAAACAAAAACAAAAACTGAGATCTCATATGTCAGTCTGTTCGGTCGACCTACTAGAGGGTTCGGTCGACCGGCCTCAGTGTCTTCGGTCGACCTGCCAGAGGGCTCGGTCGACCTGCCTGACGGAAATCTGCAAGTTGGGTTTTTGTATTTCGTGTCCAACCATCTCCAAAACTCTTCTGAAGATTTCCAATGGCTTCCTACCATCATTCCATCATTGTTAGACCCTTTTGTGACCATCCAAACATGGACTTACTAATTATCCAAGCAACACCATCAAAACTGATCCGTACATACCCCTTGATCTATCCTCTTCGCATCTCATGTAAAGATTAGATCAAGCTTACTGATCTAACATGATAAGAGATGAGGTAAGGCTCTGATACCAATTGTTGGAAATAGGGTGAGCCTCTAGGATAGGTTTCAAAAACTTTTGACCCACTTGACGCAGGGATCAACTATCCACAAGGCTATAAAACCCAATCCAAGATCTATGTCCTCAATCTCAGTCATTATGATCAGTAAATACAATCTATCTAGAAGATAGAAACAGCAACTAACAAGCATCCATAATAATCTACAATATGCAAGGAAGTGGATTATACCTTTGGAGCTCGGTTGTGCTCTAATGGAGGAGTTGCGTCTTCTTTGATGATGAAACGCTTTCACTAATCAAATAGGAATCTCCAAGACCTCTTGATCTTCCACGCTATGACCCGTATCAGATTCTCCTTTTCTCATGAAGATGGTGGGATCTCCAAGAGAAAACTACTAGGAACTCTAGGGAGGAACTAGAAGGAATACTAGAAGAGAGAAGAGGAGAAGAGCTCGTGCAACACTTGCACTAAGGGACTTGGGCGTGAATCCCTAGGTGGGTTTATGCATGGGACGTCCAAGGCATCCTCCCCTCTTATTTATAGCCTTTTCAAGTTGCCTCCTCTTTGCTAATTATAATAGAAGTCTTACTTCCATTAATTAGTAACTCTCTTCTATTACTAGTTAAGATAGAAGTCTTACTTCCACAATAATTAGTAACTTACCATATCATAATTAAAAGGTCTCACTTCAAATATGATTAGTAACTTTCTTATTCCTTTCTAATTAAAATAGAAGTCTTACTTCTATTAAAATTAGTAAGTCTACTATTACCACTATTAGAAGTCTCACTTCAAATAGAAATAGTAACTTTCCTTTTAGAGTTCAACTAGAATTAGATACTTTTTAATAATTGGGCTAGCGTGGGGACCACTAGGGATTCCTTAGAAAGCTGGCTCCAACTGGGACTCGCGACCCCACATCTCATGTGTAATCCGGGCCCACAGTTAATTGCAAATAACTCCACTATATAAATGCAATTGAACTCCAGTCTTAGGAATATTACATAGAAGACCCTAAACTTCCTCATTACCACAAGTAGACCCCTCTATCAATATCCATGGATCAACTGGACCTGTCTTCCAAAATAGATCCATATCTTATTATCCTTGAGCCCCAATTAATTATAATGATCAATAGGTACCTTTCCAATTAACTCTTAATCGGAATGGGTGCGCACTTACCAATGATAAATCCATTAATTGGCACGAGGGGATATTAGAGATAGATTCCATCTTGACCATTGAATGTTCCCACAGCTCTACTACCACGTACCCAAATCACCGAGGTGTTGACCTACAGTTGGCCTCACTCATTGGTGACTCAAAGCAAATGAATAGATAGAAACTTGAGTTCATTAATGTCTCAGGATTGAGAGCCTATTGCTAGGGAATTATGAGAGCAGACCTTAAACTAAAGACAGTGTTTATAAGGTGCTTCTCATGGTCCTTCAATACATCAAATGTACCAGCACTATGATCCAGAATCTTCCATTCTGATGATCGAGACAAATCACACTATCTCATAGTAATCAAAGTGCTGCAACCTTGTCAGTATGAGATGTCCAGTCTCATCACTGGTTGTGAAGATATTTAAGTATAAGATTTGTCACACATGTCTCCCGTATGTGGATCTCATCCATACACATGTGTTACATCTAATATACTTGTGGACCCCGGTTCATCTCATGAACCATCATGTCATTCGTATTGGTTATGTGCAAGTATATAATAAATCACCATTCATCTCATGAAAGGAAAGCATGAATATACTGATAAATAAAGAAATTAATCAATTTATTATATCATCTACTGGATTGAGTCCATAAAACTAACAGTGGGTACATGGGGTGGCCGAGCTCGGCGTTAGCGGCCTGGAGCTGTTTGACTTCGGCTGAGGCCTCTGCCCTGTTGGCCGAGGTTAGTTTGGTGCCACGTGGATGGCACGCGGATGGCACGTGAGAGTGCTTAGTCTCATCTGATGGCTGTGATTAGCGTAATCCTGGAGTTCTGAAAATCTCTCCACACAACCCTGATGAATTGAGCTTGGTAGAGTTTGTCAATCTCCTCCTTTACTTTCAGGGCAACGTCGGGTAGCATCCTTCTCAACTTTTGGTTGACAGGTCTAGCCTCATCTTCTAGTGGGATTCGATGCTCTACTAGGTCGGGTGCAAGTCTGGGCATGTCGTTTTAATCCGATGCGAATACGTCTTGATATTCCCTTAAGGCCCCAAGGATTTCACTTTCTTCATTAGGTTCTAGGCATGCACTGATTTGAACCTGCTTGGGCCTCTCCTCTATTCCTAGGTTTATCTCTTTTGTCTTCTCAGCAGCTGCTTGTGTTTCTTCATCAAACTTCTTGACTACTCTCCTAAAT
Organism: Litsea cubeba; assembly: GCA_012931725.1. Taxonomy (NCBI): domain Eukaryota; kingdom Viridiplantae; phylum Streptophyta; class Magnoliopsida; order Laurales; family Lauraceae; genus Litsea; species Litsea cubeba. The sequence continues at coordinate 40,193,717 of CM022955.1, forward strand.
TCCTCAGAAACTTCGTTATCCCCTTCTTCAGCGTCCACTAATTCGTAAACACCCATGCCATCATTGATGTTCGCATGTTGCACGGAGGATTCGGGTTCTTGAACGACAGGCAGAGATTCGCAGCCTAACTTATCAATGTTGGCCATAATTTCCTCTAGTTGCGACTGCTCTACCGGGGGTAATTTCCATCACCTTAGATTGCCCATGTGTTGATGATGACCAAATTCTTCTACCACTACGGTTCCTATGTTTTTGGGTTTTCTATTTTCTAATTTTTTTGGGTTTTTGGGGTCTTCTGATTTTTTGGGATTTTTGGAATGATATGGTACAGGTGGGGTTAGAGATGGGCTATCTACCGAGGAGTATCCTCCCCGCTGGCGTGGCCAGGCAGTCGGGCGGTATACCACTTCGTGATCATCGAGGTCAATGGTTTCCCATATTTCACGGTCTTCTTGAGAGGGGTTTCCTCACCAATGGCGCTAGGCAATGGGCCAATATACCACTTCTTCGCTGGTAGGGTCTTCAACTTCCTATGTTTCGCGACTCTCTCGGAGTTCGGTAATCGACGTTTTTTTTTTTTGGGTAAATGAGTCGGCTTGCTCACAGTCAGCATGTTACATGATAGGATATGGAACCCTGGATCAATGGTGTGGTCTGCATTGTCCGCTTCTTTTGGTGAATGGAGCTCTCTCCAAGTGCCGAAAATTTCCTCATAAGTTTCGCTTTCGGATGACACAGAGTCTTCCCAATTTTCTACTAAAATGGCCTTGCCTTTGTCATTTGGATCCAAATTGTGGCATCCCTCCTTAGTCGGTGGTGCGCTGGGATCTAAGATTTTATCGTGTCTTACAAAGTGTTCATCTAAGGCCCAGTCCTCTCGTTTATACCTCATATTACCATGCGTATCGTAACTCAATCCTTCCGCTCTTGCTCTAGGATATGGTATGTAAGGATCGAGAATACCTTCTCCGTTCTTTCCTAGCCCAAATCCAGGTTGATATCCCATCTTCTTCATTAGAGTCCATCCTCGGGCTTGACTTTCGTTGTTTGTTGCTGGACTTTGCAAGGAAGATAATTCAGACAACGTATTTTGCGTGGGGTTCATGTCCATTAAGGAGATGAGAGGGTCAGCCCTGTATCCATGGATTTTGACCTCTGGGGTCATAAGAGCGGGTTGTAGGGTCGTTGTAGGGTCGGGAGTATCTGAAGTTCCTCTGGTTCAATGACAGGCGGGTCCCCCATTATCTTCATGATCTTGCCTAAGTAAGGGAATTTGACACATTGGTGTTTGCTTGACATGACGGCGTTCATATGGTTCAACCATCGGCGTCCCAGAATTAAGTTGAAAGTAGCGGGGATATCCATGATATAAAATTCTTTTGGCATCGAGATCGGGCCCGCTTGCACCAACAGCATAATTTTTCCACATACTGTTTTCTTATTCCCGTCATAACCGGTTACAACCACAGGGGCTGGAGTTAGGTCCTTTATAGCGAGCCCTAATGCTTTGTAGGTTTTCAAGGGGCATATGTTCAGTGACGCGCCGGTGTCGACCAGGGCTCCTGACATTTCTTTCCCCGCTATCTTAATCGTTAAATGTAGGGGAGATGTCCTCGCTTTGGGTGGTATTTCTTTTAGTTCCTGTTCGGTAAAAGTGACGGCAAGGAAGGAAGCTCCAGGGGCTAAGGCTGCGATGGTAGTTCCCAACTCTTCAGGGGTTATGCCTACAGGGACTTGCAAGCTTCTGATAGCCTCAAGTAATTGTTGCTGATGTTTGGGTGAGGTTTTAATCAAATCGAGGACGGATACCTTAGCTGGGATCTTCGTGAGGTGTCCTAAGAGGTCATACTCTATCCCCGTTTCTATCGAAGTATAAGCTCTTTCATCAACTGTTTCCTCGACCTGAGTGTTGGGATTCTGAGAATCTAAGTTTTGAGCAATAGGGTGAGGAGGTAGTCGGGGAGGACGGATCCGTCCAGATCGGAGGTGAGCCTGAGGCGCGTTTGTATCCAGGTGAGGGTCTAGTTGGGAATTTGTAAGGATCGGTGGTTCTAGGTCGTCTAACTCATCAAAGTTTACCTTGTAAAGGTCAGGAGAATCAACGATCGCGCCCATCCCAGAATTGAAGATTTTGAATTTGGTTTTCCCATCCCATGGTGTGACGTATTTTCGATGGTCCTCTTCCTCAAAGAATTCATCGTGATGGTTGGCTATGGTTTATGCTCCCTTGGGCCGGGGCATCAACACATTGGAGCTCTATCATGGCGATGTTTATAAATTGAGTCTGTGGGCTTTGTCCAGAGGTTGATGGTCCATGTTGAGGCAGCGGGTTGGTATAGATCTGCATGTTATGAACATTTTGCACTGGATTGGGGGTTGCATTTTGATTAGGAGGGGCGTTCCGAGGGTCGTTCGCACCCATCGGCCTGATATTGCTCCAATCGATTATGCCTTCGTCATTGAGATCATAGATCAGGTCTCTAACCGTGTAGCATTGGGTGAGGTCATGCCCCGGCATCCTATGGTAGGCACAAAACTTGTTTTTATCCAGGTGTTCCGACAGGCTTGTGGTCGTTCCGGAGGGAGTTGGAGGGCGTTCTGGTTTAAGAGGGACCAGAAGACAGCGGTCCAAGGTTGTGGAAGGGATGGGTAGTTCACCCTTTTGGCCCCGAATCTTCTTCTATTCCCGTTGTTCGTGTTGTTTTGGTTGCCAATATTGCCTCTATTGTAATTGAAGGGGACGGTACCATAGCTGGGTTGAGGATTTGTGTTCTGAATTTGTGGCAAAACTATCAAATTCGGAACTAGTTGTATAGGATTTGGATTTTGGTTTTGATTCACCGGGGGCCCTTGATTCCTTGGCAGTTGTTCATAACCTTGGTTATTTCTTGGAGGGTTCTGGTAATTCTGATTGTTCTGCTGATAATTCTGGTTGTTCCTCTGATAATTCGGGTTACCACTTTGGAAATTGGGATTGCCATTTTGTCCCTGGTTCTGGTGTTGGTTAAAGCTAACACTGTTGCGTTCTTGGTATGGTCGGTAGACCTCTTCTTGATTCGAGCTCACTTCAGGGGTTGTGCGGCTTTCTGGTTAGGTAGTTGTGCCCACTCTACGCGTGTTTTTCTTATGGTCAATGATGGTGTTCAATACTCCTTCGTCTAAATTTTGTTTTATCCTGGACAATCTACGGTATAGGCTACTCCAACTAACGACTTCTCCGATCGTCATTAAGGCTCTCATCAGCTCTTTCATATTTGATATGGCCATCCTCACTTGTTCCTCTTCTTGCATGTTGCAGTCTGATCGTGCAAATTGATTTTGCCACCTCACCGCGAATTCCTCATAGTCCTCATTGTTCTTTTGTTTGAGGTTCGCTAAGTCATGCCACAGGGGTTTGTTTTTAGTTAGGTGATGATACCGTGCTAGAAATTTCTCTACTACATCCTCGAAGGTATTAATCTCGTGGGAAGATACAGACATATACCAAGTTAATGCATCCCCCGTTAATGATTCTTGAAAATAATTTATGAGCATGGAGTCATTGTCAACGATGGCGCGACACTTGTTGCAGAATGAGACTAGGTGGTGTTGAGGGTCAGTTGTCCCATCATAAGGTATGAACTTAGGAGCTCTAATAGGGAAAGGTGACCTCTCTTTTTCTTCCTTCTTAGTAAAATCGTAGAACCCTAGCTTTTTTCCAATCAAGCTCGGGGACTTTTTCTTGATTTCATTTTTAAGCTCTTCTACATTTTTCTGCAGTTCTTTGAATGCTAGAGGATCTAGGTATTGAATCATCTGTGGCCGGTAACCTCCTTGTGGTTCTAGTGGAATAGGGGCGTAAGCTGGCTCTTGGAACTGGTCTTGGAAATATGATTGTGGGATAGGTTGATAGCCTTGGCTCAACTGAGTTCCTCCGTGAGCGACCGACTATCCTCTGTATGGGTCAGCCATTGGACTTAAAGCGGGTGGCTGATACGCCTGCTGATAGCGCGGTTCATTCGCTTGATATGTTTGATAAGGATTTCTAACTCCTGCGGGATTGACAACCTGTGCGTTCTGGACTGGGGGACTCTGGTCTGAGTTAGGCATTTGGTAGATCGGGGCTATCTGATTTTGATAGATGGGAGGGGTCCTCTCATATTGAATCGGCTGGGGGTATAATATATCAGTGCTAGCTGTCAAAGGATTATAACCCGCTTGATTGATTGGCGAAGGAGTCATCACCTGGAATTGGGGTCGGGTTACCTCATGTTGTCGGTAGACATCTGCCGTTCCCATGTGAGTCAAGGGATTATGGTATGAGGTGTTGGGCATCCCCAACTGACCCGTGTTTACTGGACCATGACTTGTCTGATGATACGGATTCTCGTTTGTCGCGAGGGTCCGGGATGGTGCGACGACTCTAACTAGTGTGGTGATAGGTGCATCCGTAGGCATCCCGTACTGTGGGATAGAAGATGTAATCAGCTCGGTCTGACTGATTAGGGAAGAATAAGGTGTAACTTGCGAGACAACAAGATCATTCGCGCGGCGAGATTAATCTCTAGACAAATCATTATTGTGAACTCTATACCTTATAACCTGGCCGGTAGGATTGACTAAGTCTGTGTAAGTTACCCCTGAATGTGAGGAAAGCTGATTCTCCCCTGATGAATGAGATGGGGTGGATGTGTTAGACTGATTCCTTCCCATTGTGATGGTATTGACTGGCAGGGGGCCTCCTTCGAAGAGGGATCGTCTCATTTGTTGTGGGTCATGGCTTGATGTTGCTGAGGATCCATCTAATACTCTAGAGGGTTCTATACTCTGGGGGGCTTGGTGTGACCCGCAAGTGGTCCGGAGCAATAGTGGGGGTGAGAGGGGTTGAAAGTCGGGCATCCCGAACGTGTAACCCTCCATTTGTGAAGAAGTACTTAGATGAGAATAGAGAGAAAGAGGGGATGAGAGGAGCACGTTTTATGTTGTTTTGTAGTGAGTGTTGGTGCAAGTTTGTTTCTTATGATGTAATAGGGGAAAGCTTAGTGGACGGTGCATTCGAACCTTAGGTTTAATTTCGGACTAGACTCATAACAACACTAAACTGAATGGGACACGGGCATCTGATCATTAATTGGATGTTCATGTCCTAGAATAAAATCCCAGAAAGACCCAAATAAGTGACAGGAAAGCAAAAGAGGTCCCATCACGATCGCCAGGCTGTCGGATGTGATTTTCGACCACCCCCCCCCCCCCCCCCAAAAGAAAGAAAGGGCATTTGCATTTTGCGTGGGGAAATATCCATTCATCTATATATGCTATTTAAATTTTTACATCGAAAATGAGGATTCCGACTACCCTCAAAATCAATGGATCACGATCGCCAGCTACGGTAACGGCCGTAACACCGTTCTTTGACTAAAGCCGAGGAAATGTGGGGAGAAAATAAGTGGGTGGGTTCTTCCTCTCGTCTAATGTGCTGCCGGCAACACACGACGGTTGTCCTGTCACATTAATTTGGGTCTCTTTGAGTCTTTTTAATATAGGGTTAATTTAGGGTCATGAGTCAAAGTCCAAATAAAGGTTAATCCTCACACAGCATAATCATAATAAATCCAAGTAAAATAAAGTAAATAAAATAAAGAAAATAAATGGGGGGAGGTGCCAAATATTTAAGAAGAGGATTGGCCCCGTTCCCGGGTACCCCCTTCAGATCCCTTGGCAAAATAAGGTTTAAAGGCTGACTTTTCAAATCAAAATGATGATGCAAATGAGATTTTGACTTGTGATTTCTGTGTTTTTCGTGTGCGATACACGAGTGATAAAAATTAAAAGCCGATGGGCTGTAATTGATTGGAGGTGGCCGATGGGCCATTGTTTGTTTTAGGGTGGCCGATGGGCCATGATTGTTTAAGGGTGGCCGATGGGCCAAAGTAAAAAGTGTGTGTGAAATCACTCATCTCATCTCGTCATTCTCATTTATTCAATTTTAGAAGTCAGTTCTTCATTTCCTTTTATCATTAAGTACGATTAAATATCTGGCACCTGAGGTGGAGGAAGAAATAAAGGAAAATTCTTTTTGGGTTTATTTTGTTGGTTTTATAGTTTTTATGAATTTTTGATGTGGGGCTAGAAGGGCCTAATTAGGGGATTTACTTGGATTTATATAATTAATGCTTTATTACTAATCATCAGATTAACCTTAACCTAAGGTCTTAGACCGCCCACATCAGCTTTCCCGATTCCCTAACGGAACAGAAAGAGTGATGAGGTGAAGCCTAATGCTCTAAGCTACCTAACAAGGTAATCCAATTTAATCCTAGGGTGAAAATAGCCAAAGTTTGATAATTCTTGCGCCTAAGCAGTTTGTTGGGTAAAATCTTAATTGATTTTATTTGTTGTGAGTTGTGGTTTTGATTGAGAGTGGTTTAGAGATGTTTTAAGGATCTGGTTAATGTGTTTTTCTATATTTTAAAGTTATGTTATTTTTAATTTAAATCAGAATTCTAAAAAGTAGTCGAAAATCACAATTCAAGATTAAAACAGGGTAGGCGCCCAGGGGGTGGAGCCTATTAAGTTTTTGGTTATTTTTAATCCGAATTAATTAAGGTCTCAAGATCTTTTGGATTAAAGGTATTTATTGTATTAATTAGTGTGAGATTAGAGCCTTAATTAATTATGTTTAATCCTTAATTAGGGACTTTTTAAGTGAATAAGTAAGCTAGGCTCAAAGGAGGATAAGCCTATCTTAATGATTTGGGTTCCCTAATCAATCTTAGTGATTCCTTAGTCCAATTTCAGTCCAAATTAATTAGATTATTAATTTTAGGATTCTTAATGATTTGATGGTCCTTTAGTTAATTAATTATGATATTTTAGCTAACCCTAGGGTTTATCCTACTTAGGCACGAGATTTGATAACCTAGGCTATCTACCTACTATTTTTGGGTTTTCTTTGTATTTTTTTTTTTTTTTGGTTTCCCCTCTAATTTACTAGAGACTAAGGAAATAGAAGAAGTAGTTTTATGTTTTATGATTTTTTTTTGAGTTTTATGACTTTATGTTTCAAATCATATGGTGGTGTGTGATAAAAGTGATAATTTGAAATTCAGAACATATCAAGCAAACAAACATATCATTGTTATGCAATTTCTAAGAACTAAATGCGGAAGATCGAAAATTGTGTGTGGAAGTGGAAAAGTCCACTTGGGCGCCACACTTGTGGTGCCTACCCTGTTCAGTCAGGGTTTTCAAAGAATCGCAACGAATGCACAACAGTCTTAAGATTTTCAACACAATTTCCGATATTCAGTAACTGATGCGGGTGTCCTAACACGAACTACTAATGATGCAACTAGCAAATCTACGAGAAAACGATGTAAAAAGTAGAGATCTAAAACCCAAACCCTGTCTCGGAAGGGTATGCGCCCAGAGGGTGGCGCCTAGCCAAACCAGAGACGGTAGGCGCCCAGTGGGTGGCGCCCAGCCTCCTGAGATAGGCCTTTCGCGATCTCCTCGATCTAAATGATGATGATGATGCTATAAATGCGAGATCTAACCTAGTTAAGCACTTAGAACTACGAAGTCAATGCAGATCTACACCACTGGTATGAATCTAAACATGTTATTAATATGATGAGATGCTGATACCATTTTTATCAAGAACTAATATAGATCTATGATGCATGAATGATCCTAAGCATGTTTCTAAATAAAGATGATGATAAAATGCAATAAAAGAATAGAAAGATCTAGGAATACCGGTTTGAATCACACTTTTCAAGTTCCTAGAACGAAGCTTACACGAAGAACCATAGCTCTAGTTGAAGATATGGAAGTCTCCTCCTCTATTTCCCCTTCTTCTTCTCTAGATCTGAAGCTTTCTCTCTAATGGTGGCTACCTTTCTCCTTTTGCTTATTCTCTATACTTTTCTCTCTTTTTAGGGTAGCTCCCTTGTAAATGAGGTTAAGAGATCCTTAAATAGAGGTTTGGGATGAGTTTAGGAGGGCTAGGGCTCCATTAATTCGTGTTTCTAGAAGGTTCCATGCATCCCAAGGTGGCTTAAGTGTTTTGGGATAAATTAGGGTTTGGAAAAGAGGCTGGGTGCCCATGGGGTGGTGCCCAGGTGACTGCATAGGGTGGGCACCACAGGGCTGGTGCCTATGTGGACTGGTTCATGGTAGGCGCCCATGGGGTGGAGCCTACGTGGTTCGGATCATTCTCAAAGTTTGGTCCCATCTAAAGTCAGGATAGAATGGATAGATGTTCAACTGAGGGGACCTACACTAGCACTTAATTGACTGGGCGCCACAAGGGTGGTGCCCAGGTAGACTGGACATGGTAGGCACCCACCACAGGGTGCTTATGTGGACTGGAGAGTGTGGGCGCCACAAGGGTGGTGCCTAGATGAAAAGTTGTGTGGGTCTTTGTTTGGAGTGGTTGCGGGCTGCCCTAAGTTAAATTTGTGGAATTAGAGGGTGGGCGCCACACATGTGGTGCCTAGGTGGGCTGAAGAGTATGGGCGCCCACCATGGGGCGTGTTGACACCGAAAATGTCACATTGCCTCTTCAAGATCCAAAGAGCTACAAGAAGTCGCAACCTGCCATAAATAGGCAATGCTACTTCCAAAAATCAAATCTTGTCAAAATCAAGCAAAAACTGCAAGATCCTTCAAGACAGCCAAAAGAGGAGTACACAAGAAGTTTCGGGCCATTTCAAAACCATTTGGCCTAAGTTCGCTTCTCCGGCAGCTGAAAAGGAGCTCCCGGCGGCGAAAGCATCGGAGACACCAAATCTTCGATCAGAGCCGATGGATGGTCTCAAAATACAACCAAAAGGCTACACGTCAAATTTCAAGTCATTTCGACAACATTTGACCAGACTTTGACGCTCGGAAGCCAAATCAGACCTCTCAACGGGGAAACTCCCCGGGACCATGGTTTCCAAGACAGAACCTATGGATCATCTTAAAATGACTCCAATAGGTTCCCTGTCAAATTTCAAGTCAATCGGACATCGGTTGACCGCACATCAAGTCGCGACGTCTTCATCGCGACAAAAACAATTCTACTAGTGATAGGACCCCAAACGGCTTCAAAACTCAAACAACAGCTATGGTTGGTCTCATTTATTGCTCAGGAGGCTTCACCTCAAATTTCAGGTCATTCCGACATCGTTTGACCCAGTTTCAGCTTCTAACGGAAAATCGGCAGCTCTGCGCGACAAAGACTTCGGCTTTCTCGAAAATTAGAAACTTTGCAAACCAAGATGCAAGGACTCTCATCAGGTTATCTACAGGGAAATCAGGCCAATAAATGATCAAAAATGTCAAGGAAAGACACAGAAGAAAAAAGAATAAAAAAACAGCAAAAACGGACACAAAACGAGACAAAAGGGGGGAAAACCTGGCCCAGGGTCGCCGGCGACCCTTGTTATAATTTGAAGAAGCTTTAAATGATTTGAATGGTAATCATGGTTTAAGGTTGTAATTGTTGTCAATCCATGTCAACATGATGAGAGGATGAAGCTCAACTATGCAATGGAAATCAGATGGAAATCAGATGGAAATCAGATGGAAATCAGAATGGAAAAAGAGCTGAAAAGTGTACAGAAAACAGTTTTTCTGTAACAGAGTGGCCGGTCGACCGGGCTCTTCAAGCGGTCGACCGGGCAAGAAGAAATCTGCAGAATACAGGTCTCAGTTAATTTGTAACAGATTTCTGCACAGTCTGTTTGGCCGGTCGACCGGGGCCTTCATGCGGTCGACCGGGCACGGGTTTCCTGAATATACGCAGAATTAGTAAACTTCAGCTAAAGTCAGGGAAAGTTTGTAGATCGGTTGGGACTCTTTCTAAACAAATTGTAGCCGAATTTAGAGACTTGCTAGGGTTATTAAAACCTATAAAAAGGCTTGATTAATTCGTGATTGCAATAGAAGAATAGAGAAGAGTTTTAGAGAGAAAATTGAGAGAGTTCTTGAGAGAAAGAAGAAGCTGCTGCTGTGTGCTGTTGTGGTGCTGTTGTGGTGACGTTTTCTACAGCAATTGTGGACGAGATTGTGCTCTTGAAGATGGTGATTCGTCCATGAGTTAAGTGTCTCTCTTTATGCTTTAGATTTCAATTTGTAAGGGATTGAGAGAGAGAGAATTGTAGAGGGGAAGGGCTGTAGACAGAGTTTATCTTCTAATCTGTTTTTACATCAAGTTGGTGCTTGGTGTTTGGGGTTTGGTGATCCTATCTGTGGGTGCAGATAAATTGTAAGAGGAGTAGGTGCTTCCTAGATAGTGGGTGCTATCTAAAACACAAGAGTTGGTGCTCTTTGTCGTTGGTGCGACTAATATATTCAGACCTGTACCGGATCGGTGTTCGGACGGTTTTGATCCGTGGACGTAGCCTTTTGGTGAACCACGTTAAATCTGGTGTCATTGTGTGGTTTGACTTGTTTTGTTGTTGAATTGGACCTGTTTTTAGAAATCACTGATTCACCCCCCCCTCTCAGTGATCGCGATATCCAACAATTGGTATCAGAGCGAGGCTCCCTTGATCAGTTTAATACGCTAAGGGTGATCTCTTGTCAAATCACATGGCAGCCAATACAGGGAATATGAAAGCACCTCTGTTTGATGGTTCTAATTACTCTTTTTGGAAGATTAGGATGCAAGCCTTCATTAAATCTCTTGGCTATGATGTTTGGGAGGCTGTCAGAGTCGGTTACAATGCTGCCACCGTACCCAATGATACTGCATCGAAGAAGTTGGCAGACAACGGCTCCAAGGCGCAGAATGCACTCTTTAGTGGCCTTATGGACAGCGAGCTGGTCAAAGTAATTGCATGCAAAACAGCCAAGGAAATATGGGACAAGTTGAAAAGCATTCATGAAGGAGATGAGAAGATCAAAGAAGCAAAATTGCAAACTCATCGCTCTCAATTCGAGTCTCTTCGCATGGAGGAAAGCGAGAATGTTGAATCGTATATGCAACGAGTGAATGAAGTCACGAATGACATTCGTGGACTAGGGGAGGAGATTAAAGAGCCGGTCATCGTCAAAAAGGTTCTAAGATCTCTTCTTCCCCGGTTTGATTCAAAAGTCTCAGCCATCGAAGAAGCCAAAGATCTGAATGCATTTTCCATGGATGAATTACATGGTTCTCTAACTGCCTATGAGATGCGCATAGGAAAGACGTCTTCATCTGATAAAGAAGCGGCCTTCAAAGTTCAGAAAAAGGCAAAAGAGACTGCTGGTCATGATGTTGATTCTGATAATGATGAGCTTGAGGCTCAATTTGTTAGAAAGTTGAAGAAAGGAAGCAATGGCAAGTACAAAGGGAAGCTACCCTTTAAATGCTTCAATTGTGGAGGTGTTGGTCACTTTGCTGCGAAGTGTCCGCTAAAAGAAGACAATGATAATGACTCTTATGCTGAAAAGAGTAAAGGAAAGAGAAATTTCAAAAAAAGAGGCAAAGCTAAAAACTTTCTATGTCAACAAGATGACAGCACGTCTGAAACTTCAGACGATGATGAATCAACCGAAGCTCTCTTCATGGTCACTGTTGAAGAAGAAGAAGAGCTAGATCCGGAAGAGGAAGAGGAGGCTGAAGTCAATCTTGAAGAGGAACTCATAGCTGCACTTGAGGAGCTTAGCATGGAACGCAAAACAAGTAAGAAAAATCTGAAACTTCTCCATTAAGCTGAAAGTTCTATTATTGCTTTGAAAACTCAAGTAGAAGAATATAAAAGAATGGTAGAAGTCCTTGAAAACCAAATAAGTATCAAAAAGGAAGAGGCTATGAAACTTGAAACTGAGATCGCTAGAGCAAAGGCTGAAAATTTGGAAAATAGCAAAAAACTCAAAGCGCTCCAAGCGATTGAAGGGACTATGAAACTCGATGAACTACTGAAAGTTCAAAGACCTGCCCACTTCAGATTTGGTCTAGGATTTGAGAAAGGTGAATCCTCTAAGATTGCACCTCCTGAAAAGAAAGAGTTTGTGAAGCAAGTCACTGCACCTTCTAACTCTATGAAGCCCACTCAACCTAGAAAGGAGTCCATTCCTGTTAGAAAGGTAATGAAGACTAACCAGCCACAAAGAAGATACAAATTCTATGGTTATTGCTTTCATTGTAATATGTTTGGACATAAAAGAGACGATTGCAAATTCTATGTAAAATACAGCTCACTTGTGACTAGGAACCCTTTTTCAATCCTAAGTAGCCACAAAATTGAGTGCCATAAGTGCTATAATTATGGACACTTGGCTAGGGATTGTAGGTTGCATATTGCTAACAAATTTCAGGTTGAAGAGAAACTCAAGTTAGTCAAGGCTTGGAGAGCAAAGCAAAGTGCAGAAAGTCCCAAAGAATCTCTCATTGTGCAAATGGCATTCAATGCACAAAAGAAGGCAGCACCATGGGTCCTTGATAGTGGTTGTTCAAGCCATATGACTGGTGATAAAGAGAAATTCATCAAATTACAGCACTATGAAGGCGGTTCAGTGAAGTTTGGCAACAATGATGGTGCCAAAATCTGCGGAAAAGGTGTTATTCAGCTTATGGCAAACAAGATCAGATCGGAAGAAGTCTTATATGTGTCTGGATTGAGACACAACCTGCTTAGTGTGAGCCAAATCTGTGACAAGGGTCACGAAGTTATCTTCACAAAGAATGGGTTTGCCATCAAGAAGAGTAGCAACGGCAAAACAGTGGCAACTGGATCAAGAACTGCTGGAAATCTCTATACATTGTCAGATGGAGCTGAAAAGACCTGCTTGATCAGTCGGACAGAGGAAAGTTGGTTGTGGCACAAACGCCTTGGGCATCTAAGCTTTGATAACATGTCAAAGATTTGCAATTCAAAGGCTGTAAGAGGCATGTCTACAGTTGAAAAGCCTTCCAATCCCATTTGCGACTCTTGCCAAAAGGGAAAGCAAACGAGGGTTATGTTCAAGTCAAAGGAGCATCATTCCAAGAAACCTCTTGAGCTAGTGCACACTGATCTCTGTGGACCGATGCAAACTCAAAGCACCAATGGAGATAAGTATTTCATGTTATGCATTGATGATTATACTTGTATGACATGGGTATTGTTTCTTAAGCATAAGCATCAAGCACTTGATCGTTTTAAAGTGTTTAAAGCACAGGTTGAAAATCAATTGGAAAAAACGTATCAAGATTTTAAGGTCTGATCGTGGAGGCGAGTTCACATCTGAAGAGTTCACTAAATATTGTGAACATCATGGCATTCAAAGACAGTACTCAGCCCCTAGAACTCCACAGCAAAATGGAGTTGTGGAACGGAAGAATCGCACCGTACAAGAGATGGCTCGTACGATGCTAAGTGAAAGCAAGATGGCTGACAAGTATTGGAAAGAGGCAATTCATACGGCTGTATACATTCAAAATCGATGCTTGATCAGGCCACATGAAGACAAAACTCCCTATGAGCTATGGTTTGGAAGAAAAGCAACAGTCAAGCACTTCAGAGTCTTCGGCAGCAAGTGTTACATCAAGCGGCTCGAACAAAATCCGGGCAAATTTGAAGAAAGAGCTGACGAAGGTATATTTCTGGGTTACTCCTCTACTAGCAAGGCATATAGGTGTCTTAACAAAAGAACCAGAAAAATCATAGAAAGTGCTGATGTGAGAATAGATGAGAATATTGAACCAAAGAATGCAACTCATAATGACAGTCCAGTTTATGAGGACTCGAGTGAGTTTGATGATGAGATGGCTGAATCTAATGATTCTGAGAAATCAAAGGATGACTCAGAAGATACTACACCTAAGAAGCACAGCACTTGGGTAGAGTCACACCCTAAGGATCAAATCATTGGAGATCCTAAGGCAGGCGTTCAAACTAGACAAAGTGTAGTTAGCAATTACTCACTTGTGTCCACCATTGAACCCAAGACTGTGGCTGAAGCCAGTCTCGATGAAAGATGGTTGAAAGCTATGCATGAGGAGTTGGAGCAAATTTAGAAGAACTCCACATGGGAACTTGTTCCTAGACCTACTGATAAAAATGTTATTGGTACTAAATGGGTCTTTCGGAATAAGCTGAATGAAGATGGTCAAGTCATTAGAAACAAAGCAAGGTTGGTTTGTAAAGGCTATGCTCAAGTTGAAGGCATAGATTTTGAAGAGACCTTTGCACCGGTGGCTCGTCTGGAAGCTATTCGTATGTTTCTTGCATTGGCAGCATACAAAACCTTCAAGGTATTTCAGATGGACGTAAAGTCAGCTTTCTTGAATGGTTTACTTGAAGAAGAGGTCTACATTGAGCAACCTGATGATTTTCTCATCAGCAAAAATTCAGATCTAGTGTGCAAGTTGAAAAAGGCTCTTTATGGACTGAAACAAGCGCCAAGGGCATGGTATGCAAGGCTGGATCTCTATCTCCGCAAGATCGGTTTTGGAAAAGGAATGGTTGATAGCAATCTGTATGTCAAAACTGAGTTAAGCAAACAGCTGGTTGTCATTGTTTATGTTGATGACATAATCTTTGGTGGCAATGATGAGGAGATGTGCAGGAATTTTGCTGAAGAGATGAAGAAAGAATTTGAAATGTCGATGCTTGGAGAACTAAAGTTCTTTCTTGGTTTACAAGTTCAGCAGCTGAAACATGGCATCTTCATATCACAAATGAAGTACATTAAGGAAATGCTGAAACGGTTCAATATGGAAGACAGCAAGCCAGTGAGCACACCAATGTCAACGAACACGAAGCTTAGCAAAGATGATAAGGCCTCGTCCGTTGATCATACCACCTATCGCTCTATGATAGGAAGCTTGCTCTACTTGACTGCTACAAGACCAGATCTTCTACAAGCAGTATGTATGGTTGCACGTTTTCAAGTAGCACCAACTGAAACGCACCTTACAGCAGTGAAAAGAATCTTTCGATATCTGAAAGGTACTATGGAGCTTGGTATCTGGTATCCCAAAGGCAAATCCTTCACTCTTGTTGCATATTCTGATGCCGATTGGGCTGGATGCATAGATGATCGCAAGAGTACTAGCGGCGGCGCATTTTATCTTGGATAAAGATTAGTTGCTTGGCATAGTAAGAAGCAAGACTCAGTATCCCTTTCGACAGCGGAAGCGGAATATATTGCAGCGGCAACTTGTTGTACGCAAGTGTTATGGATGCGGCAAATGCTCTCTGATCTAGGAGTTCCTACAACGGATCCTACGCCGATCCTATGTGACAACACGAGTGCAATTCATATATCTAAGAATCCTGTTCAGTACTCTCGAACAAAGCATGTAGCAATTCGTTATCATTTTCTTAAAGATAAAGTTGCTGATGGAGAGGTCAAGTTGGAATATGTTCCAACAACTGAGCAAGTGGCTGATATTTTCACAAAACCTCTGCCAAAGGAAGTCTTCGAGTATCTCCGGAAAAAGTTAGGAGTTACTCTCCTAAACCGTAGGAGTTGTGCTTGAAAGGGGGAGCAATGCATTCATTGAATATCCTATTCGCTCCTCGGTTTGGTCCCTTTGGACTTGTTGTCAAAGGGGGAGAGATGTTATGCTATGATAGCAAGGAGAGATGTTATGCTATGAAAGCTAGGGGGAGATTGTTGACAGTGCATGGTTGTTATTTCAGAATTTCAGAATTGGTTCCAAGTGAGTGTTGAAAAGAACTTGGAAGAGCTGCAAGCTGGAGTTGAAAGAGTTGAAGAGTTGTTAGCATGTTGACAAAGTTGTGACAAAGTTGTTAAAGTTGACAACAATTCCAAAGGGGGAGATTGTTATAATTTGAAGAAGCTTTAAATGATTTGAATGGTAATCATGGTTTAAGGTTGTAATTGTTGTCAATCCATGTCAACATGATGAGAGGATGAAGCTCAACTATGCAATGGAAATCAGATGGAAATCAGATGGAAATCAGAATGGAAAAAGAGCTAAAAAGTGTACAGAAACAGTTTTTCTGTAGCAGAGTGGCCGGTCGACCGGGCTCTTCATGCGGTCGACCGGGCAAGAAGAAATCTGCAGAATACAGGTCTCAGTTAATTTGTAACAGATTTCTGCACAGTCTGTTTGGCCGGTCGACCGGGGCCTTCATGCGGTCGACCGGGCACGGGTTTCCTGATATACGCAGAATTAGTAAACTTCAGCTAAAAGTCAGGGAAAGTTTGTAGATCGGTTGGGACTCTTTCTAAACAAATTGTAGCCGAATTTGGAGACTTGCTAGGGTTATTAAAACCTATAAAAAGGCTTGATTAATTCGTGATTGCAATAGAAGAATAGAGAAGAGTTTTAGAGAGAAAATTGAGAGAGTTGTTGAGAGAAAGAAGAAGCTGCTGCTGTGTGCTGTTGTGGTGACGTTTTCTACAGCAATTGTGGACGAGATTGTGCTCTTGAAGATGGTGATTCGTCCATGAGTTAAGTGTCCCTCTTTATGCTTTAGATTTCAATTTGTAAGGGATTGAGAGAGAGAGAATTGTAGAGGGGAAGGGCTGTAGACAGAGATATCTTCTATTCTGTTTTTACATCAAGTTGGTGCTTGGTGTTTGGGGTTTGGTGATCCTATCTGTGGGTGCAGATAAATTGTAAGAGGAGTAGGTGCTTCCTAGATAGTGGGTGCTATCTAAAACACAAGGGTTGGTGCTTTTTGTCGTTGGTGCGACTAAATATATTCAGACCTGTACCGGATCGGTGTTCGGACGGTTTTGATCCGTGGACGTAGCCTTTTGGTGAACCACGTTAAATCTGGTGTCATTGTGTGGTTTGACTTGTTTTGTTGTTGAATTGGACCTGTTTTTAGAAATCACTGATTCACCCCTCCCTCTCAGTGATCGCGATATCCAACAACCCTGGAGCCCGGGATCGCCGGGAGGGCCCCGGAAACTCCGTTCTTCGCCGTTTCTTCACGATTCGAAGCGTCCGACTCCTCTGATTTTCCAAAATTCATACTTTTGAGACACCAAATCAACATTGATCGCCAACCGGTCAACCAAAAAAAAGTGTCCTTTCTACCCGACCGATCGAGAAATCGACAGGACAGATGGCACCGACCCGCTGTTGGCAACCAACACCTGAAGTTACATGGTGATCCGATGTCGATCTATATGAAGATCCATCGATGATCATCGCCAGAAGAATCCCAAAAGACGCGGCACGGCCCGGACTCTTCAACTGCTCGGCGACCACTTAATGCGATTAATTGACTAGCTTTATTACAGTCATTAATCCATTTCTTTGGATGGCCCAATCAGAAGCAAGCATCCGGGAGTTATAAGTCAAGAGATTCATGGCATTTAACCCATGAAACTCCTCCCATCATGGCGATTAAATGCCCTCAATCTCCTCCTGCAAATCAGAAGCCAAGAAAAAGGAGTTACAAAATAAAGAATTCAATCTTGTAACTCCTCCCTTTATGTAGCTTTATGACAATTAAGGCTCATAAACCCTCCTAAATGGCTACCTAAAAGCCTATAAATAGGAGAGCATTCCAAAGAATTCCAGATCGGAAAAATCACAGAGATCATCGAAAAAAGAAGATAGATCCCAGATCAGAAAAAAAGCACAGAAATCCAGAGAAAGAAAGAGAGAAAACTCTGCGGAAGTTCTACACCGACCACCGCTACAAGGTTACAAAAGTCCCTTGGGGGGGGGTAAGGTCCTTGCCTTCTCCTTCTGCCTCCAATGGCTTAGACGTGGCTTTTCAGCCCGTCTACTTGGCTTTTTATTGGACATAGGACCTCCTTTTGGTCTTTGTCCTCTAAAAACCTGAGGTTATAGCCAAGCCAAGCGAATCAATAGCATCCTCTGTTCTCATCTGCATGGATGATGGCGAAGTCCACATATGGATTGCAACCGTCAATCTGAACGGTTCCTCCACAATCTCCTGAGAAGTTAGATCCTCCTTTTCTTGCTTTTCATTGTAGTTTGTATTTTTTTTAAAGAGACAAAAATCACAACTCTTGTCTTTCATTATTGATAAGAATTGTAAATCGGCTATAAACGCCAAAATCGGCTATAAACGCCAAAAATCGGCTATAAACGCCAAAATCGGCTATAAATGCCAAAAAAAATCGCCTTTCACAGCAAATCAAGAAAATGTCTCTTTTCTTAAATATATGTGCAATGGAAAACTTGAAAGAAGTTGATTTCTTTTTTACTTGCGAAGGTTGATCTCCGGATCACGACTTGCAATTCCAAGTAAAAAATAGAAAATCTGGCACACCCACACAAAAGAAATGTTCATGCACGCCTTTGCCCCCCGGTTACGAAAGGGTCGGATCCAACGGACTCCCACGTCCGCCGACCTCGGTAGAACCGAGCAGAAGCGCTGTCCATCAAGCTGGCACACGCAGTGGGATTCGTTCATTTGAGAACACGATGCTAGAAATGAAATATTTGCATATCATATCTATTGCTCTATGCTTATACTTCTTTTCTTGATTCCTTGGCTACTGTCTAATTGGTGGCCTATGTTGTATTCCGCATCTAAAAAAAATGAGATGAGATTTTTTTTGGAAATTTTTAATTCTTTGAATTTATTTCCACTCTTTCTCTTTTCAACAAAAAAAAATCGGATTTTTGGATTCAAAATTGAGAAACCTCGATCCTTTCCTATCTTTCATCGTGCTTGCAGAAATGTTGAGCCTGTTCGACTAAGGTTTTGGGCCATCGTTTCTCTTCGATGAGTTCATTAAAGATCTAGAAAAAAAAACAAAAAAAATAAAAAATCAGATTTTTCATTTTGGATTCAAAATTGAGAAACCTTGATCCTTTCCTATCGTTCATCGTGCTTGCAGAAATGTTGAGCCTGTTCGACTAAGGTTTTGGGCCATCGTTTCTCTTCAATGAGTTCATTAAAGATCTAGAAAAAAAACAAAAAAACAAAAATCAGATTTTTCATTTTTGATTCAAAATTGAAAAAACCTTGATCCTTTCCTATCGTTCATCGTGCTTGCAGAAATGTTGAGCCTGTTCGACTAAGGTTTTGGGCCATCATTTCTCTTCGATGAGTTCATTAAAGATCTAGAAAAAGAAACAAAAAATCAGATTTTTCATTTTGGATTCAAAATTGAGAAACCTTGATCCTTTCCTATCGTTCATCGTGCTTGCAAAAATATTAAGCCTGTTCGACTAAGGTTTTGGGCTATCGTTTCTCTTCGATGAGTTCATTAAAGATCTAGAAAAAAAAATCAGATTTTTTATTTTGGACTCAAAATTGAGAAACTTTGATCATTTCCTATCGTTCATCGTGCTTGCAGAAATGTTGAGCCTGTTCGACTAAGGTTTTGGGCCATCGTTTCTCTTCGATGAGTTCATTAAAGTCTAAAAAAAAAAACAAAAAAACAAAAAATCAGATTTTTCATTTTGGATTCAAAATTGAGAAACCTTGATCCTTTCCTATCGTTCATCGTGCTTGCAGAAATGTTGAGCCTGTTCGACTAAGGTTTTGGGCCATCGTTTCTCTTCGATGAGTTCATTAAAGATCTAAAAATATATATATATATAAAATAATAATAAAAAAGACATAGACCACTAAGGTTAAACCAACTGCGTTCTTTGATCATGGTTGATTCAAGAAAAGCCTTGTCCAGAGTGTGGAGACAGCTTGACTGTTCTAGGCAAGGGTCCTCCAAACGGGTTCATTAAGTAATCCTACCCTTACCTGGGGGCAATTCTATCATCAAGATTTCATAAGACCGGGTTAGGAGGCCTATGTGTACTCTCTCGTCTTTTAAATAAAATTTTTAAAAATAAAAATTTTAAAATAAAAAATAAAAATTTTCAAAAAAAAAATCTTTAAAAAAATATATAAAAAAATAAATAAAAATAAAAATAAAAGATTTAAAAAAAAAGAAAAAAAAAACTTCCGTCATTTTGGGTTTAGATTGGAGAAATCTTGGTCTTCTCCTTTCTGAGCACTGGCGCTCGCGGAAATCGCTGAGCCCGTGTTCAGATTGGAGTGCCTTTTGCTCTATTTGATGAACCCGATATTGGCGTTTCAAAAAAAAAAACTCATCATTTTTGGATTCAGATCCGAGAAATTATGGTTCATTTCCTTCTGAATACTGGCGCTCGCGGAAATCGCTGAGACCGTATTTGGATCGGAATACCATCTGCTCTCTTTGATGAATCCAATCTTGACCTTTCAAAATGGGGAATCTCATCTCATGGATGCGGTCTCCAAACATTTGTGTCTAGCGGTACTAGTACGCCCTTTTAGGGTCTACTATATTCGCGACCGGCACATTTGTAACTCCAACTTTATATTCTTCTTACCTCGAGCAAGCTCTGCTTCTCGATAAGTCGAATTTAAGTTCACAATTGCTTCAGCAGTCACTGGGACGCTCATTTTGGGCTTACCATACCTGCGATCAGAACAATTGTACCCTCTATGGCGTTTTGCCTTCTTCATAATGCTTGGGTCATCTCCCTCGAGCAATTTGAAAAGACAAAACCATAGAACTTCACATTTATGATCACTATATTCCTGTGATTACTAATGGATGTGGTCTTGTTTCAGAAATTTTTTTCAAAAAAAAGTAATAATGGCAGCATCGCTTACCATTACTTTCGACGAGAACAAGCACCAACTCATGCTTCAACAGAAGCAAACTACGCGCACCTACAAGCGCCCCATCAGCTGCCGAAGCGTCAACCCCCTCGGCAACTCTCTGAGCTCCGAGTCGACCTTGATTCCCCGGACTATTGTCTTTGGGACGCTGGGACCATTCCCACTTCCCGAGGAACAAACTGCTCCTTCCAAGAAGTAGAAACTCGCCTCTCAATGTGTCACTACCGTGACACCAAAGGCGAGCACTAGAAGGCCCGAAGCCCGTGGCAGCCCCACGAAGCCTCGACCAGCAAACGACCAGGTCTATCCCAAGACTTGGTCCCCAAGACCTTCACCAAAAAAAAGAAGGTCCCAAACATCCACTAAGCCAGCATTCCTGGCCCCACTCAAGGAGAACCAGTCCTGCCCTCTTGCATACATGAAAGAGGAGAGACCCATCTCCATTCTAACTCTCAAGTCAACCCAGCATGAGCCGGCTTGTTCCTACAAGCCCAAAATCAAGTCATACATCGCAAGGCCTCTGCAAACACCTGCTAAGGCCTACAAACCTGCAGTTCGACCCTTCATCTCTACAGGGGCCGAACTTGAAAAATTCAAAGCTTCGCTGCAACAGGCGAAGGACAGGGTTCGCATCCTGTCCTTGCCCAGCTACAAAGAAGATAGGCTCGGCTGCTGCGCCCGAGGGAGCACATCCTTCATCGTCAAAGCCCAGCCAGAGCTGACCGAAGCTCAAACTGCTCATCGTATATGCCGCCACGCATCATATCGGCAAAAGAGACTAGAGAAGCAAAGGTCCCAGCCTCCTACACTTCAAGTCTTTCCCAAATGGGTCGAAAAAGAAAGACCCAACTAAGTTGTTGCCGTCCATATGGTTGGAAAAACCAGAAGACGCCAAAAGTCAGCATCAAAAATCCATGTCCGACGTTTGATGACCCGCAGCGTGTCCAGGACAAGAAGACATTCAGAAGAATCCCCTGCTCCTTCAAGCAAAGGACGGCAGAGTGATCCTTCCTCAAGCTCTTCTTCAAAAAGAATGAGCCCCAGCTCAGTTACCAGGACAGTTTCTTCGTTCGAATCACAAAGGATGAACGTCTTGGCTACAAATTCTGAGCCACCACCCCGCAATCCACCTCAAGATGATGCGATCACCCGCATCCAGCAGTTGGAACAAGGCCAACAGAGGATTGAAACTCTGATGGAAAACCTTCTCCTCACCTTCCAAAATCAGGCGAACAATGAACCTCCTCCGAATCATCAAGACGATGAGGTAAACGGAGAAGAGAATGAGTCACGCGCCCTTACCAAAAAGGACGTAGACAGTATCCTCGCCAAAGCAAAAGAAGAGGATATACTCAAGGAGCATGGGATCAAGCCACCATATCCCTTATGGATGGACTCGGTCCCGTTCCCCACAAAATTCAAGCATCCTACTCTCCAAACATATACAAGGAAAGGATCAGCCAGACAGCACGTCATCCACTTCAAGATCTTGACGGGAGCTATCGCGGATCAAGATGCACTCAAGATCCGCCTCTTTGTAAGTACCCTAAAAGGTACGGCCTTCGATTGGTACTCCACTCTGCCGGAGGACTCGATCCAAAACTGGGCCATGCTAGAGACACGCTTCCTGACTCACTTCAAAGGTGAGGATCATCCCGCTACTATGGCTCAGCTGTGCAGCCTAAAACAAGGGGAGAATGAGTCAACATATGACTTCATTCACAAGTGGAAAGCAATGGCATACAAATGCTCTGATGTATTGCCACAAGCGTCGCTAGTCGACATCTGCCGAAACAACATGAGAGCTAGAATTCGCTCCATGATCATCAACAACAAATCAAAAAACCTGGGAGAACTCCTGGAAGCTTCCATGGAAGCTGAAACGGTGATTAAAGACCTCAACAGTCAGAAATCATCAAGAAAAGAGCCAACCGCTATTGTAACCTCTAAACCAAAGAAGAAAGAGGTCCTCAATGTGCAGACCAAGTCAGCTCCTCAGCCACCAAAGAAAGCTGAAAACAAAGCTACTGGTAAGAGACCTGAACTCTCAGATGCCTTCAAAGAACGAGTAGAGAAAAAATACCCGTTTGATGAAGATGTTGATGAAATCTTCGGGGCTCTTGTGGCAAACGGCAAGCTCACCTTGCCTGAACCCAAAAGACCGGGTGATGTTGGCAAAACCAACGATCCTCGGTACTGTCCATACCATCAGATGATCTCGCATCCTCCCAATCAATGCTTCGTTGTGAGGGAGAAAATAAACGAGATGTGGAAAAACGAAGTCATAACCTTTGACAAAAATTATGGGTCTGCCTCCGTCAACATGGTGACATGTGGACAAACATCAAAATCACTGAAGAAGAAGATCACTACTTCCTTCAAGGTGATAAACACAATTCAAGCGTCCGAGGAACTGGTTCCTTACCCGACACCAGACGGACAACCCATATGGGTACATCGCGACACTCCCCTGAGACAGTTGACACAAAGGCTTAAAAGTCAATATATGACCAAGCCTCAACATCTCAAGTCCATGAAGACATCGATCTCCCTGGATATCTCTTTGATGAGTCATCTGACAAAGATCCAGGAAGCTCATCCAATTGGCACGATTTCTCTGAGAATGAAGAGGAGTTGTCCGATGGCACAGACATGTGGTCTTCTGACCCAGAAGAACCCTCATCTCCAAAAGAAGTAGCCTACTTTGACCCGGTTTCAATAGGCGATTGAGATCATCTCATAGCAAGCTTTGGGAAAATTACCGATCAAGAAGACCCGTGGAAAGGAACAAAACCTTGGTCTGGAAATGCCCTTGAAACCCCAGAAGGTTTCGTTGAGCTGGAAGCCTCCGAAAATATTGTGGAGGAACCACCTTCGAACCTTCCAACAGAAGATCCTGTTCAAAAAGATAGACTTGGGAACACCAGATAACCCACGTCCTGTATTCATAAGCAAGAATATAAAGGATGATGAGTTACCCGAGTATATCGCCTTTCTTCGTGAGTTCGTTGATTGCTTTGCATGGTCTTACGCTGAAATGCCTCGCTTAGACCCCAAAATAGCGGTCCACAAACTCAATCTTCAAGAAAACATCAAGCCTGTCAAGCAAGGCCAAAGAAGATTCCGTCCAGATGTGATGGATAAAATTGAACAAGAAGTTCAAAAACTCAAAAATGTCGGCTTCATCCGTGAGGAACAACATCCTGAATGGTTGGCCAACATTGTCCCCGTGACAAAGAAAAACGGGCAGATCAGGGTCGGTATTGACTATAGAGACCTGAATGGCGCATGCCCAAAAGATGAATTTCCGCTCCCCATACCAGAGGTAATGATTGATAATACCTGTGGATTCGAGCGAATGACATTCATGGATGGTTTCTCTGGCTATAATCAGAAAAAGATGCATCATGAAGATGAAAAACATACATCTTTTCGGACCCCATTTGGCGTGTATTGCTACACTGTCATGCCATTTGGTATGAAAAATGCTGGTGCCACATATCAGAGGGCTATGATGAAGATATTCCAAGATATGCAGCACAAGACGATTGAATGTTACGTTGTTGACCTCGCCGTCAAAAGCAAAAGAAAAGAAGATCATCTCGAAGACCTTCAAGAAGTCTTCCTCTGGCTTCGCAAACACAAACTGCGAATGAATCCTTTGAAATGCTTCTTCGGCGTCTCGTCGGGTAAGTTCCTCGGATTCCTAGTTCGGAAAGCTGGAATAAAGCTTGACCCCATAAAAGTTAAAGCCATTCTAGAAATGCCCTCTCCAAGAACCTTGAGAGAACTCAAAGGGCTTCAAGCGAGATTGGCCTACATCAGACGGTTCATCTCCAATCTTTTGGGGAAATGCCGTCCATTCTCCCGGTTGATGAAAAAAGGTGTAAACTTTGTCTGGGATGCTGACTGTGAAGCTGCGTTCCAAGATATCAAGTCATACCTGAAAAAACCTCCAGTGTTAGTTGCTCCTACCACTGGAAAACCATTCGTCTTGTACACAAGAGCCCTTGATCACTCTTTGGGAGCTCTGCTTGCACAAGAAAATGCTCAAAGAAAAGAAATTGCTCTATATTACCTTAGCCGCATGCTACTAGGTGCAGAGCATCACTACTCTCCAGTCGAAAAAGAATGTTTTGCAGTGATGTTCGCCGTACAAAAGCTGCGTCACTACTTGCTTTCCAACACAGTCTACCTAGTCTCGAGGGTCAACCTCTTGAAGGTCCTTGTCACAAAGGCAGGTTCTCTCAACTCTCGACTGGCAAAATGGTCCATCCTTCTGTCACAATTTGATATTAGGTGTGTACCACAAAAGGCAATCGCAGGGCAAGCTCTAGCGGACTTCCTCGCAGAGCATCCATTGGCTAAAGATTCTCCACTCAGAGATGATCTCCCAGACGAACCAGTCTACAATGTGGAGACTTTCTAACAAAATGCTTCCTGGGACATGTACTTTGACGGTGCAACCAGGACAAATGAAAAAAGACGGCTGATCTCGGTAGTTGACATCCTCTTTGTTAGCCCCGACAAATACATGATTCCACACGCTTTCTCGCTACTGGAACCATGCACAAACAATGCAGCTGAATATCAAGCTCTGATCCTAGGATTGGAACTCGCCATCGAATCTGGTATCACCATGCTTGAAGTCTTTGGTGACTCTCAATTGATCGTCAACCAGATGAATCAGAAATTTGAAGTCAGGAAGCCAGATTTGCTGCCTTACTACAACAAAGCACAATCGCTTCTGTAAAAGTTTGACATCTGTCACATCACCCACATTCGTAGAGGTGAAAACATATGTGCAGATGCCCTAGCTGGACTTGCCGCATCTATGGCAATCCAGGAAGGGGAAAACATGTAAATCACAGTGTGCAAAAGAAGAATCCTTCCTCCCTTAACACACACCAAGCAGTTGTTGAATGCCACCAAGTGGTTGGAAGTCGGATTTCAATCCTTCAAACTTCAATCGGCGACTGGAGGGATCCGTTCATTGATTACATTATGTTCGGAATCCTACCTGAAGATCCAAAAGAACAGGTAAGCATCCAAAGGCGAATCCTAAGCTTTCATTTGGATATTCCTTCAAAAATCCTTTATAGGAAATCCTTCAACGGAGTACTTCTACGCTGCTTGTCACAACAAGAGGCTGAAGAAACACTCAAAGAAGTTCATGCTGGTCTTTGCGGAGCTCATCAGGCTGGTCCCAAGCTCTATGATCAGATAAAAAGGTTAGGTTATTACTGGCCTACCATGGTAGCTGACGCAATGCAATTTGCTAAGCGCTGCCAACAATGCCAAGTTCATGGAGATTACATTCACATGCCTCCAGAATGGCTGCATCCTACAGCGATTTCATGGCCTTTCGAAGCCTGGGGTATGGACATCATAGGTCCTATTTCTCCCCCTTCGAGCAAAGGTCATCGCTTCATCTTCGCCGCTACGGATTATTTCTCTAAGTGGTCAAAAGCATTTGCGTTCAACGAAATGAAGACCTCATCAGTCCTTCAGTTCCTACGCACCAACATCATTTGTCGTTTCGGCATACCCAAAAGATTCATCCATGATAATGGACCACAATTCCGTGATCATCGATTCTACAGGTTCTGTGACAAATACAAAATCCAAAGCTGTCCTTCGACTCCATACAATCCGGCAGCAAACGGATTAGCAGAAGCTTTCAACAAGACACTCTGCAAAATACTCAAAAAAATGTTCTCTAGTCACAAACGAGACTGGAGCGACAAAATGTCTGAAGCTTTGTGGGCCTATCAAACCACTGTTCGAGGACCAACCCATAGCACACCATTCTCCTTGGTCTATGGATGCGAAGCTGTCGTGCCCTTGGAAGTACAAATTCTTTCCTTGAGGGTATCTTTGCAAAATGACATGACTCAAGAAAGCAATGTCAAATTGCGACTCCATGAGCTGGACAATCTCGATGAGAGACGGCTCGAAGCACAACAAAGCATTGAACTTTACCAAGCACGCATGGCAGGATTTTTCGACAAAAAAGTCAGGCAATGCGCCTACAAAAAGGGTGACTTGGTTCTTGCGGTAAAAAGACCAATGCTCTTCGCTCACAAGTCCAAAGTCAAATTTGAGCCAAAATGGGAGGGACTCTATGTCATCGACAAGGTTTTCTCCAACGGATCATACGCACTCCTAAATATAGAGGGTGACAGATGTTTGCTGCCCATCAACGGCAAGTTCTTAAAGCGGTACTACCCTTGAAGACTTACCCAACTGGGTAAAAGCAATTAGAGGTGGCAATCGGGTCGGGTTGTACTAAACGGGTCGGACCCGTTTATTAAATGGGTTACATAAGTCTAACCCGCATCCGACCCGTTTATTAAACGGGTCAGAAACCCATAAACCGCATCCACCATGGGTCAACCCGACCCGACCCGCTTAACCCACATAACCATTGCAGGTTATACGGGTCAGGTCGACCCGCATAACCCACATCCATCTAGTAAATAAATCGACTTAACTATGGTTCCATGCTTGACCAAAACTGACTTTTAAGATCAAATTTGGTCTGATCTCATTTCAACAATCGTTTGATGCGCATTACCTTGCTTTCCATTAATAAAAAGCATGGGGTTGAATTGGTTAAGGTCCATTTATTTTTTTTAGCCTATACATTAAAATAACCAAATTCAATTTTGGCTTAAATAAGCGGGTTATGCGGGTTAAGCGGGTCAAACTTAACCCAACCCGCTTAATGGCGGGTCATGAATACTTGACCCGTGACCGACCCGCCTATTAAACGGGTCGGGTTAAGCGGGTAATACGCGGGTCGGGTCGGGTCGGGTTGGCGGGTCGGGTCATATTTTGCCACCTCTAAGAGCAATGCCTGTACGGCCAAAATCGGTTTCTAGGTACACGCTCGCTAAACCCACCTTTTTTAGAATTTTCATGTCAAATGTTGAAATTTCTAAAAATTTAAACAATGCTTACTTTCATCGTTTCAATGTTCAAAAAATCCAAGTTTAGGAGCCTTTCCCTAACTTGACCAAAATTTTCAACCCTTGAACCCAAAATTCATGGTTTGAAACAAAATCCGGATTCAGGGATTTCCACCCTAGTCCACCCTACCTTTTACATCCTAAATGGGTTTAGGTCAAAACTTATGACCCTCGTGTCTTTAAACAAAAAAAAAAGGTTTTTCAAAAAGCCGCGGGGAAGCGACTTTAGTCGATACTCGCACAAATCGAAAGCATACGAACCACGTTCGACACTTCCAAAATAGCAGGGAAGCGACATTTCGTCGATACTTGCAAAATCCAAAACCATGGAGATGCGACATTTCAGTTGATATCCACAACCCAATTTTCAAAGGTTCGGAAAACCTAAAAAAACCATGGAGACGCGACATTTCAGTTGATATCCATGACCCAAAGGTTCGAGAAAACCACAAATTTCAAAAATCGTGGGGAAACGACATCAAGTCAGTACCCGCAAATCCAAAATTTTTGAAAAGCAAGGATGCAACATTCCATCGATACTTGCACCCAAATTCGCGAGGATGCGACATTCCATCGATACTCACAACCGAATGAGCAAGGATGCGACATTCCATCGATACTTGCAAGAACATTCAGCAGGGAGGCGACTTTTAGTCGATACTTGCATTTTTGAAAACCAAACCGGCTATAAATGCCACAAAACGGCTATCAATGCCACAAAATAAAACCGGCTATCAATGCCACAAAACAAAACCGGCTATCAATGCCACAAAACAAAAAAAATTGGCTTTCAAAAAACCCGGCTATAGATGCCACCAAAACTGCCTATCAATGCCACAAAATCGGCTTCCATGCCACAAACAAAATCTGGCTCCCATGGCAAAACAATCATTTGACAAAAGACTTTCACAAAATGACAAGCTTTTGATCAAATCCCATTTAGCAATTACTTTTATCACAAAAAGATTTAAGTGAGCGTAGGGAAAACAAAAAAAAAGCATCCCATTTAGCAATTACTTTCATCACAAAAAGATTTAAGTGAGCGTAGGGAAAACAAAAAAAAAATAGTACCAAAAAAATGCATGTGGTACCAAAAAAAAAAGTGTTCACAAGCACTACACAAAACAAAAACAAAAAAATAGTACCAAAAAAATACATGTGGTACCAAAAACAAGTGTTCACAAGCACTACAAAAAAAAAGTACCAAAAAAATACAAGTGGTACCAAAAAAAGAGAATGATAGTTTCTGTTACAAAAAAAAAAAAAAAAAAAACAGGAGCTCAACTAAAAATGGTCTCCAGCCAAGATTTCAGCTCCTCAAGCAAACTTTTGGCCTCAGCCGTCAGGGATTCCAAGGCACGCTTCTTTAGGAACTTGCCATGAGATGCTGGAGAATGCTGCAATCCTTCTTTCACACCAGGAAGCTTATCCCGAGCAGTTCGCCATTGTTTGCTCTCTTGAGACCTTCTTTCAAGAACTCGATCAACATCGGCAACCAGGCGAATCAAAGCACTCTCCCTATCGCAAGCCTCTGTTATTGCAGCCCATCGACCTCCCTATCAAGGATGTTAAGGTCATGTGTCAGCCAAATGATGGCTAGCTCTTCTAAGTTCTTCTCTCGGACTATCTACTTCCTGCTTTGTGTAGCCTCATCCAGGTCAGACTTAGCCTTATCAGCAAGATCTAGGAACATCTCCTTGAAGAACTGGTCATCAGCCAAACCCATGGCCTCAAACCATTTTTCACCCAGCTCAATGATCCTCTCAACGATCGCCCTGGCACCTGTGACATCCAGACCAGCCTCTTCGGCATCACCGAGAATCTCACGCACATGCTAGATCATGCCAAATCTGGCATCCAAGTGTCCAGCTAGGAGAGTCTCAACCCAAGAGCTCAGAACCCGCACTACCACCTTCTTCGCAAAAAGAAGAGATGGCCCATCTGAAGATCCGCCCCGCTCCGTCGGTCGGCTGCCCATGTCATGCCCCGTTGGAAGAGGAACAAAAGAACTCTTTCCAGTTGGAGCTGCTGGAGAAGGAATCTCAGCACGAGGTATCTCCTCAACAGTGTCAGAACTGGTCCCAGGAGTCTCTACCTCTGGATCGACCTCTGGCATCCCTTGCTCTGGTTCTGAAGGAAGCGACGGACTGTCCTCTATCACCTCAAAACCTGCCAAAGAAACACAAAAAGGTATGAATATGATCCTGTTTGAAAATCATTATCAGGGTTATTACTACAAAATACCTTCTTCGACGACTGGCGGAACACTCTCTTCCTCCATGAACTCATCGAAAGCATCATCAACATTTGCATCCATCGATGGTTCAAAGTCATCGGAATCCTGTGGCAAGTCAGCTGACAAGAAAAATGTTAGCAAACCAAGTCACAGACAAAGAAAAGAAAGCAAAAGAAGTTATACCAATTGGAGATTCTGGATTCACTCCAGAGTCCCTCGGTTCTTCTTCAGGTGCCCCGACAGGATCTGTCACCACCTCATCGGTTGGAACCTCAGGCATCGCCAAATCTTCCTCTGCTAAAAAAAAAAAAAGAGGAGCAGCAGGAAGAGAAAACAAATCAAGACATGGAAAAATCCCATGAAAAGAAATGGAAAGAGAAAAAGGAAGAATCATACCTTCTTCGACGGTCTCTTCTTCTCGGCTTCTCTTCTCTGGAGGCTCGTCAGCATTCCCTGGCGCCTCCTCATTGATAGTAAGAGGTACTTCCAAGTTAGGAGAGTCCTCATGCTATCCCTTGCTGCGATGATGACTCCTCCTCCTCTTACTCCTGCGAGCTCGCTTCTTAGAGGAACCTGCCCCGCTGTCAGAGTCAGGTTTCCCACTTGACTCCTCACTGGATGGTCTACTCTTGCCAGTAGACTCCATGGAAGCTTGCCTTTGCGC
Organism: Litsea cubeba; assembly: GCA_012931725.1. NCBI lineage: Eukaryota > Viridiplantae > Streptophyta > Magnoliopsida > Laurales > Lauraceae > Litsea > Litsea cubeba. The sequence continues at coordinate 40,224,101 of CM022955.1, forward strand.
CGCTTGCATCCAAGCATCAAGTTCAGCTTCCTCCTGTTCTAGCTGTTCTAAAGCCTCATCAGGTATTTCTCGAACAGCTTCAGAACCAATGACGCCCTGCTCACCGAGAAAGCCTATCTTGTGCTTCTCTCCAGAAAAGAAGGCAAAAACTTCTTCTCGCCGGCGCCATCCGACTTTCCAAGGCCCTTCCCAGATGCCAGCTTCACATCAAGCTCCTTCTTGGAAAGCCCCCGATATGCCGAAAAGCTCTCCGCGAACCACTTCACAAAGTCGGCAGTCCGGGAAGTCAACAACACAGGATAAGAGATCATGGCCGTAGTGTCTTCAGCACTATAGAAAGCCCATGCATTTCTCCCATCCTGTAAACCTCCAAAGCACTTCACCATGCTTGAAGGCGCTCCAACAACGCCTTGAGAAAAACCCAACTGCAAAGCAAAGCGAGAGTGTACATACAGCTGGATGTCGACGAAAAGATGTCTGCGGTACACCATCGTGCCAACATGTATGCTGAAAAGCCACTCCTTCTCTGCGTTCATCAAGGAGCAATGCCTTCCCAACCCGGCCCTGGTAGAGTCTCGGGAGGCACCAAAATCAAAAGCCTTCTTCCGCAACTCCGGAGAAAGCTTCACTGAAGACTGCCCCATCTCGACGTCCCTGAACCGTCGGATCCTCATGCGGGCAAACAAAAGTGATTCGGACACGGCTTTGCCATTAGCCAGCCGAATCATCAGAGGATCATCATCCTGTGCAACACCCAGCCGGTGGAAGCCAGGACAGTAGTACACATACCACAAATAAAAGATGTGGGCTGAAAATACCCTATTCATAGGGAGCCCAAGCCGAACCAAAAAAGCAGCAGCCTGCAGTTCGGTACACAGGTAGGAGTAAAGAGCTGGCACCAAAGCAAGCTGCTCTCCAAATGCCATCTGACAAGTCGAAAAAATACAATGCGGCCTGATGTGCGTTCCATCTCCTCCAGCAAAAATAGCCTCACCAAGCCAATAAGTGAGGTAAACAGCGAGATCTCTCCGCAGTGCAATGTCAGGACATATGGCGTTTGTACTCGCACAGAAATCTCTCAACTCTTTTTGCATAGCCAAGATCTTCTTTGAACTTGGATCCTGAGCCCTGGCTTCCTGGGTCACACTATCAGAAGGCTCCCTGCTATCAAAAAAGTTGGGGAATAAAGAGCTAGAACTCTTCCAACTGCTGGATCTAACTTTCAAACTCCTTCTCCTTCAAAAAATCATAGAAGGCGACGAGCTGAAAGTACAGAAGCCTGAACTCCTCAGACTGCTCCTCAAGGACGCTGTCAATCAGCATAAACTCCTCATAGAGTTTGCTAAGGATGGGCAATCCAGTAATGGCTCTCAACTCCTTCAAAGAAAAACCAATCTCACCATTCGTCACAACGAAGGTATTGGTTTGTGGGAGGAACGACTCCAGCATAGCCATGAAGGCCTCGTCAGAAAAGATCACGGTCTCCCTAAAGGCACGGACCGCATCAAAAATCCCGGCTTCCTTCAAAACGGCGCCACCAATCAGCAGGACGTGATCAGTCCACGACTTCCACTCAGAGTCAGCATTGAAATGGCCACGAAGTCGAAAAGGCTTTATCCAATTGCTGCCATCACCGCTGAAAATACCAAGGCCCACCGGTCTCAAATCGACTGACGGATAATCAGAACCCTGGTAGCCGCTGGATGGCATCAACAGGTCCATGTCAACAGGCGACCTCTCCGTATATCCAGGAGAACCGCCAACAAAAACTCCGGTCTTGATTACATTTGTCCTTCTCACCCAGCTTGGAGGATCTTCCCTCTTAGAGCACGTGGGGGCAAGGCTCATGATCGAGACGGTGCGATCAAACGTCGACCGTGTCAAGATCTTGATTGTGACAGTATTGACAACTCACAACAGAGACTCACGACAGAAACTCAATGCAATTGTATTGTAATTGCTTGTCTTCCTTTGTAGATTGTATCACAATATATAGGTATTACAATGCCTTAATTAAGGCTCCAAAAACAGAAAGCTATCTAATTACAATCAATCTATCTAATTACAATCAATTTCTATTCTAAGTTAGGAAACCAAAAATCTTAATAGAGCAATTACAGCTGAATGGTATATTGACTACACTTATTCTAGAAGTTGGGCCTGGACCCTGTGCTGGGCCTGCGGGCCTGTGCTTTAACATCCCCCCTCAAATTGATGCGGGAGAATCAACGAGCATCAATTTGCCTACCAAGAATTGATGGCGAGGTCTGGGAAGACCTTTAGTAAAAATGTCAGCCAGTTGAAGTTCAGTGGAGACATACGGAAGGCTGATGACACAGCGTTTAAGCTCATCACGGATGAAGTGACAATCAACCTCGATGTGTTTAGTGCGTTCATGAAAAATCGGATTCTCAGTAATCCGAATTGCACTCGTATTATCCGCATAGAGGGGAGTAGCACCATCTGCCGGAAAACCAATGTCAGAGAGTAGACCGCGGAGCCAAAGAATTTCAGAGCAGGCAGCAGACATGGCTCGGTATTCCGCTTCAGTAGAGGATTTGGAGACTGTGCCCTGTTTCTTGCATTTCCAGGAAATAAGACAATCACCCAAAAACATGCACCATCCTGTTGTTGATCGGCGAGTATCAGGACAACCAGCCCAATCAGCATCTGAATAAGCTTTGAGACAGAGAGGGTTGTTGGATGGAAAAAACAACCCACGAGTCGGTGTACGAATAAGGTATCGAATGATACGTCGAACAGCAGCCATATGAAGATGACGAGGAGCAGTCATGAACTGGCTCATTAGATTCACCGCATAAGAGATATCAGGGCGAGTAATCGTGAGATAAATCAAACTTCCGACCAACTGGCGATAAGTAGTAGGATCGGAAAGAAGATCGCCCTCGTCGCGACTGAGTTTGACATTCAGTTCGACCGGTGTATCTACTGGAGCAGAAGCAGTAAGGCCAGCCAAGTCAATGAGATCAACAGTGTATTTGTGCTGATTGAGAAAGAGTCCTGTAGATGTTTGATGTACTTCAAGACCAAGGAAATAGTGCAAGGGTCCGAGATCTTTCATGTGAAATGTCGCACTAAGAGAAGCTTGCAGCTCCTGAATCATTTGAGCATTAGGGCCAGTAATAACTATGTCATCAACATAGACAAGCAGTATGGTGATCCCGGATGGAGCATGATGAAGAAACATAGAAGGATCATAGGGGCTCGGATGAAAATCTAAACGCAGAAGAGCAGCTTGAAATTTCTCAAACCAGGCACGAGGAGCTTGTTTCAGCCCATAGAGAGAGCGACGAAGTTTGGCAACCATACCCGGTCTGGATGAGCATCCCTGAGGCAGACGCATATAAACATCTTCTTTTAGGTCACCATGGAGAAACGCATTCTTGACATCCATTTGATAGAGGGGCCAAGACTGGGATGCAGCAACAGCAAGAATTGTGCGGACAGTGGTCATTTTTGCAACAGGGGCAAAGGTTTCGTCATAATCCACGCCATATTCCTGCCTATTTCCAAGAGCGACTAGGCGCGCCTTATAGCGATCCAAGGTACCATCAGATTTTAGCTTGAGAGAAAAAACCCATTTACAGCCAATAGGTTTGACACCTATAGGAGCTGACACAACATCCCATGTATGATTTTTCTCCAACGCATCAAGTTCATCTTGCATAGCCTGGTTCCAACATTTGTCCTGCACAGCCTGAGAATAAGATTGAGGAATAGGAGAGGAGGACAAAGTTGCCATTAAGGAAGGATGGGAGAACCCATAACGATCAGGGGGTACCGAAATGCGAGTGGAACGACGCAATGGAGGAATTGCAGAGGGACCAGGAAACTCAGGTGGACCGAATGTGAGAGGAGGATCGGGAGGGGAACCCTCTGGAGGCACATCTGTAGTCCGCCTGCGATACACAAAATTAGGATTAAACCGAACAATAGATGTGTCATCAGAAAAACCAGGTAAGGAAACCAAAGAGTTGTCAGGAGCATCAAGATGTTTTTGAAAAAAATACTCATTTTCGAAAAACACGACATTCCGAGATGTACGAATGCGACGAATGTGTGGATCATAGCAAAGAAACCCTTTTTGGAAAGGTGCATATCCTAAAAAAACACACCGAGCAGATTGAGCAGTAAGTTTGGTCCGTTCAGATGGTGGCAAATGCACAAAACAAACAGAGCCAAAAACATGAAGATCATCATAAGATGGAGAGATCTTGTAGAGACGATAATATGGGCTTTGATTTTCAATAGAGGATGAAGGCATGCGGTTAATGAGGTGAACTGCAGTAGCCAAAGCCTCAGCCCAAAAACGGGAAGGAACAGATGATTCAAGTAGAAGGGATCGAGTGACATCAAGGAGATGTCGATTTTTTCTTTCAGCGATTCCATTCTGTTGTGGAGTATAAGGACACGTTCTTTGAGAGATAATTCCTTTTGTTTGCAAATATTGTTGAAAATCAGAGGACAGATATTCCCCCCCTGAGTCAGAGCGCAAGATTTTAATGCAAGTAGAGAATTGGTTTTCAACATAAGCTAGAAAAAGCTTAAAAACATGAAAAACATCAGATTTGGAATGCAGGAAGTAAACCCATGTGAACCTACTGAAATCATCAATAAAAGTCACAAAGTATTTATAGTGAGCATGAGAGAGAGCTGGAGCAATGCCCCATACATCGCTGTGAACCAAATCAAAAAGCTGAGTGCTATGGGAAGTGGAAATAGGAAAAGGAAGGGTTTTGCTTTTTCCCAATTTGCAAGTAGCACAATCAAAAGACACGCAAGAAGATAAACCAGCAGTTTTATTGAATAAACCAGAATTGAACATCTTGGACAAAGTTTTTGAATTAGGGTGGCCAAGTCTTTTATGCCACAATTGACAGTTATCTCTAATGGAAAAACAAAACACATCATTGTTCAATTTATTCCTAAAATATTTTGAAAAGTCCAGCGGAAACAAGCGCCCACACTTAGGTCCCCTCGCGATCTCCTTCCCGGACATCTGGTCCTGCACAACACAACCAGAAGAAGAAAAAGTGATATTAAAATTATTTTCAACAAGTTGCCCCACTGACAAAAGGTTGGAAGTTAAATTCGGACATAACTAAACATTTTGCAATGGAAGAGGACCAGAGATGTCACCGACAGCAGTAATGGGAACATGGTCCCCATTAGCAGTTTGGATTTGAAAAGGACCTTTGTAACTTTGCACATTGGAGAGTGTAGCACGGGAAGACGTCATATGATTAGATGCCCCAGAATCAAGAAACCAAGAAGATGGAGAGGATGTACCTGAGAGACCAAAAGCAGATAGGGCATTAACAATCATCTGTTGAACCATATCCGGAGTGAGAGAGGATGAAGGACCAGGCTGTGAGGACGTAGATGAAGCAGCAGGTATAGCCGAAGAAGCAACATATGCATGTGGAGTCTGAGACTGCGGTGATGGACGCTGTGGGCGGCGGCGACATTCAGAGATGATATGTCCCGATTTCTTACAGTAACGACAGACCTTCTGGTTGCATTGAGATGCAAGATGTCCAAATTTCTGACAGCTGAAACACTGTGTTTTGCTCAAGTCTCGAGGCGGAGGTTGAGAAGACTTATTTGCCGAGAATGCAACTGAATAGGTTTCCGTCTTTTGTTGGGCTATATGAGCTGAGGTCGCAATGCGCTGTTCTTCGCGTAGAAGTTCATTCAATATCACAATATATAGGTATTACAATGCCTTAATTAAGGCTCCAAAAACAGAAAGCTATCTAATTACAATCAATCTATCTAATTACAATCAATTTCTATTCTAAGTTAGGAAACCAAAAATCTTAATAGAGCAATTACAGCTGAATGGTATATTGACTACACTTATTCTAGAAGTTGGGCCTGGACCCTGTGCTGGGCCTGCGGGCCTGTGCTTTAACAGACCGGGTAGCAACAGTCTTCTTCTCACCATCTGCTGTGAAAGAAAACTGAAAACATCTCCTCTGGTATGTCATGTCATCAGGGACAGCATCACCAAAGAAGAAGGTAGGCTTGGGTAAAACACTCTGATCTTCCATCACCCACGGACGACTGCTTACTATGATCTTATAGAATTCCTCTCCCTTGAGAGCGATCAGTCGCTGCCTCATCTCATCTCTATTGAGGGAGTCGCACTCTTCCAGATTTCTCTCAACATACTGGACCTTCTCAAAGGCCTGCTGAACGGTCGGATTAGAAGATCTAGCAGATCGACGAGGTACGCTTGTAGCAAGCTCTTTACCCTTGTTCGTTCTGGAAGAACCACCTGTAAAGGATGGAAAAGAAAAAGATCAAACATCAAAATGACAGAATCTCGCTAAAAAAAATCTGGCAAAATTTTGACATGATGCCGGGGCAATTCCAAAGAAAATGAACTATCCCGAAAGAAATAGAAAGCTTGAAGATGGGCTCAACATTGCTGCGAGCTCCGAAACTCCAAACTTTCGAAACCTCAAAGTCTCCGCAAAATCAGGAAGGGCTCAACATCGCTGCGAGCTCCAAATTCCTAAATTTACGAAAACTTTCAGGTATGCTATCACATCATGCTACAATTCAATTTACAAAAAAATATACATGCATGAACATCTTGGTTTGCAAAAAAAAAAAATGCATTATCATGATGAGCAAAAAAAAAAAAAGCAAAGAAAACTTTATCAAAAAAAAGGAGAAAGGAGAAAGAAAAAGAACAAAAAAAAAGAAAAGAAACTTTCTCGAAAAAAAAAAAGAGAGAAAGAAAACAAAAAAAAAAGAGAGAGAGAAAAAGGGGCTGGCCCACAGGCCGTGGCCCACAGGACACATGGCCGTACGGCCAGATCCGTACGGATCTGTGCGTACGGCACACAAAAGAAAAAAAAAACATGCAAAAAAAAAAAGAAAAGAAGAAAGCATAAAAAAAAAACGTGTAAAAAAAAAAGTGAAAACACGTGGAAAAAAAAAAGAGAAAAGAAAAGAAAGAAAGAACTTTTTTCCTACAATGGGGTTTTCTTGAAAAAGGGAACTTACTTGAAGCCATTGATGGAGAGGAAGAACAAAAGTCCTGAAGATCTTGAAGAAGAAGAATTCTTGGTCTTGAAGCCCTCTTGGGATTGTTGCAAAAGAAAGTAATAAGAGCAAGAGATCCAACCTCCTCCTTGCTTTTATAGAAGAGAGCAAACGAAAGAAGAAAAGAAGAAAGAGGTAAGTGTTACTAATTAGTAACCTTACCAAAAGAAAGAAATTAGAAAGATTCTTTCCCAAAAGAAAGATATCCTGAGGGATTCTCTCCCAAAAAGAAATCAATGAGAGATTTTCTCCCAAAAGATAGGATCAATGAAAGATCCTTTCCCAAAGGAAGATATCTTGAGATATTCTCTCCCAAAATAAAGGGAACATGAGAGATTCTCTCCAAGTAAAGAAATTCTTAGATATTCTCTATCCAAAGGAGATATTTTTTTATATTCTTTACAAAAATGACATCATATGAGATCTAAGCCATTCCAAAAAGCCTAAGGTCCCATGGGTTAGCCCATATGAGCCAGGTTTGACCACCTAGGCACTAATAAAAAAAAATTTGGGCTTTTAGTCAAAGAGAAATCCCTCTTACCAAGAGCTTACAAAAATGGTTCTATGCCTCTTTTGAGTTGATTGGACCATACAAAGAGAATTCCAATCCCCATGAGCTTCCAAAACTCAAACCATCCAGCCTCATCCACCAAATTGAGCCAAAATCTTGAAATTGACATTCCACAAAAAACCAAACCAAATCCTGGTCCCCCTAACTTGCCACATACAGCTTGTTAGGTCACAAGACCAAAACCAAAAACCAAAACCTGATCCCCTAACTTGCCACATACAGCCTGTTAGGTCACAAGATCAAAACCAAAATTGATCCCCCAACATTCCACATACAGCTTGTTGGGTCACATGGTCAAAACCAAACCCGACCCCCTAACCTGCCACATACAGCCTGTTAGGTCACAAGGTCAAAACCCAAATCCACATCCCTGATGTCATCTTCAAAACTTTGCCTCGAGATGGTACGTGATCCCTTTCACTACCATAAAATTCCCCTGGAAGCTCAAAAGGCTACAAATACCAAAAAGAAAGACTGCTCAAAGACTCTTAGTCAAGTCACAAGCTCTCCTTCACAAAAATCTCTTCGAGGCACATCGACTACAAAAGTTAAGCAACTCGTCGCTGCACCTCGAGGGGGCATTTGTTGACATGTCACCTTGCCCCTTCAAGATCCAAAGAGCTACATGAAGTCGCACCCTGCCATAAATAGGCAATGCTACTTCCAAAAAATCAAATCTTGTCAGAATCAAGCAAAAACTGCAAGATCCTTCAAGACAGCCAAAAGAGGAGTACACAAGAAGTTTCGGGCCATTTCAAAATCATTTGGCCTAACTTCGCTTCTCCGGCAGCTGAAAAGGAGCTCCCGGTGGCGAAAGCATCAGAGACACCAAATCTTCGAATAGAGCTGATGGATGGTCTCAAAATACATCCAAAAGGCTCCACGTCAAATTCCGAGTCAAACCGACAACGTTTGACCCTACATCAACCCTCGAACAGCTAAATCAGGCTCTCGGCGACGAAGCACCCTGGGACCATGGTTTCCAAGACAGAGCCTATGGATCATCTTAAAATGACTCCAATAGGTTCCCTGTCAAATTTCAAGTCAATCGGACATCGATTGACCGCACATCAAGTCGCGACGTCTTCATCGCGACAAAAATAAGTCTACTAGTGATAGGACCCCAAACGGCTTCAAAACTCAAACAAAAGCCTATGGTTGGTCTCATTTATTACTAAGGAGGCTTCACCTCAAATTTCAGGTCATTCCGACATCGTTTGACCCAGTTTCAGCTTCTGACGGAAAATCGGCAGCTCTGCGCGACAAAGTCTTCGGCTTTCTCGGAAAATTAGAAACTTTGCAAACCAAAATACAAGGACTCTCATCAGGTTTTCTACAGGGAAATCAGGCCAATAAATGATCAAAAACGTCAAGAAAAAATACATAATAAAAAAAAATAAAAAAAACAGCAAAAACGGACATAAAACGGGACAAAAGGGGGGAAACCCCCCAGGGTCGCAGACCCCTGCGACCCTGGAGCCCAGGATCGCCGGGAGGGCCCCGGAAACTCCGTTTTTCGTCATCTCTTTGCGATTCAAAGCGTCCGACTCCTCTGATTTTCCAAAATTCATACTTTTGAGACACCAAATCCTCTGACATCCGTCAAAAACACGGATCAATCATTAAGAGTATCAAAATCAACATTGATCGCCAACCTGTCAACCAAATGTGCTTTCTACCCGGCCGATCGAGAAATCGACAGGACAGATGGCACCGACCCGCTGTTAGCAACCAACACCTGAAGTTACATGGTGATCCGATGTCGATCTACATGAAGATCCATTGATGATCATCGCCAGAAGAATCCCAAAAGACGCGGCACGGCCCGCGACTCTTCAACTACTCGGCGACCACTTAATGCGATTAATTGACTGGCTTTATTACAGTGATTAATCCATTTCTTTAGATGGCCCAATCAGAAGCAAGCATCCGGGAGTTACAAGTCAAGAGATTCATGACATTTAACCCATGAAACTCGTCCCATCATGGCGATTAAAGGCGATTAAATGCCCTCAATCTCCTCCGGCCAATCAGAAGCCAAGAAAAAGGAGTTACAAAATAAAGAATTCAATCTTGTAACTCCTCCCTTTATGTAGCTTTATGACAATTAAGGCTCATAAACCCTCCTAAATGGCTACCTAAAAGCCTATAAATAGGAGAGCATTCCTAAGAATTCCAGATCGGAAAAATCACAGAGATCATCGGAAAAATAAGACAGATCCCAGATCAGAAAAAAAGCACAGAAATCCAGAGAAAGAAAGAGAGAAAACTCTGCAGAAGTTCTACACCGACCACCGCTACAAGGTGACAAAAGTCCCTTGGGGAGTACCCCCCCCCCCCCCCAAGGTCCTTGCCTTCTCCTTTTACCTCCAATGGCTTAGACGTGGCTTTTCTGCTGTCTACTTGGCTTTTTATTGGACATAGGACCTCCTTTTGGTCTTTGTCCTCTAAAAACCTGAGGTTATAGCCAAGCCAAGTGAATCAATAGCATCCTCTGTTCTCATCTACATGGATGATGGCGAAGTCCACATATGGCTTGCGACCGTCAATCTGAACGGGTCCTCCACAATCTCCTGAGAAGTTAGATCCTCTTTTTCTTGCTTCTCATTGTAGTTTGTATTTTTTTAAAAGAAACAAAAATCACAACTCTTGTCTTCCATTATTGATAAGAATTGTAAATTGGCTATAAACGCCAAAATCGACTATAAACGCAAAAAATTGGCTATAAACGCCAAAATCGGCTATAAATGCCAAAAAAATCGCCTTTCACGGTAAATCAAGAAAATGTCTCTTTTCATAAATATATGTGCAATGGAAAACTTGAAAGAAGTTGATTTCTTTTTTACTTGCGAAGGTTGATCTCCGGATCACCACTTGCAATTCCAAGTAAAAAATAGAAAATCTGGCGCACCCACACAAAAGAAATATTGATGCACGCCTTTGCCCCCCGGTTACAAAATGGTCGGATCCAACGGACTTCCACGTCCGCTGACCTTGGTAGAACCGAGCAGAAGCGCTGTCCATCAGGGCGTCTAGATGGAATGAAGTATGTGGGCGCCACACATGGGGTGCCTAGGTGGAGTTCCTTCATTTTTAGAGTTCGGTCCCTACGTTGAGTGGATCCGGTCCGTTTTAGGCCAAACTAGTAATTTTGGAGGGTGGGCGCCACACATGGGGTGCCTAGGTGGTCACAGCTAATGTGGGCGCCCAGCCTGGGGCGTGTAGTTGCAATGGAGAGTGTGGGCGCCACTTGGGTGGTGCCTAGATGGATTTCCGTTTCTCTTTCTAAGGCAAAATTCGAAAACTCATAACTTTTGATCCGCTTATCGGATTTGGACGTTCTACATACCGTCGGAAAGCTCTCGAAGTAAAGAATCCAATGGTCCAACTATCCTAATGATTATGGGCTGAGAAAAGAGGGGGACCTCTGGATCAATGGATCCGGTTTCCTAACTTAGGATAATCGGATGGCATTTAGGCAAGCTAAGTGTAATCTTTGTAAGAACTGGCCTAAACATGTCTTAAGTGGTCTGGAATATGTAGAGTTAGTGTAGTAGTCTGCTCCTTGTGTGAAAGGTGTGTTGGATTCGAGATCTCAATGCGATTCGGCTTTCTTCTCATGAATTTCTAGAAATCGTTGAACTAATGTTTAAAACTATCAACAAGCATCTTCATTGTCATTAATTAATCTGAATTATGTCATTAATCATTCAATTATGGGTGAAATGGGGGCATCGCTATATATGACACGTGTTTAAGGCTATCATAGGGGCCAAATGAGGTGTCTACAGTATGTACAGTTCTCATTCATGTCATATAAAAACCAAGTGAGGAGGTACAAAATCATTGTTGCATGTTTTATAATTTCAAGTAATTTTCATAATGTGTTGCTAAGAAAGGGTATATTATAGGAAGCGAACCCTCCTCCAAAGATTCGTCAAAAAAATTTGATGGTATGGAATGCCTTTTTATTTTATAAGGAATTTCAGGTTTTTCATTGTTTCATGCTAAGAAAAGGTATATTGCAGGAAGTGGATCTTGCTACAAATATTACTCAAAATATGATGGTATAGAATGCATTTTTTATAAGGACTTTCAGGTTTCCTTCATACAAATACAAATATATATATATATATATTCCATTCTAAAATTTACATCAATTATCTCGAAGTCTGTTTATCCTATCTTGCCATAAAAAAAATCCAAATCAGTCCATTGTACGCCAGAGTGACATGGTGTAAACCTTGTTTTATCCTGCTGGAAACTATTGCAAAGACTCTTTAGTTTGCTTAACAGTTTAGAAGAATGTTTTCTAATCTTTTTTTGCTCTATAGTGCGGTGGTGTTATTGCTCAACTTTTCAATGTATTAGTTTTCTTTACATTTGGTATTGTAATTTATTTTCAGTGGCTAGGATTAGGAGATTATAGCACAACCATACTACAAAGAAAAGCACTTAAGTTTGTCAAACCACTGATACCTTAGTGGCAATGCACCTCAGTCTCACCATTATTGACTAGAGACCAATCCTCAGTCTCCATCTAGGTAATACCACTCCTTAACCAGTGATCCAATCTAGCAAAAAAAAAACACTTGTGTTTTTCTACAACAACAATAAGAGGTTGGGTGAGGAAAGATGCAATAAAGAATATAGGCTTGTTTGCACAAAGGCTTCCCAATGTCGCTAATACTTGCTTGGAAGGGCTTCTTGCTTTGACCATAAAAGGTGTGTGCTTGATCTCCTTGTTCAAACAAATTCTAAATTAGTTTAGGAACTTTTTCTATTGAATTAACATCTCAAATGGCAAAATCTTCTATAGGTAGTTTGGGCTCTACCATTGGGGCAGAAGGTGTTTTGACTCAAGTAGTCATGTCCTTCAAAGCAAATTATAAACCAAAGATCAGCCAGTCATGAAAAGGTGATAACCACTTTGCTCTAAAATCTATCTTTTTTAGGTTCTGTTTCTTTATATCACTTTCATTTTCTAACATTCATGAGTTCCAGATCTATAGTCTCCACTTTCTAGACATGCATCTAAAAGTTGATTGAAACCTGATTCATTAGTTCAACAGTGAGCAGTGTCGATTTAATTTAAGTCAACTCCTTTTTTTTTTCTTTTCTTACTTTAAGAACAGAAACATGTTATGTCATGGCTGTTCTATCTCACCAATACTTCTATGGAAACTGTTTTAAAATTTATTAGCTGATTTTCTATTCTTCTGTTTTAAAAAAATTACCTGATCCACTCTCAAAGTTATTTGCCTCTATTTATTTTTTTTTTTGTATGATAAGTAAGTAGCCTAATTGGGTTGACCGGATTTTCTAGGGTCTGAATGTGTTTGGGGTTTTCTTTCATGTTCCAGCTCTTTTTCTTCTTTAGTTTAATATTTGGGAAGTAATATCATGCCTTATGTTTTTGCTTTTCTTTTTATGTTTATTGGATAGAGGAGACTAATTCAATGGGTCTTATCTATTAGAAACAGAGGGCTGGGAGCCTATATATCATTCTGCTCTTCTTGGATGAGCTATCACTAACATTTTTTTTTTTTGACATGATAGTTTTGGGGTTTCATGGAAGATGCCGAAAACACATTTCATAAATATTTTTGTGTGTTTGAATGGTTACTTCTTTATATTAATTGTAAACTATGATTAAATATTGTTATTGCATCATAAATCTCTACACTTGCTCTAACTCTAGCTACATAAACCTTAAGTATATATTATTCACTCACTGCTATGATGTGAGAAATTGGTATCGACCCACCCTATTGTTGGAAATATGAATGTTTATTCTACTTTTGGTATTAGGATTTAATCTATAAGCACCCAGCGGCCACTTGCTGGAGTCACCGGCCACTCCACCTATAAGCACCCAGCGGCCACTGTTGCTTCTCCCTGCCATCGGCCAACCTCCACCCTTCAGCCCAACGGCCACTTGAACTTCTCCCTCATCCCTGCCAGCAGCTAACCTGCACCCTTTGGCCAGCGGCCAACCTGAACTCTTTCCCCAGCAGCCAACCTGAACACCCCTCCTTCCCTGCCCTCAGCCAGTCCTCCTCCCCGGCTGCGCTGCAGCTCCTCCACCTGAACCTACACAACCTGAACCAACCACCTGAAACCAGCTCCCCTGACCCCAGCCACTGCCCCTTCCACCTGCATTGATCTCAGCCTGCACTGCCCCTGTCGAGCCACCTGTACTGCTCCTCCACCTGCGCTGCCCAACCACCTGATTTCAGCTGAAGCCCCACCTGATTTCAGCCTGAATTACCACTTGATTTCAAGCTTATGCAAGACTCCTGATGATTGAAGTGTATGTCAGTTGCCCAGATTGATAAGAAGGGTTAAACATGGCTTTAAGATGCATTTTAGATCTTGTCATTACTTATCATTGTCATCACATCAAAGCCTTATCTTTGTTTCTTCTATCTTCCCTCTACTTTACTGTTTTTATGTGGATTTGATATGATGCACCGGAAATTATGTTATAGTGTATTCTAAACCTTGTACATCTGCACAGGCTACCATCCCATTGAACAATTAGTTCTCATCATATTCGGTAGATAGTAATGCCAAAGAACATAATTAAAATCATTCAAGCTGATGATACTTATCAGATTCCTCTTGTACGAAGTGTGATGATTGAAAGAAATTATGTAAATGTTTTCTGTTAATGTCTGTGCTACTTTTAACCTTTTAACTGTACTACAGGTGCTATGCAATTCTTTAGAAGGTTGGATATGGCTCCCTTGGATATTATTGATTATCTCGGTATGTTATCCTAATAAGTCTGTCTGTACCCCATCTTATGTCATTCTCTACTGCTAATGCTGTCTTTCAGTGCTCTTATTTGTATTCTACTTCCTTCTTGTAGCAATTGTATTATTTGCTTCGAGGTTTTTTGATCTGTTCTAATTTTTAAGCATGTTGAGTATGGTGTAGTATAAAATAACTGTTCAAAAAGAGAGAGAGAAAAGAGAGAATATGATGGTGTGTTTCATCTTATCGTGTCTATTTTCACAAGCTTGTTTCTAACCGCTGTTTAAATTATCTTTATCTATCGTATTGTATTGCAGTCTGTAAAATTGAGAAGTCTTACCTATATTGGTTTTCAAATCCTCACTAATTGTTATTTTATATTTATATATAGAGATTATTTTCTTGTTGGTTGTTTGAAGCTCACATCATTGAAGAAGCGAGAGACTAGATTAGATTATAGACAAATAAGTGGATTAAAAGGACAATCAAGGTAGGCTAGCTGTCACAACCCCCTTGATCATTGAAGTGACGTCAGCACGATTACCTATCTACTAAGAGTGCAACTTGGTTTGGGTTGCGCTAAACCAGACGCAGAGCAAAATATAATCAATTTCACTTTGAGCTTGAAACCAACTTACCAAAATTCTTATAACCTGAATGGTCCTGACCTAATCAAGCGAAATCTTCAAAAAGGGTCAAGTCAGGTCGACTTGGTCAACTCATGAGTTAGATTTCTTTCACAAATTTTCAAATCCCCCCTGTTATTTTGTAGAGGAATCCCAATCCCTATACAGAGGCAACAACAAATTTAAGTCCTGCCATCCAATTTATCTTTTCTATGACAATTTTTTTCAAAATGCTTGATCATTGAAGTGGTGTCAGTTGTGAACTAATTGTTATAGATCAACCTCGTAATCGTCTTCCCTTTCTCTATTGTTTTTTTCCTCTTAATTTTCTTTCTTTACATGGACTTATACTATTTTTATGTAGGTTTCACACAACTTATTCAAATGGACCAAAGATATAACACATGTGGATTATTATGAGTGTGCCCTTACAAATGCTCTTCTTAGCATATAAAGGAGCACAAAACCAGTGGTAACGATTTGTATGCCTTGCTCATCAAAGGCATACTATCATCATGGTTAGGGAACACAGTTTTGACTCTTTGCTATAGATTTTGGTTCATTTGAATACAATAACAAACATAGGTATGGTTCATTTTCAACAGATTTTTATTTCTTCTAAGTTCAAGAATCTTTCCATAGATTTCATAAATTGAATGGAATAAATGTACCAATACCCCACATCCCCAATTCATTGTAATTGATGGTTTTGTTCTGCTGCTGATTTATTAGACCAATAATAAGTAAGGAACAATATCAAATATTCTTCTACAAATGCTATTTATTATATAACCACAATTTTCTGGCATAATAGTGTTGAATTGATATTCTGCAGATGGGCTGAATCAAATGAAAGGACTAAAAGTGGATATGGCTTGAGTAGAGACCAATATAGTTAGTAAATTAAGGTAGATACCAAAAGTGGATATAACTCTTAAGGTAGGACTAATCTATTTGGCATGTTTCCTCTCTGTTGAAAACTAACTTAGCCTCCTGTGGCACTATACTAAGAAATCAAGAATGAAACTCTTGTAATATTTGATCTTTAGGATTTCTTATCCTTCTTGCATTTGTGGCTATATAAACACTTTACAATCTTTAAGAGTTTCATTTTTAAAATGATATAAACACAGAATTCAATTATTCGCAATCTAATTGAAATCAAATTATACATGTGCAGGGTACGACGGTGGTCGATCATGGAGATATTATAACACATCTGGTGGGATTAGACCAGATCATCACACAAGAGACTGTGAATTTAACTGTAAGAACATTTGCCCCCAATTTATGAAGTGTTGTGCTTAACTTTATTGCATATGGCCTCATATACTTTATGCATGTGCAGGTTTCGGCCAAAGATCTTAAATTGAACCTTTAAGAAGATCTGTTAGAATGAAATATGTGAAGAATATCACTTGGAGTCTTTGTAGAGTGTTATCTTTTAAGATTCACTAGGATCACTTGGAGTGCTACCCCATTCACGTTGTTGTCACTTTAGATACATTTGTATTTGTTGGATTTTGTTGGATGTGTTGCCTAGCCTAAATTAAGTCATATGATTGCTGAAGTTACTGTCCTAACATGCAGACAACACTCTATTTGGTGACTCTTTGTTGTTGCTTTGTATTTAAGTGGGTGTTTGGAAGACACATTTGCAATTTAGTTGTTGTTTGATTCAAGTTTCTCTTTGGAGGATGTATATTTGCTCTTTGTGCCATGAATAACATTGTGAATCCTCAATTGATAAGGCCATGTTGATTTTTTTGTTGTCCGGCCAATATCAATTTTGTTGTCTGGCCAATAGCAATTTTATCTATCACTGGGGTTAGTACAAACTACAAAGGGTGCCATAAAAATAAGCATGGACTGTTTGGGGAAGCCATGTTTCTGCATGTTTGTGTTGACCGGGTTGAAAAGGTGCCCAAGTTGAAAACATCGCAAATGTGATCATAATTAACTGAAAAATAGCAGATTTTAAGTTCATAGTATGGACTATAATGAGAACAATATGCTATACCACCATAAACAAGTATTTACACCATGCCCGGAAAATATGATTCATCCCCTTGGAAGTGGATCTCTACATGTCTGTATATTATGACCACGCTTCTTGCAATGGGAGCATGTAACATGTTTCCTCATCTTGTCCTCTGTTCACCAGCTTGAAGGATCATCAGCAATGCATCGTCTGGGCCCTCCGTTTATTCATATGATGGTGCTGCCCTTTGATTCCTGGCCATTGATGCCATTGATTGGATAGATTCCTTTCCACTTTGAAGGAACTAGACCCATGCCTTCATCCCTGAAGCTCTCAGACTCTGGCCTCCAATCACAAAAAAAAAAAAGAGGTCAAATATGATATATAGGAATTGAAAATCTAATAATAGTAAATTGTGTTTAATGTGAAAAAGAAAGGCAAAGGGTCAATGGTACTTGTCATCTTATTTTGTTAGCACCAATCAATCAAGTACCCTACACATAATTTTAGGCTTTCTGATTAGTAAAAAAAGGTGGCGCATTACAGTACAAAATTACAAAGACATGATGGGTGCAACAAACATAAAAATATTTTAGTAGTGCAGCATTAACGATGAGCCCAATCAATTCATAGATCCCATAAGTAAGGTTAAGAATAGCAACAAACATAAGAAAAAATATTTTATAATTGCAGATGGGATGATCTATAGATGGTTTTTAGGGGAGGAAATCTTTAAGAACTTGAATTCCTACTCATACGAACCTGAATTTTGTGCCCGATATTGTTTTTTTATAACGATATCGTTACTATCATTTATAGTTTCTTCATCCATTTTTTGTGTACAATAAGAAACTAATGGTGACTTTATATTGAGATGCAAGAAAGACTCACGATTTCACTCGAAATCTAGTTTTCAAATTTTTTTTATAACGATATCGTTACAATTATTTATAGGTTCTTCGCCCTTTTTTTGTCTCCAACAACAAAATGACAATGGCTTTATAATGGGGTGCATAAACAATTAGAATATATTTTCTAATTCAATGAATCATACAGATGCCACTAATAATCTACTAGAAAGGATACCAGCTCTTACATCAACATATTTCTATTCTCCTCCAAGACATATATTGTTGCAGGGACAACAAACTCATATGAACGCTTTAGATTAAATGTCTACTGTTGAAGGATCATAAGGAAAGGAGAAATAACGTACATGATCCAATGACCACAAAGACAAAGAAGCCGAGAACAATTGGACCAACAAGGTAGTCATTGCCTTTCTTTACTGTTGTTTCAGGTACAGATCCCCTCTTTGTGATATTTTTCTTCAGGGACTTAGTTTTTTCAGATGATTTGACTGGTGTCGAAGGTGGCATCTCTGATCTAAAAACATGCACTCGCATTTGGCATTCACCCACAAGCTCAAACATGCAGACATCTCCTTCTCTAAGATTGTTACCCACAAGCTCAAACATGAAGACGTCTCCTTTGATTCTACAAAAACAAGGTCTGTCTGATTTCCAGTCAACCGCGTCGGGATTATTGAGAATATCAAATTGATCGTGTGCACTAAAGAAATTAGACCCATGTTGAAGGATGTGACAAGTAGGAAAGCACATACAAGGGTAATTATAATCAAGGAAAAGCCCATCTCTTTTCCATGGTATGGGCTCCTGTAATGTAACCTTTCCCATCTCTTTTCCATGTTTTGGGCTCCTGTAATGTAACCTTTCATGATTTCATTCCATTTAACACTCACATTTTTTGTCTCTTTGAGGGTTCAAACCTTTGTGCTCTCTGGAAAATGGCTCCGGAAGGACAGCAAGAGAAAGTTCGAACCCTCAAAGCGAGGGTTCGAACCTTTGGGCGTTGTGGAAAATGGCTCGACTTTTCCTGTAAAGTTTTTCTTAACGATATCGTTACGATCTTTAGAGCTTTTTGTTTCTTTTTTCGCCCCCAGCAACGAGATTGGCCCTGACTATATATTGAGATACATAAACAATGAAAAAGACTCACAGAGGTTACCAAGAATACCAAATTGCAAATATTCCAACAACCAAAAATGGAACACATCTTGCATGTTGTCTTAGTAATTGTATAAGTGCTCCCTTTCTCCCAACCTTCATGCACTTCATATGCATTGCTTTTGTATTCAAGACTTTATGCCATAAAAAATTATACTTCTGTCTTTTATGAATAATACAAACAACATGTGAACGTTTGATAAATAAACTATACAACAGCTCGACATACGTCATTATATATTGATAGAATAAAATCCATACAAATTACATTCAGACACTCAAAATATGAGTGTGGCCAGCATCACTCAATTTTACACAAAATATTGCGCAGCTCATATCTATAGGAATTCTTATATGTACACAACGCCTGCCACAAGAAATATAAACCAAACCCTTACAAATCAAAAGGAATTCACATTGGCTCTCTGGTTTCCACCATCTCCCATCACGTGCTGTATTCTTCTTTTAAAGGTGTTGTTTTGATTTTGATATTCTTCATACTTCTTACACCTTCCTCTTTGTTGACCAATGTCATGATAACGTCTCCAATCATAAGAAAGATCTTGTCATGGCCTCTCAAAGCCTGCAAACTTTGATGCATGCAGCTTATGGATCACCACTAGTCCATGATTAGATAGAAGTAGCTGTGGTAAGAAAAAATAATGGATGTGTGAGAGACTTTAAATAACAAAAAAAATGTATCAAAGATAGTCCACATAGACTAATCGTAAAAGTCAAATATAAATAAAAGTCATGACTCTACGACAAATGTTAAAACACTATAGATAAAAAGAAAAACAAAGAACTTGACAAAAAAAATATGAAGAATAGATGGGAAGTGAAGTTATGCTCTATTTCCATTAGAAATGATCGTTCTCATTTCCATTTCGAAGTGAAGTTATGCTCTATTTTTTTTTTTTTACTGTATGTTTTCAAGGAAACTTATTTTTAGAACGAAACATCTCTTGTCTTCAAAAAAATTTAGAGTAAAATAACTGGTTGTGCATATTTGTCTATTAAGTAACTGCACAATTAACAAATTCCAACACTCAAATAGCAATACTAACAAATTCCCAAAACTAGAAAAAAAGAAACCATCTAGATTTCATAAAACAGAAGAAAGAACTACTGATCGAAGTCAATCCAATTGAGCTCACTGCTGATGCGGCTCGACAAGGAATTGTTATGCCCAAGAATGACAACACCTTGCCTTTGAGCCCTAACAAGTATAAGAATCTTGATGTGGTTGGACCCCATGCAAATGCTACCAAAGCAATGGTAGGAATTCATGAAGGTAAAGCATGTTTTTTTTTTTTTTTTTTTTAAATGATAGTTATATTAAAGAGGAGAACAACACAAAAACAGAGACACAACAATATAGCCATCAGTCACCTAAAAAGGAGTGGCCATCAAAATTTACTTGTCCAGAAAATACATTAAAGCCAAACCTAACTAAGTTAGGAACAGTTACATATTAAAATAGAACCAATCTAAAGATAATGAATCAAAGAATAGAAGTGTCAAAATGACAGGCGGTAGAAATCAAACTATAATTAGCCCCTACTTCCCCAGCCCCTTCTTGCAGTCACAGTAAAATAGTGAACACCACACAAACAAGAAATAAGAGAAATAAGATTAATCTTAGAAGCAATGAAAAGGAGCATCCTTCCAAGCCATGCAAAAATAATGAAAATCCGGCACTGATAACATGACTGTATGAGGACTCATCCAAGAAGGCTTTGTGGCCCACAAAAGGCAAATGCCAAAAATTATACAAGTAGCTATGTTCATTATGAAAGCAAATGTAGTGGTACTGTGGCAGTCAACACAATATCATGACAAAGACATTTGTTGCTGCTCGCATTATGGCATTCACATGGTAGCATGACTCCTACACAAATCTTGGATATAAAAGGTAACCACAAATTTATAGCACTTAAAAGGGGAAGAAAGACAAGAACACCAAACATAACCAGATCTGGCCCACGTTGCTCCTAACTCCAAAACCAATCACAATTACTCAATCACTTTAAAATGTTGCAAATTTGGCAATAATGGTTCAAATGTTGCATAAAGCTCTAATTATGATGTCAAGATAGAATGCTCCTATATCAATCTCAAGACACAAATATCATCTAAGAGGTTTCATATAATAAAACATTTTACTATACCAAAAATAAACTAGAGTATTGTTCATTGAAATGCACTACTTTCATACATAAAATTCCTGAAGGTTCAAAGAGAAGTAAAACATCTCAAGCACCTGAATATCATGAAAATCTGGATACAATGAATTCATCATTTCAATTATTCTTTTATGAGTAATGCAACTGTCACTAGTTATATAGTAGTACTCATTATCCGACCATAAACTGATAGGATAAGGCCAAAATGGTGATGATGATTATAAAATCATAACGTGCATGGCTTAAATATAAAGTCCATTGCTACTAAAATGAACTCAGAGTATATAATACAAATATCAATTTTTTAGCAAGAAAATAAAAATATATATAAAACAAAAACTGCCCACCAAGAGCAATGGAAAGCTTTGAAGATAATCCTCGCACTGCTATGATATATGGAATAATATCCTGTCAAAAGCTTCCACGATGACCATGTACCTGTACGTAACATTTCTAAAGCAACTTACCCATTTCTAAAACAACTGGTATTAATACGCATAAAGTATTCATAATCCACATTTGAGCTCAGTTAGCAACCAGGTTATGGATTCAAGCACATCGAAATGTTTATGTAACAAACTAACTACATTGCTTGGTTCAGCCCAGTAAATTCAGCACAAACAAAACTACTTTTTCACTAACAAGATTGACTTGGGTTGAATTTACTTTCTCTTAGTTTGCGCCGAGCCCCTGGACAGTGCTACTAAACCCTCAATAATGCTCCCTTCTTATAGGCATTTTATCAAACATGTAACATGCATGAAAAACATAAAAGCGCTTCCCTTAGTTCCCTTACAAATATCCAGGATGTACATGTTTCATATATATGTCATGATAAGAAATTGCAATGAATCTCTATTTCAACAAACACACATGACGTACATATCTACCAACAACCCAGAAGAACTCGGTCCATTTCACCATGTTAATATCAAATGAATGATACAAAAGGACCTACAAGAAGGAAAGAAAAAAATGTATTTTTATATAGAAAAAACAGATAAAGAAATGTAAATCAGCTATAGATAGAGATAGAGTAGGAGGGAATGAGGGAATCAAATCCATTAAATTCACTGACGTCAATCTGGTTAACCTCATCCCCATCCATGGAAATCGAATATAAAAAAGAAGGCAAAAATCTTTTTTTGTGCAAGCATCTTCCTTTCTACATTCTCCTAGAGAAAGCAAGAGGGATGTTTGCAGTGAGAGGGATGTTTACAGTTATTCACTGACGTCAATCTGGTTATTTTTCGCTCATTACCCTAACATCCATAAACAAGAGGGCTGGAGAAGCTCTGGAGGGAACGTGGAATGAAGGGATGTAGATGACGATGTCGTTCAATTGAGGGAAGGGTAAATGTGTCAAAAGTCACCGTAGCAACACCAAAATGGGCATTTTCATGTACTTCTGATTAAATCCGTATAATACCAGTATAGGGACACTTTTTTGGTAAAAATCCCATTTCAGAGTGAAGTCTTCATTTTACTTAAAATTTTAATTATATTTCTAAAATTTCAACCCCTATCAATACTAGGGTGACTATTTTTTATTTCTTTTTAATGTATATAAGTGCATGTGGTTAATCACGAGTACTTCTAGCTAGCTTTACTTGTTAAAGACCAGTATTCATTTGAGAATTAGAAAAACAAAACATCCAATTAGTTGTTCATTTAAGTGTTAACACTCAAACAGAGTTTTTTATGATTTTCATAGTACAAACACAGAAAAATGGAAGGAAAATAAAAAAAATAAGATTTAATGTGAAGTGAGCATTGGATACACAAAGGATAGTGCATTCACATATTGCATTTCTATTTTTCTTCAAATTCAAAATTACATCTGTTTACATATAAAAAAGTTATGGGATCAACATTCAGATTGCCGAGCACATATTGGGCTACATATCACCTCAATTCTTATAATTGTTCATTTAAAAAAACCATGTTTCAATGCAAATCACAAAACATCATATTCATGTCGCTATATTTGTTCACAAACCCAAACAAACGAGAACTTACATTCACTTACATCTTGTTTTATTGTGCGGAAATAATTGGCATGAAGAGAGGCAGAATTATGGCAATCCTTCTTTGTTCCACGAGAAAGTAGGACGGAAGAGAGATGGGATATGAATTTATGGGAAACCTATATAAATTGTATTTTTTATTCTTCCCTGGAGAAGGAAATAGGGAAAATCCAATCCTCGATTACGAAAGAATATGATGTGGACTATGGAGGAAGAGAGATGGGCATATGGAAAACCAATGTAAATTGCCTTGTTTGTCCTTTTTTCCTTAAAAAAATCATGAAGGAAATTTGTCCTCTATAATTAAAAAGATCTAGGATTTTTTTTTTTTTTTTTTTGCTGCAAAGAATTAGGCCGTTCTTAGTGGGTCACTTTTTCTTTTATTTAGATTTCGATTGGAGCCTACAATGACATGACCTTGTAAAGAGAGAAATTTTTTCATGTGGCGATATGCAAGAATCCTTCCTTCCAAAGATTTGTCATTTTAATATATAACTCCAAACAAAGGCCCCAGCTAAGTCCGGGCCAAAAATGAAAATATATTAAAATTTAAGATTATTTAAAATTATTATTAAAAATTCTAAAAAGAACATAGAATAAATCTAGTGGATGTGGGCCATGCTAAGCCCAATAGAAAAAATTTTAAAAATCAAATTGAAAATTTTCTTTGAATCACTATTTGATAAACAATAAATTAAATTGATGACTGTACAATTCTTTTGGTAAAAATAATCTAAACCATATATGTTCATAGGGAATTTTTACCCAACAACATTTTAGGAGTGAAACGGATTGAATGGATGGCTCATGTCGATAGCACATACTGTCACAATTGACTCACGTTTAGACTTATATATATGGCACATGTGGTATTAGATAATTCTAGTTGTAAAATTACACCCGCAATGAAGTTTATCAAAGAGAAACTTTTTTGCAACAGAAAGATGTCAAATCCTCATCGTCCTTTCAAGAAAACTGTTAAGGATTCATTCTCCAATAACAAAGATTTCAATAATGTTATAAGATGGGATGTGATTGCGGTATACAGTTGTCTCAAGTAATATAGATTATAAAAGTCCGAATATCGTTCCCACGATGATTGTTACAAGGAAACTAACAATGATCAATGAAAAGGAATATCAACTCAAATATAGCTAACAAATGCAAAAGAAAATAACAAAAATAATGGAAACAATAATAAGGAAAATAAACTGAATGCAAACTAAAAGAAAACAAGAACTAGAAAACTAAGAGAGGTTAGTAAAAATAGAAAAACTCAAGTGAGAACAAGCTAAGTAACAAAGTTAATGATAAAAATAATAATAATAATAATAATAACAAGGTTAATACAAGAACAATGGAGAAATGTTAGATAGATCAAATGAATAAGTGTGTGAAAATAACAAGTGAAAGATAGAAAATGAGTGGATGAAGATAAAGAAATATGCTAAAGTAGTGTGAAATCAAATGTGGAATTGATGGTGTGAATAGAGAAATAGAGTGTGAGAATCAAAATAAGTGAATAAGTGTGTGAGAAAGTGAATAGAATCAAACTAAAGTAAGTAAAACAAGAAACAAGCAATGCTAATGGATGATTGAATCATCTAGAATCCACTAAGTGACACTAATCCAACACTGATGCTCTTCTCTTTTTCCAAAAAAAAAAAGAATACTCAAATCTAATTACAAATCAATGCTTAGATTTGGAAAATATAACTTTAAAGCTCTAAGATAGAAATTGACAATCTAATAGCTAAGATTTTCTTCCCTTCATAAAAGAATAGATTCCTAATGACTATCTATCAAAAGTAAGCATAAACCATCAAAAAATATTAACTCCTAAGCATGATTTATCAAACCTAAGCATAGATAGTAAAAAGAATGCTAATATAGAAACTAAGCATGGAAGGTTGCACAATGCAATGAAGAAAGATCTACTCTAACATATTAAGAACATAAACAAGGGAATTAAAATAAAGAGCATAAACAAAAGGAATAGGATCAACTTAGCTTCACCTAGAAGATCCAATCAAAGGGATTAGCCACCCATTGGAGAAGATAAAGCTTTCAATTCCATTCCAAATCTTAAATTTTTACAAGGCTTTCCTCACTTTCTCTCTACAATTGCTCTCAATTACATGAAAAGCTTAAGTAAAGAGTAGAAGGCTCTCCTTGCTTGTGTGTTTGATGCCTAGAGCTCCCTTCCTTATATAGAAACATTTGCCTTGCTCTCTTTTGATTTCTTTCCGATGTGGGACTAGACAAGAATGGAAATATGAACATATGAATGTCATTCTCGAGTTAGAAAACAGTTCCCAGATTGATGTGCGATTTTGACCTCCGAAACGTCCGAATTGGGAAAAATATCGTGAAGGATGATTTGTAGATCATAGAACAAGCTTTCCAATGCTTCTGAGATCACCTCAATCGAACACCCGAGTAAAAAGATATGGTCAAAATACCAACCCAGGTCTTTCATTTTTCTTCTTATTGTTGGCCTAACTTTGTCATCTCTTTATCCAATTGTCTTCCAAACTTATCTTTACTCTCTTTAACTCTTGAATCTCAACTTTAATCATCAAATTATTCTTCAATTAACACCTACAAAGAGAAATTAACATAATTGAGAGTATTTTTTAACATATTTTGTATGGAAGCCATTGGAACTCATATAAATGCATACAAATGGCCATCTATAATGGAAAGATATGAGCAAAGCATGATGGGGAGGAAATTTATGATTTTTATGCTAAAAATAGTGTTTTGCGTTCTTTTATCTTTGAAAACTCATAAAATAATGCTATGAAAGTGTATCTTTTGTGAACTCATCACACCCCCAAACCTACATTTTGCTTGTCCCGAGCAAAATAAAAGAAAACTAACTAAATGCAGAAAACGATAAAAAAAATCCTAACTCACTTTCGCAGGAATCGCGGCTGCACTTATAGCTCGTGCAACAAGCCATTTAAACCCCTAAGTTTCCCTTAGTGGACGAGTTTTGTCTCGTGAGGGTTTTCAGCGAATAAATCCCACAAAATTCTTTTTATTTATATCCTTGGATTTTTAGCAAGCTAATAAAAATGAGAGAAAGTTTTGAACACTATCCAATTGCTAAAAGTCTTTCAATGATGCTCAAGTCGCGGAGTGTATTTGAGTGAATTTAGCCAACACTTGTGCAGTTTTGGGTTCTGAGAAAACACAACTTTGATCACCTTCTAAATCCATTTTTTTTTTACTTCAGCCTCACAGTCATACTCTCGGAAATAAAATCGCTTAGATTTTCTGACTTATCACTCTATATGTGAGTATTGGCAAGGAAAAAGGACTTACATATATATCTTTTGAGAACGAAGAATTTTTAGAGAATTTATCTCATGGAAAGAACAACCATTTAACTGAGGGTGAAAATGCTCACTCAACTTCTCACTTGTTGAACATCCTAACTTTTCCTGAAATCCAATAGGTCTTTTATTGGTTGTAATGGGGTTAGGGGAAAGGGTTTGGTAAAAATATGGAAAATGAGGTTTTAGGGTTTCTGAGAAGGTAAAGTCTTAAGTTTTCTTTGAAGGATTTTTCTTTGATTCCTCTTCACCATTTTTTTTTTTAGTTCTTTGTTTTCTTATCTTCCCATGAATTTCAACTTTCTTTTCTTTTTCTTTTTATTTCTTTTTTTTTTTTTTGAGAAGACTTTTTCCTTGGATAGATCATGTGAAGTATCATCAATGCACAGTTCCTTCTTTCTTCATCTTTTCCTTACACTTCTCAAAAACAAAGGGTTGAAGGCTTTTCATTTGGGTGGAGAGGTTTTGGGAAGCATAAAGGATAAAGGTTCAAAAAGGGTTACTACGGAAATATTTTTATGGGTAGGTTTTTAATGGCCATGGGGTTTTATTTTTAGATTGCCTATCATCACTTTTCCAGGTTTAGAAAGGTGCTCACAAGCTACAAGCCAAGGTTAGTTCGCAATTTTGATGACACCCTCAAGGGTTGGAAAGAAATAGGCACTAATGAGATAAAAGAAATGTGCCGAAAACTACGAGTTTGAGTAGCTCTTCATTCTACTTGGAATTACCGCAGAAGAGTCCTTACCCTAGAGGACTAGAAAGGCTCTACACTCAATTGGTTTAGTCTCCACTAGTGATTTGTCAGGGTCACTCAGATGTGCCCACTCTTCACTTAGACTACACTTCATGTGGCTAAATGTGCAAGAATTTTTCCAAGACTTGATTTTGTGACACTCTTTTTAGGATTTGGATAGTATACTAAACTAAGATATCGAAACTTATTAACAAGCTAAAATCCCATGGAAATTTTTGGATTTTTTTTTTTAGAAAGAAAAAAAAATTGAAAATTTGTTTAAATCTAAATATTTACAGGCAAATACATGTGTGCAATGTAGTGCAACACCCCCAAACCTAAACCGAACATTGTCCTCAATGATATGCAATGTAAAATATGAAATGATAAATGGACAAGGGAAAAAAATTTGGAACGCCTTACCATGGGTTGATGCAAAAAATGATTATTGAGTTGCCTACCAACCAGCTCTAAATTTCACGTTGTCAGCGACCCTGAAAATTACTCATGCAATATACACAAGGTCCTGAAGAAGGGTTTCTTCGACATCCTTGTCCTTAAGCTCCAGAAAAGGTTTCAACCTCTGGCCATTGACTTTAAAAACATCCCCATTCTTGGGGTTCTCAATCTCAACTGCCCCATGAAAATAGACAGTGCGCACGATGAAGGGTCCAGTCCAACGGGATCTCAGTTTTCCTGGAAAGAGATGCAGGCGAGAATTATACAGAAGAACTTTCATGCCTGGTTCAAAGGATTTCCTCAAAATAGATTGATCGTGGTTTTTCTTCATCCGATCCTTATAAATCTTGGCATTCTCATATGCGTCATTTCTAAGTTCCTCCAGCTCATTGAGATGCAACTTGCGTAGGTTCTCGGCTTTAGCTAAATCAAAATTGAACATTTTGATGGCCCAGTAAGCACTATGATCCAATTCTACCGGCAGATGACATGCTTTCCCAAAGACCATTCGATATGGAGACATTCCGATCGGGGTCTTATAGGCAGTCCGATAAGCCCATAAAGCATCTGTCAATCTTGAAGACCAGTCTTTTCGGTTAGGACTGACTGTCTTTTCCAAAATTTGCTTTATTTGCCTATTGGACACTTCCACCTGTCCGCTACTCTGTGGGTGATACGGAGTAGCAACCTTATGAGTGATAGAATATTTTTTCATCAAATTCTCGAAGGTGCTATTACAAAAATGACTCCCACCGTCACTGATAATCGCCCTGGGGGTACCAAATCTAGAAAAGATGTTTTCTTTAATAAATTTGATAACCACGTGACGATCATTCTTTCTAGTTGGAATCGCCTCTATCCATTTGGAGACATAATCTACAGCAAGCAAAATGTATAAGTTGCCGAAGGAACTCGGAAATGGACCCATGAAGTCTATGCCCCAAACATCAAAAATTTCCACAATAAGCATCGGATTTAAAGGCATCATGTTCCTCCGCGTAATTCTGCCTAATTTCTGGCAACGCTCACAGTGCAAACAAAACATGTGACAATCCTTGAAAAGAGTGGGCCAGTAAAATCCGCATTGCAACACCTTTGCAGCGGTCTTCCTAGAACTAAAATGCCCACCACAGGCGTGGTCATGGCAGAATGATATCACACTTAAAAAGTCCTCTTCTGGAATGCATCTCCTAATGATCTGGACCGGACAATACTTGAACAGATATGGGTCATCAAAGAAGAAATGCTTAAGTCTGGCCTTTGGGGTTGGCTTCAGGCTGACTTGGAAAGGTACCCTTGTCTCTTTGAGCTATTGACCTAGCCAACTAACTAACAGTGTATTCCAGCTTGGCAATGGACTGGGTATTGGCATTCAAATTCTGAGTAGTGCTTTGCTGGAATTGGAGGGTATTTTGGGCTAACATTTTCATTGTGTCCTCTAGAGAACTTATCTGCTGATTCTGGAGATTAAGATTTTGATAACCTTGGACCATGGGTGGTCCCTGTGACACTTGGGGTACTTGAGGCTTTTGGTATCCCAGAGGTGGCATATGCTGGGCCATTGGCTGAGAAGGGTTTCCTTGGTGTTGTCCTTTGGTCCATGAAAAATTAGGATTATCCTTCCAACCAGGATTGTATGTATTCGAATATGGATCATACCTCGGCCGCTCATATCTGGTATTCTGGTAAAGTGCACTCACCTCCTCCATACTCTCACTCTGACTTTGACCAAAGAATGCTCTACATTGGGATCCAGGATGGGTAAAATCTCCACAATTGGTGCAGGGTGGGGTAGTAGGGTCACTAACTGCTTGGCTCATCTTTAATGATTCCAGGGTCTTTGGGGTGGTCTGCTGACAGGTCTGGTTCATTTCAAGGGCATCTAATCTCCTTGTCAGCATGGCCAATTTGGCATCAGCCTCGAATTTGGGTTCCACTCTATGCATGCCCCTTTTTTCTGCAACAATGGGTCTTTTGGGATCCTCTCTGATAGGTTCCCATTGGAGAGTGTTCTCAGCGACCTCCTCAAGGTATGTCCAAGCTTAGTCAGCTGTATTTTGAGTGAAAACTCCGTTGCAGAAAGACTTCACCATGGTCTTGGTGGGATAGTCCAGTCCTTCATAAAGGATTTGGACTAGCCGGATCTTTTCGAATCCGTGATGCGGGCATTGTAACAGTAAGTCTTTGAACCTTTCCATGTACTCATACATGGTTTCTCCCTCCAGTTGGTGGAAGCTGTTCAGGGTATGTCTAATGAAGGCCGTTTTTTATTTTGAATAAAACTTTTTATAAAAGGCCTCGACTAGTCCCTCCCATGTGTTTATGGAATTAGCCTGTAGGGCGTAAAGCCATGCTTTCGCCTTCTCGTTCAGCGAGAATGGGAACAACCTAAGCTTAAGGGCTTCTTCAGACATATGGTTATACTTCATGGTCCCACAGATTTCCTCAAACTCTCTCACATGCTGATATGGGTTCTCATTTTCCACCCCTCGAAAAATTGGTAACAGTTGGATTAAGCCGGATTTCAGCTCAAATGAGGCATTCGTGGTGGGTATGACGATGCATGAGGGCTGGGTAGATCGGGTTGGGTACATGTACTCCCTAAGAGTCATGGGTTAGGGGTGTGGGTTTCCGTCAGCCATTTCCTCAATGGCAATGGGGTCCGCGAAATTCTCAACAGGGATATCGAATAAATTGAAGCTCTCTAAAAGACCCTGCACACGTAACCAATTGTGCATAAACTACCACTCAACTCCGAAAGTGATGGTCCGCTCAAGTGATGATGAATGAGGATTAATGCTTAAACACAAACAAGCAAAACAAAATGATTTTGAAAAATAAACCAAACTATGCTTAACTAAGGCTACCTAAGTTTAAACTAGACAGCTCCTAACTGTGAAGAGTACACCTAGGCCTCCAATCCGGTCCTATGAAACGTAGTCGGCCAGGCAAGCCCCCAGGGGATTGGTGGGATTACGATGCGCGTGGCAAAGGTTCCGCTTAAATACCAAACTCCTAGAACAGATGAACTGTCTCCCTTAAGGGACAAGGCTATTCTAGGCACCGATTTCCGTCAAGGAGCGCAAATGGTACAACCTTTGATGGTCTTCTCCTAATGAGCTCGTGTCCTATGGTCACGTTTCTACTCAAATTTTATTAAAGGCTAAGGATTCCTAAGTAGTGAGGAAAATGAGTTCCTATGGGCAAGGAAATGGTGATGAAATCCAATCCTTATCTTGTTGGGGGTATGATTGCCCTTACTAAGTGTGTGCTTTCCCAATTACTTTGTGTATTTGAAAATGATTAGGCACTACAAAGCAATTAAACAATCAAACAACCAACAAAATTAACCCACTAATGGGGGATGCGTGGGTGTATCGAAATACGCACCTCCCAAACTAAATTGGGGGAAGTTCGGTTGAAGTCGACCCAAGCCACCGACACCAATTTCGGTGTACGAGCTTGGGGGGCCGCGACGGTATCGTCCAACCACCCTCCTTCCTTAATTATTACAATGCTTTGAAAAATTAAATGAACTTTAAAAATTATTACAAACTTGAAATGAATCCTAATACAAGATTTTCTAAGAAAGCAAATTAAATTCCTAAGTTAGAGTTCTTTGGTTGCTCTTTTCCTCTTTCCTTGCTCCAACCGCGGAATCCTTGAAAATACAAACAAGTAAAATGTGTAGAATCCAGAATGAAAACTAAAAGAAAGAATAAAAATGTAACTAAGCTATATGAGAGTTGAAAATCCTTAAAATGAAAGATTCCTATGTACTTCAATCCCCGGCAACGGCGCCAAAAACTTGATTGCGATATCCGCAAGTATACGGTTGTCTCAAGTAATATAGACTATAGAAGTCCGAATATCGTTCCCACGAGGATTGTTACAAGGAAACTAACAATGATCAATGAAAAGGAGTATCAACTCAAATATAGCTAACAAATGCAAATGAAAATAACAAAAACAATGGAAACAATAACAAGGAAAATAAACTAAATGCAAACTAAAAGAAAACAAGAACTAGAAAACTAAGAGATGTTAGTAAAAATAGAAAAACTCAAGTGAGAACAAGCTAAGTAACAAAGTTAATGATAATAATAATAATAATAATAATAATAATAATAACAAGGTTAATACAAGAACAATGGAGAAATGTTAGATAGATCAAATGAATAAGTGTGTGAAAATAACAAGTGAAAGATAGAAAATGAGTGGATGAAGATAAAGAAATATGCTAAAGTAGTGTGAAATCAAATGTGGAATTGATGGTGTGAATAGAGAAATGGAGTGTGAGAATCAAAATAAGTGAATAAGTGTGTGAGAAAGTGAATAGAATCAAACTAAAGTAAGTAAAACAAGAAACAAGCAATGCTAATGGATGATTGAATCATCTAGAATCCACTAAGTGACACTAATCCAACACTAATGCTCTTCTCTTTTCCCAAAAAAAAGAATACTCAAATCTAATTACAAATCAATGCTTAGATTTTGAAAATATAACTTTAAAGCTCTAAGATAGAAATTGACAATCTAATAGCTAAGATTTTCTTCCCTTCATAAAAGAATAGATTCCTAATGACTATCTATCAAAAGTAAGCATAAACCATCAAAAGATATTAACTCCTAAGCATGATTTATCAAACCTAAGCATAGATAGTAAAAAGAACGCTAATATAGAAACTAAGCATGGAAGGTTGCACAATGCAATGAAGAAAAATCTACTCTAACATATTAAGAACATAAACAAGGGAATTAAAATAAAGAGCATAAGCAAAAGGAATAGGATCAACTTAGCTTCACCTAGAAGATCCAATCAAAGGGATTAGCCACCCATTGGAGAAGATAAAGCTTTCAAATCCATTCCAAATCTTAAATTTTTACAAGGCTTTCCTCACTTTCTCTCTACAATTGCTCTCAATTACATGAAAAAAGTAAAGAGTAGAAGGCTCTCCTTGCTTGTGTGTTTGGTGCCTAGAGCTCCCTTCCTTATATAAAAACATTTGCCTTGCTCTCTTTTGATTTCTTTCTGATGTGGGACTAGACAAGAATGGAAATATGAACATATGAATGTCATTCTCGAGTTAGAAAACAGTTCCCAGATTGATGTGTGATTTTGACCCCCGAAACGTCCGAATTGGAAAAAATGTCACAAAATATGATTTGTAGATCATAGAACAAGCTTTCCAATGCTTCTGAGATCACCTCAATCGGACATCCGAGTAAAAAGATATGGTCAAAATACCAACCCAGGTCTTTCATTTTTCTTCTTATTGTTGGCCTAACTTTGTCATCTCTTCATCCAATTGTCTTCCAAACTTATCCTTACTCTCTTTAACTCTTGAATCTCAACTTTAATCTTCAAATTAATCTTCAATTAACACCTACAAAGAGAAATTAACATAATTGAGAGTATTTTTTAACAAATTTTGTATGGAAGCCATTGGAACTCATATAAATGCATACAAATAGCCATCTATAATGGAAAGATATGAGCAAAGCATGATGGGGAGGAAATTTATGATTTTTATGCTAAAAATAGTGTTTTGAGTTCTTTTATCTTTGAAAACTCATAAAATAATGCTATGAAAGTGTATCTTTTGTGAACTCATCAGGATGAAAAGAAAAATCAAATAACTTTTATTGTCTCCCATGTTTCAAATAAATTGCATAAGAATTAAGAACTCATGTCACGGCCCCAACCCGATTAGTGAATAAACCGGATCCGGTGTATGAAAATTAGGGCTAGTTAAAAAAAATTGCCCTTATTGCCCAAAGATCGAAGTCCGCTATAAGGATTGTGTATTTGAACCTCAGTAACTATAATAACCTGCGGAATTTAACTAATAATCAAATTTCATAATCCCTGTGAAGATATCGAAGCAAGTATGCATTTCATCCTATTATATATTTAAGTTTCAAAGGATAAGGACATATAAAGTTTATATATATATCAGGATCATCCCGAAACCTAGGTCCTGTAACAAAAGATATATAAGATAGAATAAGACAAGTCCAAAATATCCAAAAGACAAAAGATGAATTTATGAGACTAGATAACAGCTGTCCCCATGTCTCGCTCACATATGCTTGGAATGATGATGTTACACTGCGTCATTGGCACTCCACTCATATAACTCGTCCTCCTCCCACAGTTGAAGATCCTCTAGGATTGCCTTAGTGTCTAGGTCAACGTAGATGGTGTTGTCTGCGCACCAAGGAATAAAAAATCAACACATGTTAGCAAGAGAATAAGCAAAATATATTATTCATAATATTTTTCAAAAAGATAATGGAGACAAATATATGATTGTAAGAAACCAAGGCAAGAAGCTAGGCATATAAGAATCAAGTAGCAAAATAAATCCTAGCAAGTTATAACAAGAATAATCATCCATGTGATATTCAATGCACAAGCTAGAGGAAACTCCGAGAATGTCCTAGCCATCTCCCGGGGATATCAACGTCGTTCGAGCCGACCACCAATACCCTAAAGTCCGGCTTAGTGGTATCCAAAGCTACCTACTAGGAACAACTGTGTCGTCCGAGCCGACTGCCATTATTTTACGCCATGGACGCTGTCCGTGCTGACTGCCCACTCTAGTGTCCAAGAAATCGGCCCACTCAAGAATTATCAGACTAAAGCTAGCCATATATGCAAGATATGATAATGATGGTGATGATGTATGTGGCATGCGACACAA
Organism: Litsea cubeba; assembly: GCA_012931725.1. NCBI lineage: Eukaryota > Viridiplantae > Streptophyta > Magnoliopsida > Laurales > Lauraceae > Litsea > Litsea cubeba. Next base: position 40,258,598 of record CM022955.1, read on the forward strand.
GATCCAAGACAAGCACGTGTAGCTAGAATCCAAGTACAAGTCAATAAGTTGAGGGCTACTCCAAGTCAAGCCAAGATACAAGTCAAGTCCCAAGTTCCCTGAGTAGTCCTCATAACAAGTCCATCCAAACACATCCATCTAGTACAAGATAATAAGGTACCTAGGGATACACTATAGGTCCGGTCCAACGTAATTCTAACAAGTTAAGTTACAATTTATAAGAATATTCAAGAGTAGAGTGTACAAGGTACGTCAAGCTACGGATACAAGATTTACGAGTCAAGAGTGAAGAACAAGCTAATCCTAGGTCAAGGGTTATCCATCGTGTACAGTACGTGTCCCCCAATGAAATACATATGGAGAATGAGTCAATGATGCCCTAATTTGGTAAGCCCTTGGTGTACAGAAGTTACTGGGCACCAATTAACTCAATTCCGTATGCATTCGGCCAAATTACAACCATACATGAAAGCCCGAACAACCGACGAAGCACACCAAGCCAATCGTGCTCTGTTCTCATTTTCCCAAGTTGGTCATATAAGGGTAGGGTCATAGGGTGTCAACCTAGGGTCCAACTAGGTTAAGAGTCCCTTTCTAAAAGAGATAAAGGTCTGGTTCATTGATTTAAATATCTACTTTCTCTCCCAACCTCTGATCACTAGGATGAGTGGATCAATGAATTCCACGCTTCGAGAGCTTTCCAACACTATATAGAACTCCGAAATTCGACGTATGGATCAAAAGTTATGGTCATCCAAAAATCTACCCAATTTCAATGAAAAATCTGTCCAAATTCGGCGAAAACTAAATTTTCTGAAAAGCACCCGATTTTCCTAAAAATCACAACCTAACCCCCTATTAAGACTAATCGCACGAAACTTCGCGACCATCTTCCTAATGACAAAAGAAACTCTTCTAAGCACTAAACCCCCATAATTAATTATAATCACAATTAATTAAGCTAACTGCTAAGATTAAGAAGCTAAACACACTATTAAGGTCGGGGACCTTACAACTCATTAACAGCTCAATATAAAAATTACATTGCACTGGATTTTTTGCCAGACCAGATGATCAAACATGCTCCACGTGGTTCTTTTGTTTAAAAAAACCATGGTATGTAGCTGTGGTATTTTGAAAATTTGCCAAGGTTGTGAGCTATGGTTTTTAAAAAACCACATTGTTCCTTACCACGGCCAATTCCGTGGCAAATGCCAAAAAACTACGGCCAATGGCCATGGCTTTCAAGAATTCCATTCCTTTGGAAAGTCAACATATCTAGTATCCTTACATCTGGATCTTTATGATCTATTGTAAACCACTCTATGAACATTGTTTTATTTATTCTGGATCGATTTAAAACTGATGACAAATTTCCATTATCATTGAAAACAATAACTTGTTGATTTTTTAGATGGTATCGTAAACGCTCTATTGTCAGATTTCTATGGTGAGGTCTGAATTCAAATATTCACCAACATGATTATGGTACAGAAATATAACGACAATCAAAGTGTTATTTAATTTCATCAATTTCCTTGTACCTCAATGTTCCAGATGCATCTCTTCCTTGATTGTTTTCCTCAACAATGATGGTTCCTTTATCCAGTCCTTTGTGGATGTATTTATACAAATACTTTATTACTCGTATCTGGCTGCAAATCTCAACATTTATGTACGCATTATATTTTCTTGACAAATAAGGGTTATAGGAACTGCCCACCTATTGTCAAGGCTAACATCGCCTATTTTATTAGTTCTTCCATCATCTCTCCTTTTGTATGTTAGATAACCATAACTATTAACTGATGTACGCTCATTGGGTCTTTTAAGATATTTTTTGTTGCATGTACCATCTGGCATACACACATTTTGGATTTAGAGGTTTGCACGCACCATGGATCATGCACTTCTTAATTGTGTCATATAATTCTGCATCCTCATTAATATCTAATATCTCAGCTGAGACAACATTATCTATATCTTCTGCGCTTAGTATCTAGTGATTTTAATCCAATGTTATTAATATATGTGCATGTGGAAGACCTCTCTTCTGAAATTTGATTGCATATATATATGGGGATATTCCTATGCAACCTTCCATGAGGGACAATGACGTGGTAGTCAAGGGATATATATAAGGGGTCAATTGGGAAAATGTGCTTAAAAAAATAGCGCCTAACCGGTTACACTCTTGGTTTTCATTTTGTCAGAAGTAGGGGCTTCTTAATGGCAGGAGGGCTCATCTTGCTGGACGAGCAGTGATCGGATTACATCTTCAAGAGCGGACTTTCATCTAATCACCGTGGATCGGAAAAACAGATCTTGAGGGTTTCGGTTATCTGAAAATTAAATGTCATGATAATGAAATTAAAAGCAGATCACATGGAAATAATTAATGTACTATCGAGAAAACTATGAAGGAAGATTCAAGGTCCAAGAATTCATGACTTGCAATTTCAATCAATGCATGCAAAGTGACCCATGTTAGGGATTAACCGGGATTTTATGCCTGAACAAGACCTAGGGTTGAGCATCTAAGAAAGTTATGGAGACACGGGAAATTCTAATTTGTTTTAAAGAAGATAAAAACTTATAAGTATCATAAAATGTAAATGTTTTTCAAAGTCATTTTAGTATAGTATAATGAGTAATTTTTATACTTTTAATAACTTTGCCAAAGAACTTTTCACCTTTCATTCTTCCATCAATTTACTGAGCTTTATATGAAATACCCTTGCAATAATATCTGGACGATCTTCAATTTTTTGGCATGGGATAAAATCTATAAAATGTTGAGCCGCTATCCATCTTGGATTACATGTAATTGTTAAGAAATTATCCGGGTAACTTGCCCATCGATAGATAACCATTGCGTCTTGATATTGATGAATCATGCAACGTAGACCACCTGTAAATGAAAAAGGTAATATGTACCATTGACCAATAGTAGATGCTCTAGTGTCTCCTTGAATAACTGCCTCTTCGATGCCTTGAAAAAAATCATATCTAAATGTACCCTGATTAGCTCTTATAGACAACCATATTCTGCTTAATACATGTAAATGCATCAATAATAAACTAATGAGATAGTCTCTTAGATAATAAAATTGTCTTTCCTTCCTCATGTCTTTGTTGCAACCTATAACAATAATATTTTCGTATCGAGACCTTAGCTTTAGCTTTTGATGAGATTAGATATGATATGTTTCCGTGCCACCCATCTTCTCTAAGGAAATAGCAAAGGGTATTGTAGTGCCATATAAATTGGATGAAAGTCACTTATTCTTTGTAGAGATCCTGATAACCTTTCCAAAACTATATCCCTATTTGAATGACTTGTAGATCTTTCCTCAAATATCAATGCAGCTTTGTAAGACCCCTCCCGAGTTAATCATGATTAACTCTCATTAACTGAACTTATGGCTAATTAAACTTGTTTAATTGAATTGATGATGGCTTAGGTGTCAAGCCCCGAGCCCGAGATTTCGCACATCCCAAGGCGCGACACACGCCCGCGTGGAAATTCGAGTCAAACTCATTGACTCTTTGTCCCAACGTACGGAATTTACCCACAGGACATCACATGTGAGGTTTATAAATCCATGTATCTGTATTTTTCACCTATATAATTTTGTCAAATAGATATCCAATATAATAACACCCAATCATCAAGATATAGAGCGTAAGGTTCATGAGCATAGATTTAAAGGTTCAAGTTCAAGAGATAGAAAGAGAAGAGGTAAGTTAGTTAAAGTTTACAATCCCAAAAGCTAAACAAGTTCATAAAACTTCTACAAAATGAGTGACACTTCCAAGCCACGGTCTAAGGGTCATTTAACGTCCATCTCATCGTGCAGATGCCTAGAAGACATCATCAGGAGTCCATTCTGCTACGTTAAGGGGAGGTTCCTCTTCCTCAAGGATCTCCGGGGCAATGGCGTCGATGTATTCACCTGTAACGCCAAGTGTAGCACCACTGGACTAAGCTAAGCAATGTAAGCATATATAATTCATATAACATGTGGCAAAAGAATATCTGAACATATACATAAATCATATGAGGCCAAGTGCGTACACTAGGCAATCTAAGCATGAATAAACATGAGACATTCGAATCAAGAATAACAGATATACACAATAACAGAACTAGTTAGCACATCCACATTAGCTAAATTCTCTCAATTTAATCATGTAAACATGAAAGTAAAGGAAGAGCAGAATATCAGAACAGGACAGGGCGGTACTACTAGGAGACAGAGGTACCCAGAATTCTCCATCGTAGACCTAGGGTGCCGGTAAACCCTCAGAATAATTTTTCATTTGCAGAGGGCTAGAAATATATACTAAACCCACACTTAGCCGGGTCCGACTTAGATAGGGTCGAAGCCAAGTGGTGCTGACTCATAGAATGCAATATACAGTTAATAGAGCAGATATAGAACAGATACAGGACAGATCATATAATATTACAAAATCAGAACTTATTACAGATATAACTGAACAGAAGCGGAAAACATACATAATATAAACAGGTATATAAGAAAATATACATAACCAAACAGAGGTATGATCAAGTCATACGAGATTACTGGAAAACGGAATGCAATGCATGTACAGAGAAATTTATATTCGGAATCAAGACAGAAATCAAGCCAAGCCTACGGTCTTAGAACCCTCGTGGTCTTCACCGTCCAACTCGATGTAGTACTAAGAATTCTGGCATTATTGGGCTACAAAGGAACCCCTGGCGTTACTTAATTCGGATGCCGAATCCCTTAGTATAACACATTTGGTTCGGATCACAATACGAAGATTCACGATGTTCTTTGTGGGTGTATGGTAGCTCACACCTCACCCACATGAATTACAATTCCATTGGGCATAATTTAGGATTCAAGGGATCCAACCTCAAAGTCCAACTATCAGGCCAAAATAATCTAAACATACTACGATTCAACACTTGGCTCGTGGTACCCTCCGGTTGTCAAGATTTATTTAAAATCCAATATCCTCTTAAGTCTCAAATATCATATCAATAATATGCAAGGACCATTGGATTCTACGCTTCAAGAGCTTTCCAACGATATAAAGAACGTCAAAATCGGACATACGAGTCAAAAGTTATGGCCATTTGAAGTTTGGCTCGCCGGGCCCAGTGGGCCCTCTCGCTATAGCGAGATGGGAGCTCGCTATAGCGAGAATGCTCTCTGCCAGGGGGCTCTTTTGCTCGCTAGAGCGAGTTGGAATCTCGCTAGAGCGAGGGTAGTCACTGCCAAGGTCCGGCGAGGCTGTGACAGGGTTGTTCTGTCCCTCTTGGCTTCCCCTACAACCATTTGTAGTCCATTCCAATGATAAAAAAACTAGCAAGATGAGCCACCAATGCTCTCTAAACATAAACATCCATTCTCTTGACCAAAAATACATCAAACCATACCCATTTACAAATCTAAAACTAATTTTTGAGCAAGAACAAAAATGAGCTGGAATTGGGTAATCTAGAATGAGATCCATTGCAAGAATCATAAATAGAGAATAACATGTACATTATTATAAATGTTTACTTGCCTTAAGGTGCTTGAAGCTAAAAATTACAAATCCAAGCTATACTCAATCTCTATTTCCAAAGTAAGCTCTCCAAAAGAAAAACCCCCAAATGTAATGGAGAAGATGAAGTCCTACAATGGTGAAAAATGAAAATGAGGGACAAGAAGATGCATGCACAAATTGTAACATTATCTCACTAATTTGAAGCAAAAGCAAGGGAAAGGAAGATGGAAACTTACCAATGGAGAAGATTATAAAGGAAGAAGCTTGAGAGAGATTATAGATCTTGTAGAGGAAGATGAAGAAGATGAAGGTAGAGTCCCCAAATCTCACATGCAAGGTCACCAACCATTCAATCTTGAGAAAATTTGGTGAAGAGGTGAAGGAGAAGAAGGAAGTTTCAGTTGCTGGAAATGAAGGAAGAAGAGAATCGTTGGAGATGAGACTTTAAATGGAACTTTTCTGGGCTTTGCATGCAAACCCAGATTTAGGATTAAAATGTCACAAAAGGGCTTCCTGCTGGTATTTGGGCCAAGGGGGATCCGAATTTGGGTCAGTTTGGGTCTGAATGACTCGGGTCAAAACATGAAAATCAAAGCCCAAACTATGCTTTATGCAATGCACCTAAAATCCAAAAATTTCTAATGACACACTAGAACCCAAAACACTCCAAAAGTCATAATCTACTTAGTCAAGGGTCAAACCCAACTAATTCTACCTAATCAAGCTCAAATGCAAACAAAACATCATTAAGCAATTAATCTAAATTAATTAACTCTAAAACGAGATTAAGGCGGGTCGGGGTGTTACATTAGGACCAAATTGACTTGGTTTAGCCTAAAGAGAATGAATTAAGCTTAATGAACTTGCGAAATGGATTGTAAGTGAATTGAATGAGTTTTTGAACTCAAATTAGGAATTGAGAGACTTTTGTGTAAATACGACTTTCTATGTATTTCGTCGAATACGGAAACTCTGGATACCAATGCGCGTATCTTGACGAGTACGTTAACTTTCATAATAGACTCGAACTCGTCCGACGTGAAACTCGTCAAATGACCCTGCATTTGACTTAAATTGAAATGACTTAAGGAGGTGGAGGACCTTCTTGCAAATCTTAGCTTATATAAGCTAAGAGATGACTCAATGAGTCATTCAACTCATTTTCATCTTCATTCAAGCCCTAGGCATACCTTTTTCTCTCTATTTCTCTCTTCTTTCCTCCATTTCATCTCCATCAAGCATCAAAGATGAGGATTTCAAGTGGTTTTAGAAGAGCCTTCTTCATCTTCTTCCTCTTTCTCAAGTTGGTTTTCACTTTGAAGTGGTAGAGCTTGGCTTGGAGAGGTCTTCATCTCAAATAGCAAGCTATCAAAAGGGGTTTTCTTTCATTTGATCTTCAAACAAGGCATGTCATACTCATCTTATGATTTCTAATTGTTTTCACCATGTTAAGACTCAAAGGAAGCAAAAACCCATGGTTTTAGCTTCAGAAATTCTGAAGCTCGAAAATGGGCTTCTGGGTGTCTGTCGGTCGACCGACAGGTTGACCAACGAGCTGACCGACAGGTTTGGAACTGTTTTCAGTAAATTCCAACTCTCTGAAATCCTGTCCGACACATGGTCGGTCGATCGATGACCTGACCGACAACACATATCAGAATATGAAGTGGATTCCAGCTCTCTGGAATTCTGACCGACGCTATGTCGGTCAGCCGACATAGGGAGGTCGGTCGACCGACGACATGAAGAATTGATTCAGTGAATTCCAGCTCTCTAGAATTCTGACCGACGCATCGTCGGTCTGCCAACCTGAAGCTGTCGGTCGACCGACAGGCCGACCGACAAGCTGACCGATACTGTACAGAAATGCATTAAATTGTCTATTTTGAAGCCTAATGTATACAGGCTGAGTTTTGTTAATATCTAAGCCTTCATAGGTGTAAACTCAGTTTTCTGAATACATGATTAAAATGATATTCATCAAAAATAGTACGTGTATTGGAAGTTGAATGTTTCACTCATTTGATTGGTTTAGAAGTCTGACTAGAATTGGTTAACTTCCGCATCATTATGGTCTTCATCTCACGAGTGGACTACACTGACATAATGTACTGTATATTGATTGAATAAATAAAAAGAAATGGGAAGTAACTAAAGGTAACAACGAATTGATTTGAATTAAATTGGAATGAATTAATAAATCCTGCTGCAACAGATATTTGGGGCATTCCGGAGCCTCGTGGACAGTTAGTGATCTCTGATCAAGACACTGACAAGTTCCACCCATTTGACAAGTCATTAATCCTTGAGGCCTGGGTCATTGAATGGTGCGCTGTTCGACCTTGAGTCAATAAAGGACACAAGCCATATAATAGAAATTCAATGTTGTTGTAAATGAATATTTTAGTAGATATCAATTTACTGATATTACTTGACACATTGTATATATAAATTATTGTCGTTCATATTGAACTATATAGAACTGTTAAGTCAAGAAATGACATGTTCATTCTTGATAACTTCTACTATCATAGAATTGTATACCTATTGAACCGTCGTGTTCATGGTACTATTGATGAATGTCGCAGGCCCAGATGCCCGTACCGATCCTGCAGCGGCCGCGCCGCCAGCGGAGAATGCCCGCCCGATACCTCCAGGAGGTCTAATCGAGTGGATTTGATTCCAGAGTGCGAATGGAATACTTTTGGAAACAAGTTGGAATTAGATTTTGTATATCATTTTGGAATGTAATTAAAGTCCCCGTTTTGTATTAAGTATACGGTGGTTGACTTCCTTAGTGAACATAGAACTGAACTTGTATATTGGACTTTACATTTTGTAAAGGACTTATATATATTATGTTTTTGTCAATGTATATCTTCCGCAGTATTATATAGTTGACAGGTTATGTTGTGATCCCTTGTAAATGTCGTTTTAACTTTTGTTAATTCGGAATTTACGGGAGTAAGTATGCATTCGCGACTCGGGGTTTGTCCGAGCTAATCAGATCTCGGGACCGGATCGTGACAAGCTTCCTCATCTGCTGGAGGACGATTGTGTTGCATTGAATCTTTAGATCTATTAGAAAGTATTCTCATTGATAAATATTGTGGAAGTTCTCCTCCAAATCTATCATTCACTGATCAAAATTTTTGCACATATGGATTTACTTCATCTAGAAGTGTTTTTAACCCCTCAATGATTGTCTCATCTAAATTCATTCCACGTGTACTTTCTTTTCCAAATCTATCTTTCACTGATTGAAGATTTCGCACATATGGATTTACTTCATCTAGAAGTGTTTTTAATCCCTCAATGATTGTCTAATCTAAATTCATTCCACATGTACTTTCTTTTGATGTCATTTTTCAGTTTCTATGCTCATGATAAGTGTCATACATGTACAGTTGGGCAAACTTTGGTTGCTCACCATCTATTGGCAAAAATGATCAGTTTTATGATGTGTCTAACCATGTATAGTGAAAGGACCACCTCCACCTAAAATATTGTGATCAATGTTTGCTCCCAACAAAGTGAATGAAAACGCATTATTATATGCTCTTATTAATTTCTTGAATTTAGAAGAATGTCTACTGCCGAAATCTTCCAACAACAATCTTATAAATGGTGGAGGTTGCTGTAACACAGGTAAAACTATTCTTCCATCTCGGTTACATTTGTTAAATATGTACTCCTGATCATTGACTCTTATTTGAGACCCCTCTTGTTTTCACATTATTGCTCCACATTTTCTATATATCTCATTCGGAGGTCCAAAGTCTCTTCTAATGTCAATTACTCATAAATGAAAGGAATGACAAATAATTATGTGAATGATAGCGTTAGATAAGAAGAGCAGAATTGATTAATATCACTTAATGCAGATAACATACTTCTTTGAGATGGATATTTTTCGCATGTTGATGAATTGTGATGGGATTGATATCTCAATGTGCGTAAATAATGTAGCTTCATTATTCTTTGACTTTGAGCAAGCTTACTAATATCATGTTGATGATGAGAGGACAATGGATTTTGATGAGTTGCATCATTAATACAAGATTGACTTTCATGTGTCAGTCCTGGTTTGCGATCTTCGTACAATCATAAATATAGTAAGCAATATATTAATTTATATTTTATAATACAAATAATCTAATCATACATTTATAAATAGACTATTCAACATTATACCTGTAGATATTTCTCTAGTGTTCGTAATCAAGGACAAAGATTCAGTACTTAGATTCGTATTTGAATAATCTGTTAGGTCATAGTCATATATGCCTACACTTGATTGTGGTCTACTCCGTGTCAAATACTCCAATACCTTGCCTCTAAATGTCTCTCAAGGAAGATCAATTTGAAGGCAAAGTTTCAAGTCTTGGAATGTCCGGACTCATCAAGGAAGAACTCCATGTGTGTGTCAACCTTTTCAAGTAAATGGGACCCTTAACCAACCAAGAAATGGCCCCTAGGACCCTTAGGCTAAATGGTAAGTTCAATAGGGTTTAACTGGTAATTTTGAGAAATGTATATGGCTCAATTCAATGCAGGGGGTCACCTAACCACAGGGTTTTTCGATCAACTCTTATGGTTGGCTCATGGCCAGCCGTAAGTACCCTACAGCTAGCTGTGAGCTCGTCGTAGAACAAAATGCTAGTTTTGACCAGAAGTCAAACTAGTCGCTTGTCTATCCGTTGGGGATTGCAGTTAACTAAGAATTGAAGTAGGCCAACCACCAACTAGCCGTTGGAGAGCTTTCTATATATACTTGAGCTCATTCCAATGGCCACAAGTTTTGGATCTTCGATACCTCTTTCCCACACATTGTGCCTTCATAGTTAAACCATCTTAGAGCTCCCAAAATCCAATTCCACACACACTTAAGCTCTAATTAAGCATACTTAAGAGCATTCAAAACTCTATTAAAGTGTGTTTAGTTGAATCACTATTCGAGGAGTCTTGAGCCTTCAAGTTAAACATCTTCTTCCCTAGACTTAGACTCCCTACTCTCTTGGTTGTGCACATCTTGGAGCATCATCATCACCAAGGAGCAAAGTAAGGAGTCAAGAGCTTGAAACTTCGGATTCAAGCATCAAAGATCATTCTCAAGATATAGTCTAAGAGGCAAGTGTTCTTTGTTACTATTTGTAAATCAAGATTGTAAAGTGGATTAGATATTTGTGATTGAACGACTATAAAAAATAGAAGTTGGTGGATTAGGTCTTTGTGATCGAAACCACCATATCAAACAAATTGGTAGTGCATATGATTAAAGGTTCACCTTTGTGGTTTGCATCAATATAATGGAACTAAGAGTGAAGACTCTTGAGAAGTGGATGTAGGTCCGCGACCGACTATACATCACTTGTGTCAATTTCTTTCTTTCTATTTATGCATCATTTTCATTTAATTATGTTTTGTTGATATATGTGTTAAATAGTTATCTCTTAGATAAAATCGATACACACACTTGTATATGCTAATTCACATTGATCTTATTGGTATATCCTAAAGGGTGCAGTCAATTCTCTTGAATATTGACATCATATTGTGACACATATCTTGTTGTTTAACTCAAAAGAATTTGTGGGTTTGGTTGTATTGGATTAAAAATGGTTGGAATAAGTAAGAAATTTTAACTCTTATTCACCGTACCCTCTAGGACATACATTGGTCTAGCTGGACTTTTATAATCGACACATGGTTATGAGTAGTGACAGGATTGATATAAAGATGGACGCAAATATCGTAGCTTCATTATTCTCCGACGTCGAGCATGCTTACAAATATCAACTTGACGATGGTCGTGGACTATCAGTGGATGATGACATGATGTATGATGAAGAACAGTATCATGACCTTCACGTATTGCTATTTCATCAGGATCTTTACAAAATGACAAATAAAGTCAGCAATACAATAGAATGTATTTTCTAATAGAAGCTATATATTATGATTAGATTTTTTTTAACGGAGAAATCACTTATAGAGGAATAGATGCACTTGAATATTTCTCTCACTTATAATATCTATAGACATTTCTTTAGTATTTGTAGGTGAGGATAAAGATCCAGTAGTTGACTCGATCAATGATGGGAACATCATACGATGATATTGCATTTCTATTAGTCTTTGTTGTGGAGCTAATTTTGAATGCCTTTTAGTGCTTAGTCGAGAAAAGTAATAAATACATTTGATAATATATAATATTTGAGAAATATGAAAAATCATAAATATGCAAAACATGTTCATACCATCAAATTGACATTTTCTTTTCGGTCGTAACATAAGAATGCGATGCAGCGTTGCAATTTTGAATAGACTGGTTTCTTTTTTATGTACCATAATCACTAAAATCCAATGAAAAGGTAATATTATCCATCAATAAAGGCATATAGTGAAAGACTCTTAAAAAATATTTAAATGCATGCATTAACAAAAGCGACAATATTCTTAACATATTAATAAATAATATGATAAATTAAAATTATAGATTTGAGTTAATCATGCTTGGACAACTAATGTTAAACAAAAGGGAATGTATATATATATATATTTAATGAAGAGAAATGTAAATGCATACCTGATGTGTGAAACACTCTCTTTAAAAGTAAATAGATAAGAAAAATCCTTAATAATTAATGTAAATCTGCAAAAGTATGAATGATAATAAATTAAAAGTTGTACATAAAACAAGTTTTAATTTATGAATGGTCAATCTAACACAAGAACTATTATTAAAACTTGTCACGGAGCTAATATCTACAAAAAGGGTATAATTATCACCATAATGGATGAAGGATGTACCAAAACTTCCGAAAATGAATGGTCCAGATCATTTGATTTTACCTCGTCTATTTCTCTTGTTAACTGTCTATAGTGGCAGGTGAGATTTTGTTTCATTCCCGGCCCATTTATCATGTAACCCATCATGTCATCCGCGGTGCAATCACATGCTTGTTATCTCGAGATTTTTTAAATAAAATATTAACCCTATCATGTAAATGTACTTAAATATTGGATGTTTCTATAGGCTCTTTTTATTTTTATAATAAATGTAATTTAAAATTTTATTTTGAACGATTTTGATTTTAATGACCCATGACTTTGGTGATTGGTCTTATAGGCTTAGCCATAAAATTCTTCTGATCATGCCTTACACGTGGGGCCGTGGTAGTTGATTAGGACCGTCCGTAACTATAGGGTCCATCCCCATTTTCTTTTTCTTTTTTTTAAAAGGTGTAATTTTTTTTAATGATATAATTTTTTTTAAAGGTATAGTTTTTCTCGAAAGGTATAATTTTATTTTATTTTTGATAGGTATAATTTTTTTTTCATCGTCTACCAGTGACCTCTATCGTTCCAAGAAAGCAATCAAGTGACCTGGATCGTTTCTCAGAACAACGTTGCTCTGGTGCACTATAACTATAAGGCATATTGGAAATACATTTCTCTACTTGGAAATGGCTATCTAATGGGCTTGTTTGTTTCGTGGAATCGAATCTCTATATTCTAAACTATATATTTCTAAGAGTGGGTAAAGTACAAGAAATAAAGATGAAGATTTATAAAATATTTTATAATAAAACAATCGATTTAATAGTAAAAATAAAAATAAAAAATGCCTCGCGGAACAGAGAGAGAGAGATTATCAAGAGGGAAGAGAAGTTCGACCTTTTTCACACCTGAACCTCTTCGGGTTGTTATTGCTGGTGCCGTTGCAGGGTAGGAGAAGGAAATGAGGTATCAACTTGGCTTGAGAGACCCTAGATGGTGAAGGGGAAGGTGACGAATGGAGATGACGGTGAAGGATGTTTATGGCCCTACTAGCTAGTTTGAGTAATAGATGCTAAGTACGTTGTCAGCCTTCTTATTGGTTGGCTTGAAATAGTAGGGTTTGGATTTGTAGAATAGGGAGGGTTAACAAATGACTTGGAAAAAATAGGAATCGTATGGTTTAGATTTGTAAAATAGGGAGGGGTTAACAAAAATAGGAATATGATTAGATGAAATTTTTGAGTGGATGGATATTTAGAGCGTGATTTGGCTTGATGGTGGATTTTCTAGGGCCTAATGGCATATTTGTAGGACATGATCATTAAGGAAATTCTTGTTTCAACTAATTTTTTATACCATCGTTAAATTGTTCTAAGACGCATGACTCAGTGGGCCCAATTGTTGTTACAATAAGCCTTCAAAATCCCTCTCACTTACGCTGTGTTTGGGAAGGGGGGAGGGGAGGGGAGGAAAAATTTGAGGGGGAAGAAAAATGAAGGGGAGGGGAGGGGAGGAAAAATTAATTTTACTTCCTCTTGTTTGGGAAGTTAAAAGTAGGGGGAGTGCTATTGGCACCGCAAATTTTTCTCCCCCCACCGCACTAGAAGACAAAAAAAAATATTTTTTCCTAAACTACCACTCCCCTCCTCCCTCCTCTTCCCTTCCTCTCCCACCCTCCACCCTCTTCCCTCATCTTCCCCCCCCCCCCCCCCCCCCCGTCTCCGGCGGGGAGGGAGCCCCGGCCGGCTGGCCGGTCTCCCTCCCCCTCTCCCTCTCCCTCTCCCTCTTTCTTCCTCCCTCCCCTTCCATTTTCTTTCCCTCTTCTCCCTCTCTCCCTCCCTCTCCTTCCCTCTCCTTCTCTCCCCTACTCCCCCACTCCCCCTCCCCCTCCCAGTCGCCGGCGGGGAGGGAGATCGGGCTGCAGTAGGCGGGCGGAGCTGAGCCGGCCGAGGACTGGGAGGGGGAGGGGGAGTGGGGGAGTAGTGGAGAGAAGGAGAGGGAAGGAGAGGGAGGGAGAGAGGGCAAAGAGGGAAAGAAAATGGAAGGGGAGGGAGGAAGAAAGAGGGAGAGGGGGAGGGAGACGTGCCAGCGGCCGGGGCTCCCTCCCCGCCAGAGACTGGGGGGGGGGGGGGGGGGGGGGAGATAAGGGAAAAGGATGGAGGGTGGGAGAGGAAGGGAAGAGGAGGAGGAGGAGGAGGAGGAGGGAGGAGGGGGAGGGGTAGTTTAGGAAATCCTTTTTTTTTTTTTTTTGCTGTGGGAAGAGAGATTTTCGTGGTGTCAATAGAGCCCAAGTAGGATTTTATTTGTTTGTGAGGTAGAGGGACAAAGACTATTTTATCCTTGCTTTTGTTAGTTCTTTTTCATTCAATGTAATGCCTTCATTAGATTGTTAATGATGGAAGGCCCACGTAGGACACATGCTATACCCATGCATGAAGAGTCCCGTGAAGATCGACATGTGTTGAAAGCCCTTTTTGAGATTTTAAAAGTTTATTTTGTTTTGTGTAAATTAAATACAATTATGAGAAATGGTGGGTATGAGAGGCCCATGAAACATACTATATCCATGCTTGGACAATCCGGCGAAGATTCCCATTCAAATTTCCTAGAGTTTCACATTCTTCCTTCCATCTTTGGAAAGTCATTTTTGAGTTTTGAAAAGTTTCTTATGTATCGTTGTAACTTATTATACAATTATGAGAAAGGTGGGTAGAGAGAGAGATTTTAGGAGAAAAAATTGAACGACTTAATGATAGAATGAGAGATTTTAGGAAACATAAAACACATGTCATGGAAGGAGCATGTGGGATTTTGTGATGCCATGTGCCAATTTTCTGAAATGCTGACATGGGCCACGAAAAAAGAACCTAGGCAAACGACATGGCGCACTCCACAACGCAACTCCATATTGCCTCTATATATAGATATATGGACATTTATCAAAAAAAAAATCCCACTAAATAGGATAACCACAACTGATGACCCAAATTTTTATAATATCGGTGGAGGACTTCCCACCCAAAACTCATTATTTCATTCCCTTTTTGCCCCTAAGTTCACTGATGTCAACAAAACCCTAAGGGCTTGTTTGTGTAGCCCATTTCCATGGAAAAGGAGGCAGTTTTCTGCAAAAAAATAATAATAATAATAATAATAATAATTTATATGTTTGGTGCAGTTTTTTTCCATGGAAACACTTTATTGCCAACTCAGCTTTTTCCTTCCACACTGTAGAAATGGACTTCCCATGGGGGGGGGGGGGGGTATGGGAAGTCTGTTTCCTCAGAAAACTTACCCCCCCCCCCCCCCTTTATAAACTCCTTTTCCTATCCATTTCCCATCCAAAACCCTAGCCCACAGTTCTGGAACTCCTTCATCGACGAGCAACGAGAGCTTGGACTGCAACCATCGCCCCCTGCAAGTAAATCCCCTTTCTCCCTTTGTCTCTCTTCTCTGTCCTGTGCTTGTAGCCATGCCCCAACCTATCTCTCTCTCTCTCCAACCTCTTTCTTCCCTGCTGCCAGCCAACTTCTCTATCTCCCTTGCTGCCACCCACCTCGCCTGGGCACTTCTTTCTTCCCCCCTCTCTCTTCTCCACCCCGTCCCAGCAACAAAACCCCTCCATCCAGCCACCACGCCCCGTCACCCCACCCCGCCTAGCCACTTCCCCCTCTCTCCATCTCTCCCTCGTTCTGGAAATCCTCATTTTTTAGGATTTTTTAGGTCCGACCTCCTACATAGGATTTGAAAATAATTTTTTTTATTTTGGGTTCTGTGACAATGGATTGAACTAATTGTTGGGACTGGGTTCATCCAGGATCCATTTCTGAATATTGAAATGATTTATGGCTACAGAATCAAAATTGTTATATGATGCTTATTTACCAACAATCTTTCGAAGAGTACTTCATATATATTAATTAGTATTCTCACATCTGCTCTTCTTCTGGACAAGATTTTGGATGAATATAATTTCCGTACGTTCTATATATCTGATTTTGGACTCATCATAGCTTTTTAATTAAAAGTTAATAGTATCTGTGAATTGAATTTTTGGCCATTTTGTTTGTCATGTGCCTTTTGAAACAGTTGTCAATTTCTCGTTCCATTCTAGGATGGACAGAAATTCATTCTGAAATGGATTTAGTAAGAGTAGCATATATAAAAGCTCTGCCCATTTTTTCTAGCCTATTCGTGTTCAATCTAAGCTAATCCAGTAGGCTACTGATTTTCTTAACTTCTGCTTTTTTTGTTTACACTCATTTTATGTCTGATATTAGGAAATGTTCATTTGTGCTTATGTTGATCATATCATATATGTATGTGCTATGTGTTTGCTAGTTGATGATTTCATATAATTATCATTTTAAGGAGCTAGCATTTGAATTATTGCAATATTATTTTTGTGATGGTTTTGTATCTGTGATTTGATATTTATTAGTGTTGTAGTGTTGTTTACTCTCAATGTGCTTGCATTTGAATGGATTGATAATATTTGATAAGTGATTATATTTTGAATGTTCTAATAGAGTGAATCTATTTCTTAGGAAAATATTATTTGGTGGATGGGGGTTATGCGAACACCCGTGGATTTATTGCACCGTATCGAGGAGTGCGCTATCATCTCAAAGAGTGGGCAACCACACAAGCACCACAAACACCCAAGAAACTCTTTAATTTACGACATTCTAAATTGCGGAATGTAGTGGAGCGTACTTTTGCGGTATTAAAGCAACGCTTTCCCATCCTACAAACAGCACCATGATATCCTCTCGAGACACAAGCGAAAATAGTAGTTACTTGTTGTGTTATGCACAACTACATCAAACAATGGAACTATATTGATGAAATGGATGAAGAGCATGCACAAGAGATGGGTGTTGATGAAGACATGTATGCTGGGGACGGAGGGGAAGTTGGATCTGGTTCGAGTGATACGGACAGTCGATTTGCATATGAGCTACGAGATGTAATTGCCCAACAAATGTGGGATGGGTATTAATTTATTAGACGTTTATATTTAATGTTAAGACCTTGTATCATTTTTAAGTGCTATGGTTGTTGGTACTTCATAGAATGTGTTGTAGTAGATTGTTGAGACTATTTACATATATTTGACTAATTTTCTTTTCATGGAATGCTATTTGTAACCCAATATATTGATGGAGTTGACATGGAATGCATCCATAGTTGTGATGGTGTTGACATGTGTTTTTTTTTATATAATATGTCCTCATAGTTGATAAAGAGAGCTGAAGAAATGTTTCTAGTTTAGATATGCCAAAAAAAAATTTTGGATATATGTAGAACATAAACACAATGGAGGTTATGATTTGGGTTGCAAAAGTGAAGTAGAAAACATAGAATTTGGATATGTGTACAAGTAGCATGTTTGAAGACTGCTCATTTTCTAAGAAGTAGCATTTTCACAGAAGTAGCATGTTTGAGCATTCCTCCTCACCCAATTCTGAGGTACTGGGGTTTGCTGGCTAATTCTTCTTCCCCCCTCAGGCTCTCTGTTTTTTGTTGCTTGGTGGTGGGTATATGCTGCTTCTGGGTCTGGGTTGATTTCCTCTCCTGGGGCAAGCTTTGCTTGTTTGGAGTTTTATTTGTTGTATCTGTGACTTGAGTATTTCTGTGAACTGGGCCTTCTTTAGTGCTAGTTCCTCATATGCTGGTTATGCTGTGTGGATAGCTATTTGTGCAGTGAAGTGCTTTGCTGTGTGCTGTGTATGATGGAGTGGATGAGGGGGGTTCCTTTGTTCCTTTGTTTTGCTGGTCAGTGTAGCTTTGTAGAGCAGTGTTGTGTAGTGATGTGAGGCTGTGTAGTGCTGTGTTCTTTGAGTCTGTCAAGTACTGAGTTGAGTGTGGTTGAGCTGTGCAGAGTGCTGCGGTGCCTTCTCTTAGTTGAAAGTTAATCTGATGTGGCAAACATGGTCCCAATTCAAACTCAATCTAATATTGAAAGTTTTTACATGCACAAATAGAGAAGAAGTTAAAAATTCAATTTGAACCATATACTAACCAGTTTCTGCTCAGACTGGCTGGTAGGTTAACATAATTTCATGGTCCCACATGCCCATTTATTTTGTCCTAAATTTTTTTATAATCCATGATTTTTTACATAGAAGTGTGAACAAATAAGTAAATTGCAAATGATTATACCATTGTAGTTTTGAAATTTTTTCGTAGAAAATTGCTGCACCAAACAATAAATTCTAGTTTTCCGTAAGGTATCCGTAGCCGCACCAAACAACATCAGCACCAATTCATCAAGGAAAAACTTTTGCACCAAACAAAAATTTTTGACTTCCGCAGAAAAACTTTTCCAAAGAATTTGAAACCCATGGATTTTCCTAATGTGGCAATTTCCAATTTCCATGAAAATCACATGTACACCTGAAGAAAACAAAATGTTCGATTCACCCAAATCAGCAGAAACGCAAGAAGAGGAAAGGAAGAAAGAGAAAAGAGCGATTGCACAAATATCCTTCCACATCACCGCTGCTCTCATCATCTTTGGCTCCGCTCCGTCCTCTCCTTTTCCCCGCCTCCCTCCACTTGTGGTCTCCTCCCCTCTGTGGTTTCACTAGGTCACCTCCTCTTTGCGGTTTTGCTCGATCTCCTCCTCTTCGCGGTTCTGCTCTGCAAATAGATCTTCATCGTTCCATTGCCTCTCCATATCTCTGTCGCCATCTCTGTGGACGTTGATGATGAGCTCAGCTGGTTGTTGTTTTGAAAATAAAAAAAGGTAGTGCATATGAACAACTGGTCATTGTGGCACAGATTCAAGGAGCGTGGTTTTTTGAAATTGATTGTGGATTTTTTTCAAACTTGGATTGAATTGTTTTTGTTTGTATGTTTTTCGAACATGCGGTGAATGGATGTTGATGTGAACCGATGGAAATTGCCAAACAGGTTCTTAATGTAAAACATATTATTATTGTGGCACAGGTTTTAATAAATATGGTTTTTTTTAATTGATTATGAGTATTTAGAACTTGTACATAGATTATTTGGTTGTAGTGGGCTTGTTTTTGGAACATCCTGCATAACTAGAGTTGAAGTGGAATGGCTCTTTACAATGTGCATTAGAACAAAAAAAGCATACAGAAAGGTCTGCATAACCGACATTGCCGTGCATTTTTGTCGATGTCGACGAATTTTTTGTATATACATTCTTTGTGTGGTAGAATGAACTGTAAACTCCATTCAGTACATTTATGTCTATGTAGGTAAAAAAATTTTGTCGATGTCAACGAATATTGCATCGACGTCGATAAATTTTCTCCTTTACATAATCACTGTAAACTTCTTTCAGTGTGTTTATGTCGACGTCAACAAGTTTTATGTTGACTTAGATGAAATAAATGTCTGGAGAGATGATTGTAAAATTCATTCATTAGCCTTCTGGTGATGTCAATGAAAGTTAAGTCCCTTCAAACTCTCTGTTTTGCAATTACATTTGTTATCATTCTCAAACTGTATAACCTTGAGAGTTACATTAGCAACACCACTGAAGTGGCAATCACTATTGACCGAGGAACAAACAAACTCAAAGAGGCATTATTCCATGATTAGAAGAGAACTTGAAGTCTTTAACCAAGAAAACAGAACATTAAAAAAGAAACTAATCAACTATTGAAACTATCTCCAAAATCACGAAATAAGAAGTGCCTCCACCATTATGTGTTCCAATTTAACTTTTACAAAAAAACATACATGGTCCCAACCATTGGAAATAGAACTATCTCCAATTCACCTTTCACAAAAAAACATACATGGTGTCTCCTTTACAAAAAGACGTGGCTCTACCTTATATGTTCCACCACTCACAATTCACCTTTTACAAAAACCATACATGGTTTCCCCTTTACAAAAAGGCGTGGCTCCACCATTACAAAAAAATCGACATGGTGCCGCATTTATAAATGGACATGGCTCCACCTTTACAAAAAAAAAAAAAGTAACAAAAGAACTTGACTTCACCTCTACAAGGGATATGGCTCCAGCATTCTGGAAAGACATGGCTCAACTATTACAAAAGATATGAGCCATAGTTTTGCTTTCATCGGATCAACTTCCAACTCTTGGATTGCGGTACTTTTGTTGGTAATGCCATTTCTTTTTACATACAGAGCACGTTACTTGTCTTATGTACCGATTATGGTCCTCCGTACGAATGTTAATCTTTTTTGGTATTCTAGGTTGTCTAGTAACAAAAGGAGGTTTCACCATGAGTTGGATGTATCACATGACTACAAGTCATTCGATATGTATCATATGTGTATCAGTCCTCACATAAATCAAATGGATCCAAGCCTCTAGTTCGTTGTGGTAAACCATCAAACAGGTTGAGCGCATCATCAAGACATGAATGCTAAACCTTGAAGAACCCACTAACAAGCAAGGAAGGAAACAACAAACCAATATATAACAATTTCACACCCACCAAAAAAACCCATAAGACATACTTATCTAATCCAAGAGCAACACTACCAACCCATTAGAATAACTGAATAAAAAGAAAACCAAAACCACTCAAACTAGAAAGTGAAGCAAAGAAATTATTTCTCTTGAAAGCTGTAAAATGGTTGCAAGTCATTTGAAAGAAAAAACTTCCAATCTGATATTTCCTTGAGCTAGGTAAGCATCAATAAGCCACATAAGCATATTAACCATCTCATATTAGCATCCCAATACCGTGTTTATTGCTTAAAAACTTGGCATCACTTCCCAATCGTCACCTACATTCAAAATCCATTTCTAAATGGGACACTATCGCGACCCCGGACCGGGTTAATGCCAACGACACTCCTAATCCGGGATCAGAGCATGGTAATGTACATTTTTTTATGCGCACGCGAAACAAGACTGAACACATCTCCCATACTTAATTTTCCACAGGTTTCCTCGGTGAGGATGTCACACAAAAGGTAATTTCAGAGTGAGCTATATATCATATAGCATTCCCAATCATAAGAGTTAAATATTTACACAAACGGTGAGTTTAATAATAACATTCCCCAAAAATAAAGGCCAACAAAGGCCAGTACATAAAAAAAAATTGTGAATATCACCCGCCCAAAAGTTGTTTCGCAGCTCATGGCCTAATCCAATGTCTAGAGGACATCGTCAGCTTGCCATTCTCTTACATGTTGCGGCTTTCCAGCCACCTCCTCTGGCTCCTCCTCAATGGCAACGAGGTCTGGACTTGAGTACCAAAATATAGTGGGTCAGACACGACGGTCTGGCAGGTAGCTGAAGAGATATAAAACAAAGTAAAATAGGTAAATTGTTTTGAAAACATTAAACATGCTTAAAACATTGAATGTGTTACACCTCGTCCCTAACTAATCACGATTAACACTAATTAATCAAGATTAGTGTGGATTAACAAGTGTTTAATTATGTTAATGATGATTAATGGCTAAAATGGGTCGAATTAGTCACAAGTGAACGAATTGAACTTAATGGAATGGATTTATAAGAAATTGAATGGATTGAGTTGGTTTTAAACCCAAATTAGTGGAATTAGGGACTTTTCCGTAAATACGGATTTATATGTATTTTATCGAATACGGGGAAACTTGATATCATCGTGTGTAGTTCGATGAGTACATTAGTTTTCACAACATACGCGTTTTCATTTGAATTGAAATGAGTCAAATGAGTATGGAATTGACTGAAATTGGAAATAAGTATTAAGAGTGGGGTTTAAATGCAAAAATCTGTTATATAATGTTGGAGAAGAACCCATAACCCATTTCAGTCAGTCCATTTTTTCTTGAAGCTGCTGGAAAGCTCAGTTCTTCTTTCTTTTTCTTATTTTCTTCATCAACTTGATGGGATTGAAG
Organism: Litsea cubeba; assembly: GCA_012931725.1. Taxonomy (NCBI): domain Eukaryota; kingdom Viridiplantae; phylum Streptophyta; class Magnoliopsida; order Laurales; family Lauraceae; genus Litsea; species Litsea cubeba. The sequence goes on from CM022955.1 coordinate 40,280,788, forward strand.
GCTAAGCAAGTGATTGAGAAGTGAAATTGACTGTCTTCCTCTTTCTCATCAAGCTTTTTCGGATTTTAGAGTGGAGATTGAGAAGAGCTTCAACTACTCTTCTTCTTTAAAGTTTCAAGGAAGTGGCTTTTAAGATTTCAACTGTGATTAGGTTCTTTAGACTAGTTTTTATCTCAAACACTTGTTGAAATTTGTTTTGGGATTATTCATGGTGTTAGGTTTGAAGAGGGGTTTTCAATTTGGGGATTTTATCTCAAACCTCAAACTACCAAAGGGGTTTTTGTAATAAACTCAAAACAAAGGAAAGTGTAAACAGTTCATTATGATTAGAATGCTAATTTGTGTAGATTTCTTGTGATTTTGTATAGTTGTGGTTTAGACCTATTTCATGATAGAAATGGAATTGGTTTTAATGAATGGAGTTGATTGAATGATGTTTAAATGGAATCAGAAGTGTTATTTGTGTATGAATGATGTTTGAGGAATGGGAACGGAGGTTCCAGAATTTATTGCAAGTATAATCAGTTCTTAATATATTTGCTTGTGATTGTTCATTAATTTGGTTTGTAAACAATTTCCATTGGGTTATAGTAGGATGAATGAATTGCTTATAGAGCATTAGAGACTCAAATCATGTTTAAAATGGTCTATGGAAGACCTAGAGATGAGTAGGAAAGGTGGGAACAAAAATCAATGCAAAAAAGAACTTTACAGGTTTTGTTCTGGGAAATCTGCACTCGAACGTTCGAACTCTAGTACTGAACGTTCGAACTCTTGGCATTGCTGATTGTTGGCTTGGAGACATCCTGCACTGAGAGTTCGAACTCTTGTACTGCACGTTCGAACTCTTGGCAGATTATTAAAGTGGACAGATTTTCAAATCGCCATAACTTTTTATTTGTACGTCGGATTTTGGAGTTCTATATATCAATGGAAAGGTCTTGGAATGTAGAATCTAATGGTCTATAGTTCTAATTGATCGTATGACTCAAAAATGAGTCCGAATTGAGGTGATTCTATTTGAATAAAAACTCTTCCTATGTGTTTAAATAGGTCTATAAATTAGTCCTTAGACTAATTATAAAGTAATTGAGAGTTATTAAGCTTAATGGACAATGAGAAGGAGAATTATCATTAACTTTGAACATTGTTTCAATAAGGTATTAATTGTTCATTTGTTATAAACTAAGCCTCCATGGGTGTTAATTAAGGGGACTTTAATGTACAAATTGTATAAATTGTGGTGTCCATCTAGAATAACACTACATTAAATAACCAATGATTACACCTGAATGGTTGGTTGGAACTAGAATGAAATGATTAGAAATGCTAAGGTTTATTCCCTTAAAATATTGAAATGAATCCGTTGAATTGAATTTGAAACGTATTAAATATGTTAACTTGCATTGATTCTTGAGTCTGGCACTACATAGGGATTTTGTTAATGCTCATTAGAGCTGTTTCTGCTACAGCAAATTATTTGGGAGTGTTCCGGAGCTCCATGGTGATGTCAGTTATCCCTGACCCGGGCACTGATAAATCCCACAATATATGATTCCTTCCGTATGGAAGATGTAATTCCTTCATTTTTAGGAAGATATGATTTGAAATTAAATGTTATTATAGTCTGCCTAATAAATAAGACTCTTATTGATTTTTAAATTGTATTTGTATTTGTCTAACAGTGAATTAGATAGATTAAATGTCTAATTAGCATGTGTAATCATAGAGCTATTTATACATTGTTGAATTGTCGAATTCACAGTGTTATTGATGGCATTACAGGCCCAGCTGCCCCTGTCTGTCCCAAGGCCACAGTACCAGCGGAGGAGACCGTCCCGGTTCCTCCAAGAAGGACTCGTAGAATGGAAATGATATGATAACAATTTATATGAGTTTTTGGGAGAATTGAAACAGTAAATGAATCCTTGAGTAAAGTTTGTGTTGGAAAAGTTTCACACTTGTCATTCCTTGCATTGTATTTTAAATATGCAAGCGGATGTTTGTACATAATGTATATGGAATTTTGTTATATACGTTAAATAATGTATAATTGTTTATATTTCCACATAATGTGTAATTTGATATCCCTTGTGAATTTCGTTTGTTTCGAAGTTCACAGGAGTAAGTATGCAATGCGACTCGGGGTTAACTCGGATTAATTACAATCTCAAGCTCGGGTCATGTCATAATGTCATAAAACATGATGCATACTTATAAAGAAAAGAGATGATAAGCATGAAAACATGAATACGTACAAAGGAACAGGTAACTAGCAGATGGCAACCGTACAAAACTAAATTCTCCATCACTAAAGTGATGAAAGCACACTAAGATATAAGTCTCAGACACATGGAGTGATGAGAGCAAACTAGATATGCATAGTAATGCCAATGAACTTGGCTATCACACAAAGTACCGGCCGTGGAACCGGATAATATAACATGCTAGCTAAGCCCAAACTGCAGTTGGCTAAGTGTAATTAAGCACCCCAAGTCGGTGGATCAAGTCGACAGGGTTGCCCAAGCTTATTGGTGCCGACACATAGGTTCCATGATGAAAACGAAGCATAATAAGGTGCGTGACACCAAAATAGGCTAAGGTACGAGCACACACACATATCTGACTAAGACGGTTCTCATTGGTACACAAAGCGAACTAGGTACTCAAGCTGCATAGCATCAATAACCTTTAAGTAAGATTAGTAACATTGACCAAAACAAAGGAAAACCATGTCATTTGAGCAAACAGAGAGAAAAATGGGTTTCCCAAATGTATGCTCGGACCACATATTGAGGCTTCATAGTACCATGTGTATGAAGATCTCGTATATTGAATTTACTTAACTTAGTACTCTCAAAGATCAAAGATATTTCAAGTATCCTATACACATTAATAACTCAAGAGTCCTTAATATTCCTCCAGGGTAATGTTCTCCCATGTTAAACCTCCACAAATCACCCTTGAGACCAAGGACCCAGAGGCTTTACTCACTCGAGCGCCCAATGACCCGCTCGAGTGGCAGAGCTTCTGCCTGCTCGTCTGGAGTCAACTGCTTTAACCGCTCGAGCGCCCAAAGTGTCCGCTCAAGCGACAGAGCTTCCGTATGTACGCCTGGGCATCAGATGCCTCGCCCACTTAAGTGGCCAAGGTTCTACCTTGGCTCCTTGGCAATGAGATACTATCTCCATTTTTCCTAATTTCTGAAACTTCCCAATCATAAACTTTGGCCCCTTTCAAACCCAACAGCGTGCATGGAAATAGACATCCTTTTCTTTAAAAAAAACTCCAATTCATCCTACATGATTTACACCCTGATCGACATTTATATGTGCAACATTTAACCGCAAGACTACGGTGTCGTCAAGTAGTAAAGGACTAAAGAGTCCGGATTATCGATCATACGGAGAGATGATGGAACAAGCAATGAATCCAAATAAAGTAGAATTGAGCTAAGAGATAGCTAATAAAGACAATTGAGGTGAGCAATTAAAAGTATTAAACTATGCAATAGAAATAATTAATTAACAATCTAAGATATGAAATTAATTAAATCTAAGCTAATCTAACAAAAAACACTAAAATAGTGCATGAATGGTGATGGAAATGGAAGATTTAAGGTGAAGATGAGGTGTAAAATATGTAGGATTTTAAAACAAGTGATGTGAAATGTAGATTTAACAATATAGAAGTGAAAATAACAAATCAAATAAAGATTTCAATTAACAATAATAAAAAAAAAAGATTAGGCAATCCAAAATTCACTAAGTATGTAATTAATCCAATCAATATATGTTCTAATTCAACTCCCAAATCTACAATCCAATTAGTAATCTCTTGCTTAATTAGAATGGATGATATAAAAATGAAGATCAAATTAAAGAAAATCAAAGGCCAAGATCCTAGATCATAACCTAATTACCCTAACAATTAATCATCAAAATTAAGGTATAAAAGATCAAAGATAAGGGCTCTATAGCATGCTATGCGAGAAAACTTAATCCAACTACAAAGCATCAATTGAGATTATCCAAGCATCAAGTGTAGAGATAAAGCATGAGAAAAGAGAGAGATTAGCACAATTAGATCTAAAACCTACTAATCAATCAAGGCACAAGTAAGAGATTTAAACTAAAACATGCATGTAATTGAACTAATCACATTACTTAGTTTCAAAAGGAGAGCCTAATCCAAGAGCTTTAGCCACTAAAAATCAAGAAAGAGCTCCAAATCTTCATTAATGATCTTAATTATTTTCTCTCTCTACATTAGTTACAAATAAGCTCTTAATTATAATCTAAAAGTATAGAGAAGGTAAATAAATTGCTAAAAGACTAACTTGCCAAAAGATTTTTTTTACTTTACAAATACACTCCAATTTATAGAAACATTGAAGACATTTGATTAGCTTTTACATGGATTTCTTTATGCTTTTTGGTGTTATATGGTCCTTCAATTTAAAGGTTGGGATTTGAAACCCATAACCTATTTCATACCAACCCAAGCTCTATCCAATATACTAACCACTCATTTGTGTTAGAAAATGACCTCTTTTATCCTTAAAGTCTTCTCCTCTTATTTTGGAATTCTTCAACTCTTCCTAAGATTTCTTCATGTAACTTTTTTTTTTATTGAAATCTCTTCTTAATGCGTTGGGACACTAGCTGGAAGGTTGGGGTAACCGCGGGGTCGACCTACACAAAAAAAATTACATAAAAATGCGCTATAAATAATCAGATTTATGCATGAAAATCTGATAATCCGTTAATGTAATAAAATGATAAAATCTCCATGTAAAGCAAATGATATGCAGATGAGATGCTGATAAAACTCGGACTAATGAGGGGTAAAGTATGTAATATTTAACACTCATCACACCCATTCCATCACACAATCCTCATCAATATAATCCATATATTCAGCCCATTTTCAATAAAAATTCATAAACATGAAATCTGGAATTTCTGAAATTAAAGGAGCTCAATTAACTGATAAAAATCATCAAAAAACATATACAAAAGAAATTCAAAGTTATAACAAGGATGTAATGTAGAAATATCCTTTGAAATCACAATGAATATGGTGGCAAAACTTTGGAAAATCTTATAAACAACTAGCGTTTCAAAAAAATTAATTCATCACTTGCCTTGGTTTCCAGTAGCACTAAATAACCGTCCAAACTCACTTTCAACGCCAAAACCAACGGGCTACACAAAAACCCCCAAAATAAACACATTTAGAACCCTAAAATGCAAGACAAGGAAAGAGAAGGAGAGAGCTTGCAATAAGAGAGGAGAAGACTGTCTAGGGTTAGTAAAATTCAAATCTAAGAGATGGGGAAGATGGCTTACTTGAAGGAGCTTCAAATGGGGAGAATTGGCTAAAAAAGAACCCTACTGCAGTTGGGTTTTTCTCCAAATAGCATCAATTGAGAGCTTTCAAGGTGGGGAATAAGGTGATGAGATCATTCCTGATATCTAGGTAGGATTGGAGTGGATTGGAGGAGAGGAGCGAGAAGAAGAAGGAAAAGTGAAACCTAGCTTTGGTTGGAGCCAATCTCCTATAACAAACATGAGAGAAGAAGAGAGGAAAGCGAGCTCACCTTATATATGGAGTGAGTGTGGGTCCCACTACTAACCAACTTGGTGGGCTTAAAAACTTGGGTTTCGGGCCTCGGATGGGTTTGACGAAGCAGAGAGAAATGTTTCTAAAAAAAATTTATTTCCGAAAAGTACATATTTAGTGGGGTTTGGAGGCAAAAAATTGTGCCCAAATTTTGTGTAAATATACTGTTTTGCCCCAGAAATTGGAAAAACTATGTTTTGAGGTCTCGAACGAGGACGGAGTGAACATGAAAGTTGTAGGGGCTAACATGATCTATCAATCGGAGTTAAAACACAATTTTTTCTTAAATCGTGGTTAACCACCCACACTCATGCGAAATAGTCAAAGGACCCTCAAAGAGTCCAACTAAGCCAAAGAGGCTCTCAAAACTCCCCAAAGCTACATAAAAGCTATTCAAATTCACAACCTAAATCAAAATCCACTGATCCCACTTAAGAAGCGAATCCCGTGTCTCAATTAGCGCTAACCATGGTAACTTGGGTCGGGGTCCTATAGACACCACTCTCCTCTATAATCAAGAGTCATCAAGAGTCTTTCCCATTGCAAATCTCCCCAAAAGCCATTGGTCCCAACCCACATCAGTCTCATCACTATATCTCTCTGTTTCACTGTGCCAAGTGAGTGGTGGGAATGGACCACATGTTAGGAATTTTGTAGATTGCAATTTGGTGGATGCATTATCATTTTCATCATCATTTGAATTTTCACATGAGCATTGATTTTAAAATACTTGAAATCTATATTTTCACATGCATTGATTTAAGTCTTTTAAATTTCATGTTTCATGCATGTTTTGATTTTAAACCTTGGATGCATTGATTTTGAAAAGAAGTTTTAAAGAATCAAGCAAGCCTTTGATTTTAAAGTTTCAAATAATTTTTTAGGCTTTTTATGTTTCATGTTTTTAACATGGTTAGTTTGATTTAAAATCATGATTCCATGCTTGATTTTATGGCCCAAAAGTCCCCAAAAGAAAAATCTTTGAAATATGCAAAAATGGGTTTTTTGGTCCCGGTTGACCTGTAGTGTAGTAGGTCGACCGAGCCCATGGGTAGGTCGACCGAAGACACTACAGTTTGACCGAGAATGTGACTGTTGCAGATTTTTCAAACGGTCATATTTTTTTCCCGTTGAAGGGCAGGTCGATCGAGCCCTGTATGGGGTCGACCGAAGACTAGCCGTTGGGCATTTTTTGGTATAAAAAGAAGCTCATTCCTTAGCCAAAAGAGAGGAACTTTTAGGCCCTCCTTAAGGTGTTTTGAGGCCAAAGAAAGGGGAATGAGCTAAGGGATACTAAGGGTCATTAGGAAAGCTAAAGCTTGGGATTAATGAAGTTAAATCACTAAGTAAGCTTGCTTTCCTAATCATATGTTTTCATGCTTTGTTTTAATTATTGGTAAATCTTTGTTAGCATGCTAAACTATGATTTGTTGTGTCCTTAACATGTTTATGTTTTGAATTGATTCATTGTTTTGGATACATCACCTTGATTCAAACCAAGTAGTACTTAAATTGGTATATCTAAGTAAATCATGTTTTGGAATCATCTTTGAAATCATATGTAACATGATTCCTATACTTGGTTGAAATCTTTGGTTATTGTTTTTCATCATAAGAAAATCACTTTCAAATCTATCTTATGTTTTGGATTCAACAACTTTATAAATCACATGTATTTTGTTTTAAAGTTTTACAACTTGTTTAAACATTGATTGGTATATCATTTTCAAGTTGTCCTTTTAATTACATGTGATTTGACCCATAATTTCAATCAAATCTATATTTGTGTTTTACACTTTAAAAATGCTTTTGGCATACTTATATTGAGCTTCATTTTTAATTTGATTGAAATCCATATGCATCACATGTTTTGTTCTTGAATTTCACAACTTGTGTAGAATACTTAGGTATGTCTTTTACAAGTTACATTTAACATGTGATTAGCATTTCCTCAATCATAAATGTTTTGAGCTAAAACTTTCAAAAGCCTTTGGCATACATTTATGAGCTTTTATTTTAAAATTGATTGAGGACATCATGCATACACTTTGTGCATTCATCTTTGCATTCATATAGTGTTTGTGTGAGTTAGTTTTTCACTTTTATATCCGCCTATTTAAGAGGCAATGTATTGAGCTAAATATGTATCTCCATCAAGTGTATTTTAGACACTACTAAGAGAGAGAACCAACCATTTGGTTGTATAGGTTATTGCTTAGCCTTGAAAAGCATAATGTAAAGGTTATTGCTTAGCCTAGAAAAGCATAGATGTAAAGATTATTGCTTAGCCTATTGAAAAGCATACATAGTGGAAATCCGGTGGGGTGTGAGGAACACAAGCCGGTAGTGGATGTAGGCATTGAGGCCGAACCACTATAAATCTTGTGTTGTGGTGATTGCATTGTGATGATTGTAATTGTTTAAGCTTCCGCATTTTGTTTGATTAATCATCACATGTGACTAGTTAGTTTATAGAAAATTAAAATTGGTCATAGTTGGTCACTAGTTGTAGCTCACCCTATTCACCCCCCCTCTAGGGTAAGGATCCCAAGGACTTACAAGTGGTATCAGAGCAAGGTTACTCCATTTAGGGCTTAAACACCCGGAGTTGATCCTTATATGCTTAAATCTAGATTTGAACCCTAGAGTTGTGTTTCATTGCATATCATTAAGAATGATTTCCACTATGGTTGAAAATGAATTTTCTTTCCTAGCTCTCTAATTCCCCTAAGATTCAATCTCACCACTCTAAAACTTTTTCGAGTTAAAACTCCAAGAGTTGGTGGGACCTCAAAGTGAACCCTCAAGGACAACCTTTTCAAGACCTTAAGTGAATCTTCAAGGTAGACTTTTGGACTAACCTTAAGGACTTGAACCTCACCAGACCAACCTATTTTTTTGTCATATCTAATTGTTGGTCATGTTACATTTGCATTTTGTTTCTACATAGTCACATCTCTTAAAATGCAATGTTTCTTTGTGATCATTTGATTTTGTCTACATGAACTTTCTTAGTTATATCCGTGGTTTTCAAAATCATTTGATTGCAATATCCTCATATAGATTTGCATTTTGTTCTCATATAGTTATTACTATTGTAGTGCATTTCTATTTGATGATCATCAATTGATTGTGATTACAAAAGCTTTCTTAGCTAGATTTTTCATGATCAATTGATGTTGGAAAATCATTTGTTTGGATATCATAGTTAGATTATTTTGTAAAACAAATGATTCAAATCAATTTAGATTTTCCATGAACTTACAAGTTATATCTTTTTGTATGGAAAATATGTGTTCAATTTGTATGAGTATCTATTGTCATATTTAGGATACAAATTGAAAATATGGTATTAGTTCACTTCATGGTTTTCAAAATCACTTGATTGGAGTGAATTAAAGATCTTTGGAAAATGTTCTAAGCCTTATTAGTTATATTTATTGAAGCATTTTCCATGAGTTTATTTCCTTGTGCTTATGTTTATATCATTTAGAAGGAAATACATTTTACAAGCAATTTGCATCCTTGCTCAACAAAGTTACATTCCTTCAAATGCAAATTGACTTTGTTATTATGTCTTACTTTGTATGGTTGGGTATGATGTCATTGATTTGCATGTTTTTGCCTAACTTTGTATATCGTTTCATTAATGCAAATTGATGATTATTTATGTGCTTTATAGTAAAATCTTTTGTTATCATTTGAGTTTCTTAAGTACATATTTGATTTTGTGTGCTAAGCTCATTTGGTATGATCCTCATATCCATTTTCCATTGCATTGTAAGCTTAGTACATTTGCTAGAGTGGAGATTTTACATGATAGATTAATGGATCATTTTAGATGAATTGGAAGTAAATCATTGTTCTTCATAGGTATACCTTATATGAGATCCTTTTTCATCTATATGCGATCCATGACATCGTTCTAACTTCATACCTACTTGTGCATGCATAGTTATATTCTTTGTTGATGATATGGTATGAGTTAGATCTTGATTGTAATTGATCCTCTCTATGCAAATGTCAAATAGTTCCATGTATGGTTGTGCTCTTAAGTTACATTTGTGGATACCATACTAGAACTCTCAAATCCATCCTTTGTACTTCATAATCTTTGCTATAGATGGATGGTTGTGATATTGATTTATGCATAATTTCATAGTAATATTGCTTGTGCATTTTTCAATATCATATTTATGATCATATGAGACTCTCATCAAAATCCATTCTTTGTATCTTATAGGCATATCTATTCTTGATGGATTTCCTTCATGTTGAGTTCATATGGTTTTTTAATTTTCAAATTCATCACTATGCTCACTAAGTTACTATATCATTAAAAGTGATGAATATTCTTTTATGATGCTTGATCTTATATTTGTCACATTTCTTTAGCATCATAATCTTCATGTTTGCCTCCTCTCATGCTCATATAGGTAAATCTTATGACCACCATGTTTATGTGTTAATAATCTTGGTTGGTTAATGGTTGAGGTAGGCTTCATGTTTGAACTTCATTTCACTCATCATGTGCACATGATAGTCATATTTGATGATTGGATGAAATGATTTCAAAAATATTCATAGCATATGATTTTCATAGTTATATTGATTGATGCTATGTTGAATAAACCCCATAACATCATGGATAGCTCTAATTTGGATTGATCCTAGTAGTTATATTCTTTTTAACTCCATTTTAGAGTGATTGAGATAATAGTCATATCCTTTAATCTCAATTGGTATTTCTTTATTCCAATTGGTATCCATGGTTGCTTTTCTCCATGACCTTGCTCTTAATCATGGTAATTTGATCATATTGAGCTCTATAATTAAATGAATCTAATCCTTTCCTTGAAGTTTACCCTCAATTGGTAAAAACCATCTTCTTCTTGAACCAAATAGTTAAATCTTTGTCAAAAGTTTGACAAAAGGAGAGAATGGATTGAGGGGGAGTATAAACCTTCATAGGAAGTATTAGTTTTGATCAAATTCACCATTGAATTGGCTTTATACCCTTAGACTACTACCATACATGATACCTGTTATATATTTCATTTTCGATTTCTTTCGTTAACAGGTGCTACTAAAAGGTATTTTCCTTATGTCATGTGTGTAGGTACCTTTGCAATTTAATGTCAAAGGGGGAGAATATTCTAGATGTCAAAAGGGGAGAATATTGTCAATTTATCCAAGGGGAGATTTTGTATTATCTTCCAAAGGGGGAGAAGATGCATATCTTGCCAAAGAGAGAGAGTGCATGGTCAAAGGGGGAGAGTTGATAGAAGACTAAGCTTGGGAGTTAAAGAAGTTGCTTGGCTAAAGAAGAAAAGAAAGAAAGAAAGCTTGAAGAATGATCAAGCTCCAAGCATCAAGAATGAAGAAAAAGAACAAGAGCCCAAGCTAAGTCAAAGAAGCATCCAAGAGATTTCAAGACTTGTCCAGCTAAGGGGGAGCTGAAGACTTAGTGTGAAAATTCAGTGTTGAGTGAGTTGCCATCAAATTGCAAAGGGGGAGATTGTTAGGAATTTTGTAGATTGCAATTTGGTGGATGCATTATCATTTTCATCATCATTTGAATTTTCACATGAGCATTGATTTTAAAATACTTGAAATCTATATTTTCACATGCATTGATTTAAGTCTTTTAAATTTCATGTTTCATGCATGTTTTGATTTTAAACCTTGGATGCATTGATTTTGAAAAGAAGTTTTAAAGAATCAAGCAAGCCTTTGATTTTATAGTTTCAAATAATTTTTTAGGCTTTTTATATTTCATGTTTTTTAACATGGTTAGTTTGATTTAAAATCATGATTCCATGCTTGATTTTATGGCCCAAAAGTCCCCAAAAGAAAAATCTTTGAAATATGCAAAAATGGGTTTTTTGGTCCCGGTTGACCTGTAGTGTAGTAGGTCGACCGAGCCCATGGGTAGGTCGACCGAAGACACTACAGTTTGACCGAGAATGTGACTGTTGCAGATTTTTCAAACGGTCATATTTTTTCCCGTTGAAGGGCAGGTCGACCGAGCCCTGTATGGGGTCGACCGAAGACTAGCCGTTGGGCATTTTTTGGTATAAAAAGAAGCTCATTCCTTAGCCAAAAGAGAGGAACTTTTAGGCCCTCCTTAAGGTGTTTTGAGGCCAAAGAAAGGGGAATGAGCTAAGGGATACTAAGGGTCATTAGGAAAGCTAAAGCTTGGGATTAATGAAGTTAAATCACTAAGTAAGCTTGCTTTTCCTAATCATATGTTTTCATGCTTTGTTCTAATTATTGGTAAATCTTTGTTAGCATGCTAAACTATGATTTGTTGTGTCCTTAACATGTTTATGTTTTGAATTGATTCATTGTTTTGGATACATCACCTTGATTCAAACCAAGTAGTACTTAAATTGGTATATCTAAGTAAATCATGTTTTGGAATCATCTTTGAAATCATATGTAACATGATTCCTATACTTGGTTGAAATCTTTGGTTGTTGTTTTTCATCATAAGAAAATCACTTTCAAATCTATCTTATGTTTTGGATTCAACAACTTTATAAATCACATGTATTTTGTTTTAAAGTTTTACAACTTGTTTAAACATTGATTGGTATATCATTTTCAAGTTGTCCTTTTAATTACATGTGATTTGACCCATAATTTCAATCAAATCTATATTTGTGTTTTACACTTTAAAAATGCTTTTGGCATACTTATATTGAGCTTCATTTTTAATTTGATTGAAATCCATATGCATCACATGTTTTGTTCTTTGAATTTCACAACTTGTGTAGAATACTTAGGTATGTCTTTTACAAGTTACATTTAACATGTGATTAGCATTTCCTCAATCATAAATGTTTTGAGCTAAAACTTTCAAAAGCCTTTGGCATACATTTATGAGCTTTTATTTTAAAATTGATTGAGGACATCATGCATACACTTTGTGCATTCATCTTTGCATTCATATAGTGTTTGTGTGAGTTAGTTTTTCACTTTTATATCCGCCTATTTAAGAGGCAATGTATTGAGCTAAATATGTATCTCCATCAAGTGTATTTTAGACACTACTAAGAGAGAGAACCAACCATTTGGTTGTATAGGTTATTGCTTAGCCTTGAAAAGCATAATGTAAAGGTTATTGCTTAGCCTAGAAAAGCATAGATGTAAAGGTTATTGCTTAGCCTATTGAAAAGCATACATAGTGGAAATCCGGTGGGGTGTGAGGAACACAAGCCGGTAGTGGATGTAGGCATTGAGGCCGAACCACTATAAATCTTGTGTTGTGGTGATTGCATTGTGATGATTGTAATTGTTTAAGCTTCCGCATTTTGTTTGATTAATCATCACATGTGACTAGTTAGTTTATAGAAAATTAAAATTGGTCATAGTTGGTCACTAGTTGTAGCTCACCCTATTCACCCCCCCTCTAGGGTAAGGATCCCAAGGACTTACACCACACATCATTCCTACTAATGTTGGTGATGGTGATTGTTGTTTTGGTGGCCTTGATCCAGATGTTGAAACCCCTATTCCTTAGGCTTCTCAATCCTAGTGTCATTCTCATATACATCTTATATGTTGCATTCAACCACACCCCTCCCTCTAGTGAGAAGAATACATCAACTACTGTTGGTGACAGAGATTGTTAAGCGAACTTTTCCTTGTTGATCATGCACGTAGGTCCGCAAGTTGAAAAAAAAGCATGCAACAGTGCTTCCATACCATCTATCCCTTCCCTTTTATGAAAAGGAAGCATCCTTTCTGTAGGTGCAGAAAAATTATGACCCACAATAATCGGGGTGCCTTACAGGACTTATCCAAATGAAGAAGATGATCCGCTGCCTGAAAGCCTGAAAGGGAAGAGCAAACGGTCAGAGGACCCTGGCCTGAGTGGCGCAAGGCTCTCCGATGCCTAAGTCAGTGAGTGAACTGGAACAAAGGAAGGAGAGGAAGAAGAGAGGCAGAGTAACGACTCTCAGATTTTGATTGTGCGTACCTTGCATGTGAAATGAGGCTCTATTTATAGGCGACTGGACGATATCTTTGGATGATATTTTAGTGTGGGTCCCATGACTTGATAGAGAAGTCATCATCAGCCCACAAAGCAATAAATGCGGTCCATTCCAGCCCACTTTGCATTTAATGCCAGTCGGATCAGCCCACATCGCATTAAATGCGTGTCATGTTGGGCCAGATCGCGTTGGACGCCTTTGGCGGTAGAGGTACCATCGGATCCACCCTCGGGCCTTGTCCTGATTTGGCTTCAGCCGCTGGATGCCGCCCCGTCAGTGATCTGGCGAAGATTGTGGACGGCTGGACGTCGCATTTGTCTCACTGGCTCGTGCCCCTATTCCTCCACGTGTCCGATGACGTGGAGGGCGAAGGGCGCGAGTGGAGATTCTCTCTTGCTTCGGCTTTCGTCCCGGCTCCTTCGGCCGAGGTGGAGCTTTCAGCCGAGGTGGGCACCTGGGTAACCGAGCTCGGCGCTAGCAGCCCGGACCTGTCTGACCTCGGCTGAGGCCTCTGTCCTAGTAGCCGAGGTGAGTCTGGTGCCACGTGGATGGCACGCGGATGGCATGTGAGGCACGTGAGAATGCTTAGTCCCATTTGATGGCTGTGATTAGCGTAATCCTGGAACTTTAAAAATCTCCTCACACACTTTTCTTCTTTGAAAAAGAAGCCACATATTTCTGATTTGGGATGGATGATGTGGAAGCGAAAGAATCGTGCGAGTGATTAGATGTAAAGAGAGCATGTGCACTCTTTCCTGTAGTAGGTTCGTTCCTTCCCTCATAAACCTTTTTATCTTTCATTTGCAGGATATTTGTTCATTTTCAAAATAATACAGAAAAAAGAAAAAAAAAGAAAGAAAGAAAGAAAGGAAGAAAATCACTTGCATTTGATTTCTATGACTCTTAATTTATTGTGTCGCCCATCACCCTCAATCAAATATGATGGAAAGATCCTATGCATTGGTGGGCGTTGGAGATAATGATATTATGTAGCAAAATCCTAAGAAAAACAATAAAAACTAGATCTTGGTCTCTTAGAAAAAAATAATAGATTAAAATATATATAACAACTAACTACAGGATGAGAGACTCCTAGGAAAAATCAAAAGAATTTTCCAAAAAAAATAAAATCTTCATATGTCAAAAACTAAAAAATAAAAAAAAAAGAAATAAAAAACAACTAAACAGTAAAAAATCATACTTTACTGGATATAAAAAACCAAAAAGAAATTAAGATCTCAGTCTCCTAAAAAATATTGATTGGGAAAAACAACAAAATCCAAAATTTTTCATAAACATTATCCCTTTTATAAGTTGATAATTAACTTGGATATTAAATAAATATTTATTTTTCATTGTATTTAGCCCGTGCATCGCACAAGATTTCATGCTAGTACCCATTACACAAAACGACACACAATCATAGTTTAGGTACTGAAAAAGACGCAAAGGAAAGCTGTGAATGAAGATAGTGAAAATATGTGCGGAAACTACATGGCTATGGAATGGAGAAGATGAAAACAGGGAGATGAATGGAGAAGATGACAATGCATGAATAGATGGTATTGGGTTGATAGAGGAGAATAGAGGCATCGGTTAATTGAACGAACATGAAAAACCATGAGTTTTGATGCTGGGTGCAGAAGGATGATGCTCCCCAACGGGTTTTGGTTCATGCTCCCCATTTTTTGTTTTTCCATTAATTGCAAATTTCAGTATATAAGGTTTGTTGACATCAACTAAATAGGGGCAAAAAGGGAATGATGTAATGGATTTTGGGTGGGGAGGTCCTCTACCGATATTATAAAAATCTGGGGTCTTCTGTCGTGGTTACCCTATTTAATGGGAATTTCTTAGTAAATGTCCCATATATATAATGAGCAATTTAATAAAGATGCCAATATCTTCTACAACAAGAGAAAGAACCTACTCATTATAATTTTGTCAGCATTGCTCTACTTTATAAAGCATAGGGAGACCCAACCTTTTGGTACCTTGTTTCCAACTATACACTATCTTTTTGTAATTATATAAATCTCCTTTAATTAGAATTTAAAAATACACTCTCATTTTTAGTAATTGCGAAAAGACCCCTTTATTCCCATCTCCGTTGACTAGTTTTTTACAAATACAACTCTTTCTCCTTTCAATAATTGCATAACACTCCTAGACGAGAATTTGGGGCTAGAGGCCGGACCGATGGGTCCCGTCATCAGGTGGCCCAGATCGGTCGTGTTGCAAACGGGTACCCGAACATCTAATATTCGGGGAGTGCTGCTATTGGCACACAAAATTTTACTTTTCAAACACAAGGATTTTTATTTTTTTTATTACATTCTTACCCCTTTATGAAATGACTAAAATAGCCATTATCCCATAAGAAATCAAATCTCATTTTCTTTTCACACACAATCTCTTTTCTTCCTCAACCAAAACCCTCTCCCACCCATCTCACACTCCACTTCTCACTCTCCACTTCATCCAGCTTCCTTAGCAACTCATCTTCACTCACATTCTTCCATTTTATTCTCCTTGGTAGCTCATCTCACTTTCCACTTCCTCCATTTTCCTGGGCAACTCATATTCACTCACTTTCCTCCATTTGATTGTGCAATGAAGGAAGAGAAGGAAGAAAACAACAATCAAATGGTGCCTTTTAATCAAAGCAGCAGTGGAAAGGTACGTTTGTTTGATTTTTATTTTATTTTTTGCATTTTGGCCTCTGTTGTTAATTTTTTTTGTCGTCTGGAACCTAATGGTTCCCGATATGTACGGTCTTTCAAGACCGAACACATACCATATGTTCGGATGTTTATGCCCGAACATATGGTATGTGTTCGAAAGTTTATTTCCGGACAGTGATATTTAATTTTTACATATGCAAGTCTCTACGCAGGAAAGTCAGCTTAGATCGGATTTTGTCATGGATTATACCAGTGAGTTTATTACTCAAGAGGTAAGACAAATTTTGAATATATTACTCAAATTACATTTATTTGTTTCTAAATTCGCATTAAATTTATTTATTTATTGTAGATATTTCACAGTCGCGATTTGTTGATTAGTTGGGCTCGTGGTGTAGGAAGGAAAAACGGTTTTGTCATTGTCATAAAGGTTTCAAATGTTGCTCGGGTAGGTGTCAAAGCTAGAGTACTCCTTGCGTGCGAGAGAAGTGGACAATATAAGCATGAAGAGGGCCAAAAGCGAAAAAGGATCAAACAAACTAGTTCGTAAAAATGTGGATGTCCTTTCGCACTAAAAGGCAAAAAGTTAGACTCAAATGATGATTGGATGTTGGAGATCATATGTGGTGTGCATAATCATTCTGCCGTGGAATATTTAGAGGGGCATTCATTTGCAGGCAATTTATCAGAGGAGGAAACAAAGTTGCTGGTTGATATGTCCAAGAGCATGGTTAGACTAAAAAGAATTTTGGTTACGTTGAAACAAAGAAGTGAATTAAACGTAACCACAATGAAGACAATATACAATGCATGCTACAGATATAAAGTCAATGAGTGCGGTGGAAGAAGTCAGATGCAACAACTGCTTGGTAAGTTGGCCGAGCATGATTACATTGAATGACATAAAAATTGTGAGGATAGCGAGACTGTAACTGACTTGATTTGGACGCATCCAAAAAGTTTAAATTTGTTGCGTGCATTCCCACATGTCTTGATAATGGACTGTACTTACAAGACCAATCGTTATCGCATGCCTCTATTGGAGATTGTTGGAGTCACATCCACAGACATGACCTTTTCTGTATGCTTTGCATACCTTCATGCGGATCGTGGAGAAAATTATGCATGGGCACTGGGTATAATGCGTTCTATTATTGACGATGGTATTCTTCCCGATGTCATTGTGACGGATAGAGAATTGTCACTCATGAACGCCATTAAAAGAGTATTCCCTAGTGCTACTCATTTATTATGCAAATGGCACATTAATAGAAACGTATTGGCGAGATACAAGAAGTTGTTTGAAACGAAAGAAAAATGGGACAAGTTTATTATGAGCTGGAATATGTTGGTGTCTTCATCCACAGAAGAGGAGTTTGGTGAACAACTTAGTAAACTAAATCATGAATTCAGTATGTATCCTAATGCACTCAATTACGTGAAAGGTAGTTGGTTGGATGCTTATAAGGAGAGATTTGTCTCTGCATGGACAGACAATTATGTCCATTTTGGGAATACTACTTCAAACAGGTACTTTTAAAAAAATATTAATTATTTGATTTATTCTTATTATATTCTTATTAATTAATATGACTCACCTCTTAACAATCCTATGCAGGGCCGAGAGTTCACATGCACAGCTCAAGAGGCAGCTTGGATCAAGTCAAGGAAATTTTGAAGTAGTATGGACTAAAATACACAGTTTACTTGAGTTGCAGCATACCAGTATCAAAGCTTCGTTTGAGAAAAACAAGACAATTGTACAACATAATTTCAAGCCGGCAGAATACAAAGAGCTTTGTGGTAATGTCTCTAAAAATGCACTTGAAAAAATATTAACAGAAACCAAGAGAGCCAACCTAGTTGGAATCAACACCAGTGTTTGTGGTTGTGTTATTCGACGCACACATGGATTACCTTGTACGCATGAGATTGCAGAATATATAAGTCAAGGGCGGCCTATTCCTTTAAGTTGTATACATCAGCATTGGTGTAAGCTTGATATGTTGCCAACTGCCCCATCAATGATGAATTCTTATGTGGGTTTGGATTGTAAGGCAGATTCGGAGTTACTTGAAAAACGGTTCAATTAGTATGATTCCACGAGAAAATTGCAACTTCTAAAGAAGATACGAGAGCTATCTATGCTAGACAATACTCATTTGATAGAACCCGAAGTAATATCAAGAACAAGAGATAGACCAAGTATGAAACTTGACACCTCAACTCGACGAAATCCAAATGCTTTTGAGTTGGTACCGTCTGCACAAGATAGCTACTCTCCTAAATCAGTAGCAATGACAGATGTTAAAAATAAAGAAAGAATGGAATGCAAACCAAAGAAGATCGGAAAGATAAGGGCGATTCGTACGAGGTCAAAGAACATCAATAATTACGTGCTCTCGTTTCCAGTGGGGTTGAGACCTTACATTAAAGTTGTAAAGGACGTTGCAGCTGATCGTAATTGTGGCTTCAGAGCTATCGCTGGATTGGTTGGCCTATCTAAGGATGAATGGAGACGAGTCAGGAGAGATTTATTGCAAGAACTGCTTGGACATGTAGACCACTACAAACAATTATATGGGGTGGAGAACAGAGTTAAGGAATTAGTTGAAACATTATCATACATGGATGACAACCCATTGGTGGACTATTGGATGACTATGCCTGACATGGGACATCTCATAGCATCCCATTATAATTTGGTTGTTGACACCAAAAATGTCACTTTACCTCTTCAAGATCCAAAAAGCTACATGAAGTCGCAACCTGCCATAAATAGGCAATGCTGCTTCCAAAAATCAAATCTTGTCAGAATCAAACAAAAACTGCAAGATTCTTCCAAACAGCCAAAAGAGGAGTACACAAGAAGTTTCGGTCCATTTCAAAATCATTTGGCCTAACTTCGCTTCTCCGACAGCCGAAAAGGAGCTCTCGGCGGCAAAAGCATCGGAGACACCAAATCTTCGATCAGGGCCGATGGACGGTCCCAAAATACTTCCAAAAGGCTCCACGTCAAGTTCCGAGTCAAACCGACAACGTTTGACCCTACATCAACCCTCGAACAGCTAAATCAAGCCTCTCGGCGGCGAGAACCACCGAGGCCATTACTCAGAGCACATGGACGGCTTCAAAATGCTTATAAAGGGCTACACGTCAAATTTCAGGTCATTTCCACAACATTTGACCATAGTTTGACGCTCGGAAGCCAAATCAGGCCTCTCGGCGGCAAAGCTCTCCGGGACCATGGTTTCCAAGACAGAGCCTATGGATCATCTTAAAATGACTCCAATAGGTTCCCTGTCAAATTTCAAGTCAATCGGACATCGGTTGACCGCACATCAAACCGCGACATCTTCATCGCGACAAAAAGCAAGTCTACTGGTGATAGGACCCCAAACGGCTTCAAAACTCAAACAAAAGCCTATGGTTGGTCTTATTTATTGCTCAGGAGGCTTCACACCAAATTTCAGGTCATTCCGACATCGTTTGACCCAGTTTCAGCTTCTGACGGAAAATCGGCAGCTCTGCGCGACAAAGTCTTCGGCTTTCTCAGGAAATTGGAAACTTTGCAAAATAAAATGCAAGGATTCTCATCAGGTTTCCTACAAAAAAGTCAGGCCAATAAATGGTCAAAATGTCAAGGAAAAGTACAGGAGAAAAAAGAATCGAAAAAACAGCAAAAACGGACACAAAACGGGACACAAAAGGGGGAAAACCCCCCCAGGGTCGCAGACCCCTGCGACCCTGGGCCAGGGTCGCCGGCGACCTTGGAACCCGGGGTCGCCGGGAAGGCCCCGGAAACCCCGGTTTTCGCCGTTTTTTTTCGCGATTCGAAGAGCCTAGCCTCTGGTACTTTCCAAAATTCATGCTTTTGAGACACCAAGTCCTCTGACATCCATCCAAAACACGGGTCAATCATCAAGAGTATCGAAAACAATATTGATCGCCACTCGGTCAACCAAAAAAAGTGTGCTTTCTACCCGACCGATCGAGAAATCGACAGGACAGATGGCACCGACCCGCTGTTGGCAACAAACACCTGAAATTACATGGTCATCTGATGTCGATCTACATGAAGATCCATCGATGATCATCGACAGAAGAATCCCAAAAGACGTGGCACGGCCCGCGACTCTTCAGCTGCTCGGCGACCACTTAATGCGATTAATTGACTAACTTTATTACAGTCATTAATCCATTTCTTTGGACGGCCCAATCAGAAGCAAGCATTCGGGAGTTACAAGTCAAGAGATTCATGGCATTTAACCCATGAAACTCCTCCCATCATGGCGATTAAAGGCGATTAAATGCCCTCAATCTCCTCCGGCCAATCAGAAGCCAAGAAAAAGGAGTTACAAAATAAACAATTCAATTTTGTAACTCCTCCCTTTATGTAGCTTTATGACAATCAAGGCTCATAAACCCTCCTAAATGGCTCCCTAAAAGCCTATAAATAGGAGAGCTCTCCAAGAAGAAAGGACAGCAGACAGGCATCAGAAAAAAGCACAAACACACAGACAGACAGAAGCACAGAAATCCAGAGAAAGGAAAAAGAGAGAAAACTCTGCAGAAATTCTACACCGGCCACCGCAACAAGGTGACAAAAGTCCCTTGGGGGGTACCCCCCCCCCAAGGTCCTTGCCTTCTCCTCCTGCCTCCAATGGCTTAGATGTGGCTTTTCAGCCCGTCTACTCGGCTTTTTATTGGACATAGGACCTCCTTTTGGTCTTTGTCCTCTAAAAACCCGAGGTTATAGCCAAGCCAAGCGAATCAATAGCATCCTCTGTTCTCATCTGCATGGATGATGGCGAAGCCCACATATGGCTTGCGACCGACAATCTAAACGAGTCCCCCACAATCTCCTGAGAAGTTAGATCCTCCTTTTCTTGCTTTTCATTGTAGTTTGTATTTTTTTAAAAGAGACAAAAATCACAATTCTTGTCTTTCATTATTGATAAGGATTGTAAATCGGCTATAAACGCCAAAATCGGCTATAAACGCCAAAAATCGGCTATAAACGCCAAAATCGGCTATAAATGCCAAAAAAATCGCCTTTCACGGCAAATCAAGAAAATGTCTCTTTTCTTAAATATATGTGCAATGGAAAACTTGAAAGAAGTTGATTTCCTTTTTACTTGCGAAAGTTGATCTCCGGATCACCACTTGCAATTCCAAGTAAAAATAGAAAATCTGGCACACCCACACAAAAAAAAAAGAAATGTTGA
This sequence comes from Litsea cubeba, assembly GCA_012931725.1. NCBI lineage: Eukaryota > Viridiplantae > Streptophyta > Magnoliopsida > Laurales > Lauraceae > Litsea > Litsea cubeba. The sequence continues at coordinate 40,302,325 of CM022955.1, forward strand.
TGCACGCCCCCTTGCCCCCTGGTTACGAAAGGGTCGGAACCAAACGGACTCCCACGTCCGCCGACCTCGGTAGGAACTCGGGCATCTGGAGCGCGGTCCATCAAGCTGGCACACCCGGTGGGACTCGTTTATTTGAGAACACGATGCTAGAAATGAAATATTTGCATATCATATATTTTGCTCTATGCTTATATTTCTTTTCTCGATTCCTTGGCTACTTTATAATTGGTGGCCTATGTTGAATTCCGCATCTAAAAAAAATGAGATGAGATTTTTTGTTTGGAAATTTCTAATTCTTTGAATTTATTTCCACTCTTTCTCTTTTCAAAAAAAAAAATATTTTAAAATAAAAAACAAAAAAAAATCAGATTTTTCATTTTGGATTCAAAATTGAGAAACTTTGATCCTCTCCCTTCTGGGCACTGGCGCTCACGGAAATCGTTGAGACCGTGTTCGGATCGGGGGTTGGGCCATTGTTTCTCTTCGATGAGTTCATTAAAGATCTAAAAAAAATATATATATATATAAAATATATATAAAAAATTTTTTTTTTTCTCAATTTGGATTCAAAATTGAGAAACCTTGATCCGTTCCTATCGTTCATCGCGCTTGCAGAAATGTTGAGCCTATTCGACTAAGGTTTTGGGCCATCGTTTCTCTTCGATGAGTTCATTTAAAAAATATATATATAATAAAATAAAATAAAAAATAAAAAAAAAAGACATAGACCACTAAGGTTAAACCAACTGTGTTCTTTGATCATGGTTGATTCAAAGAAAAGCCTTGTCCAGAGTGTGGAGACAGCTTGACTGTTCTAGGCAAGGGTCCTCCAAACGGGTTCATTAAGTAATCCTACCCTTGCCTGGGGGCAATTCTATCAATCAAGATTTCATAAGACCGGGTTAGGAGGCCTATGTGTACTCTCTCGTCTTTTAAACAAAAATAAATAAATTTTTTTTTAAAAAAAAATAAAAATTTTAAAATAAAAAATAAAAAAAAAAATTTTAAAAAAATCTTAAAAAAAAATAAAAAAAAATAAAATAAAAAAAAAGATTTTTTTTTTAAAAACAGATTTTTTTTTTAAAAAAAAAAATCTTCAAAATCTCAAAAAAAAAAAAAAAAAAAAAAAAAAAAAAAACTTCCGTCATTTTGGGTTTAGATTGGAGAAATCTTGGTCTTCTCCTTTCTGAGCACTGGCGCTCACGGAAATCGCTGAGACCGTGTTCAGATTGGAATGCCTTTTGCTCTCTTTGATAAACCCGATATTGACTTTTCAAAAAAAAAAAACTCGTCATCTTTAGATTCAGATCCGAGAAATTATGGTTCATTTCTTTCTGAGCACTGGCGCTCGCGGAAATCGCTGAGCCCGTGTTTAGATCGGAATACCATCTGCTCTCTTTGATGAATCCAATCTTGACCTTTCAAAACAGAGAATCTCATCTCATGGATGCGGTCTCAAAACATTTGTGTCTAGCGGTACTAGTACGCCCTTTCAGGGTCTACTGTATTGCGACCGGCACATCTGTAACTCCAACTTTATATTCTTCTTACCTCGAGCAAGCTCTGCTTCTCGATAAGTCGAATTTAAGTTCACAATTGCTTCTAGCAGTCACTGGGATGCCCATTCCGGGCTTACCATACCTGCGATCAGAACAATTGTACCTTCTATGGCATTTTGCCTTCCTCATATTGCGTGGGTCATCTACATCGAGCAATTTGAAAAGACGAAACCATAGAACTTCCCATTTATGATCATTATATTCTTGTGATTACTAATGGATGTGGTCTTGTTTCAGAAATTTTCGAAAACTAACAATGGCAGCTTCACTAACCATTACTTTCGATGAAAACAAGCACCAACTCATGCTTCAACAGAAGCAAACCACGCGCACCTACAAGCGCCCCATCAGCTGCCGAAGTGTCAACTCCCTCGGCAACTCTCTGAACTCCGGGTCGACCTCGACTCCCCGGGCGATCGTCTTTGGGACGCTGGGACCATTCCCACTTCCTGAGGAACAAACTGCTCCCTCCAAGAAGCAGAAACTCGCCTCTCAACGTGTCACTACCGTGACACCAAAGGCGAGCACCAGAAGGCCTGAAGCCCGTGGCAGCCTCACGAAGCCTCGACCTGCAAACAACCAGGTCTACCCCAAGACTTGGTGCCCAAGACCTTCACCAAAATAGAGAAGGTCCCAGACATCCACTAAGCCAGCATTCCTGGCCCCACTCAAGGAGAACCAGTTCTATCCTCTTGCCTACATGAAAGAGGAGAGACCCATCTCCGACTCGACTTCCAAGTCAACCCAGCATGAGCCGGCTTGTTCCTACAAGCCCAAAATCAAGTCATGCATCACAAGACCTCCACAAGCACCTGCTAAGGCCTACAAACCTGCAGTTCGACCCTTCATCTCTACAGGGGCCGAACTTCAAAAATTCAAAGCTTCGCTGCAACAGGCGAAGGACAGGGTTCGCATCCTGTCCTTGCCCAGCTACAAAGAAGACAGGCTCGGCTGCTGCGCCCGAGGGAGCACATCCTTCATCGTCAAAGCCCAGTCAGAGCTGACCGAAGCTCAAATTGCTCGTCGTATATGCCGCCGCGCGTCGTACCGACAAAAGAGACTAGAGAAGCAAAGGACCCAGCCTCCCACACTTCAAGTCTCTCCCAAATGGGTCGAAAAAGAAAGACCCAACCAAGTTGCTGCCGTCCATATGGTTGGAAAAACCAGAAGGCGCCAAAAATCAGCAACAAAAATCCATGTCCGACGTTCGATGACCCGCAGCGTCTCAAGGACAAGAAGACATTCAGAAGAATCCCCTGCTCCTTCAAGCAAAGGACAGCAGAGTGATCCTTCCTCAAGCTCTTCTTCAAAAAGAATGAGCCCCAGCTCAGTCACCAGGACAGTTTCTTCGTTCGAATCACGAAGGATGAACGTCTTGGCTACAAATTCTGAGCCACCACCCCGCAATCCACCTCCAGAAGATGCGATCACCCGCATCCAGTAGTTGGAACAGGGCCAGCAGAGGATTGAAACTCTGATGGAAAACCTTCTCCTCGCCTTCCAAAATCAGGCGAACAATGAACCTCCTCCGAATCATCAAGACGACGAGGTAAATACAGAAGAAAATGAGTCACGCGCCCTTACCAAAAAGGACGTAGACGGTATCCTCGCCAAAGCAAAAGAAGAGGATATACTCAAGGAGCATGGGATCAAGCCACCATATCCCTTATGGATGGACTCGGTCCCGTTCCCCACCAAATTCAAGCATCCTACTCTCCAAACATATACGGGGAAAGGATCAGCCAGACAGCACGTCATCCACTTCAAGATCCTGACGGGAGCTATCGCGGATCAAGATGCACTCAAGATCCGCCTCTTTGCAAGTACCCTAAAAGGTACGGCCTTCGATTGGTACTCCACTCTGCCGGAGGACTCAATCCAAAACTGGGCCATGCTAGAGACACGCTTCCTGACTCACTTCAAAGGTGAAGATCATCTCGCTACTATGGCTCAGCTGTGCAGCCTGAAACAGGGGGAGAATGAATCAACATATGACTTCATTCATAAGTGGAAAGCAATGGCATACAAATGCTCTGATGTATTGCCACAAGCGTCGCTAGTCGACATCTGCCGAAACAACATGAGAGCCAGAATCCGCTCCATGATCATCGGCAACAAATCAAAAAACCTGGGAGAACTCCTAGAAGCTTCCATGGAAGCTGAAACGGTGATTAAGGACCTCAACAGTCAGAAATCATCAAGAAAAGAGCCAACCGCCATTACGACCTCAAAACCAAAGAAGAAAGAGGTCCTCAATGTGCAGACCAAGTCAGCTCCTCAGCCACCAAAGAAAGCTGAAAACAAAGCTATTGGTAAGAGACCTGAACTCTCTGATGCCTTCAAAGAACGAGTAGAGAAGAAATACCCGTTTGATGAAGATGTTGATGAAATCTTCGGGGCTCTTGTGGCAAACGGCAAGCTCACCTTGCCTGAACCAAAAAGACCGGGTGATGTTGGCAAAACCAATGATCCTCGGTACTGTCCATACCACCAGATGATCTCGCATCCTCTCAATCAATGCTTCGTTGTGAGAGAGAAAATAAATGAGATGTGGAAAAATGGAGTCATCACCTTTGACAAAAACTATGGGTCTGCCTCCGTCAACATGGTGACATGTGGACAAACATCAAAATCACCGAAGAAGAAGATCACTACTTCCTTCAAGGTGATAAACTCAATCCAAGCGTCCGAGGAACTGGTTCCTTACCCGACACCAGACGGACAACCGATATGGGTACATCCCGATCTCCTGGAAGATGAAAATTGGGAGATCGTGAAAACAAAGCCTACAGCTCAACAGCGAAGGCAGGCTAGAAAACATCTCCTCAAGCTCAAACGGCAAGAGAAGACCCAGCCAAAACTAGAGGTCAAAGAAAAGGCAGAGGCTTCCTCTACCGCTTCACTGGAGGTAATAAAAACATCCCTTCCAGAGACTTCAAAGGGGGTAAGGAAATTCACTCTCAGTGATTTCATGCCACCTCAATTCAAAGAAGCCATGCAGGAGGCATCATACTCTTGCAATTCGGTAGTTGGATTCTCCATTGATGGATACGAGTCCAGCGACACCGATGATGGATTTGAATCCAACTACACAGATGAGTGGGAGGAGTCCCTTGAAACAGGAGAATATCTCTCCGATGAAGAATGGGTTCCTGAGTCTCATCTTATGCCAGTAATCTGGTATAACCCCCTACAGCCACAAGGATCCTGGTCTGATGATGAAGAAGACCAAGAAGCTGTACAAGAAAATGCTGCTGACCAAGCACCTCTCATTACTCCAGTGGAAATCAACAATGTTGAGCCACAAAGAGATGATGAAGAAGAAGATCCGGCTCCCATGCCTGATCTTGAAGAATATGCAAGGATCTTGCAGCGACTCGCTCTAGAACAAGAGCAAGAACGCGTCAGCGAGCCTCCTCGCAATCCAGAGCCTGAAGTCCCTGAAGACCACCAGGTACATCCTCCCTTAACTCCTGAAAATGGAGAAAATTGCTGGATAGACGATCCTCTCACATCCGAGGATGAGTCTGACTCCGATCAGGCAACGTCTCCCGTCAGAGCTTCCTGTAATGTGATAATTCGGGATTATAGCTCTTCCGAAGCATCGTCTGATGAGAGCACTTACACTCTGGCGACGCCTAGCAATATATCTTCTGGAGCCACCTCGTCTCACGTGACTTTCACTGAGATGACACCCTCTCAGGTTTCTTCTCTTGAGACTGTGACTTCAAAGTTCACACCCTTCCTGACTGAAGAATTTCCAGCCATTGATGCTTGGGACGATGAATTAGTCAACGAAGAAGAAAGATTGCTGGATGCTGTTCAGGACTTGTTCCCGGAAAATGCTCCATGCAACACAATCACTGAGGATGGTAACTCTGCTGCTGATACATCCTCAGCAAATGAAAAACGACAGCCTCTTGATCCTGAAGACAATCTTCCAAACGAAGACCCTTCTCAAGAAGCTCTCGAAATTGGTAGAGGCTGTTGGAATTTGAGATGCCTTGAGAAGTTTAATGAAGAATTGAAGAAATTAGTATCTCAAGTATCATCTTGTGTTGGAATTATTGTCAACACAATGTCACAAGTGTGGTGTTGATAGAGCTTCAAAGAGAAAACAGAGCTGAAATAGAACAGTATAGGAAATCAGAATTTCATCTGTCAACCGGTATTTCTACCGGTAGAACAGGGGTAGAACAGGGGTAGAAAAGGGGTAGAAAAGGCTGACCCTAAGATTTCCATCTGTCAACCGCAAGTACTACCGGTAGAAGTGGCTGCCCTGAAAGTTCTACCGCAAGTACTACCAGTAGAAGTGGCTTAAATTCTAGCAGAAGCTTGGACATGAGGATTTCATCTGTTCTACCACAAGTACTACCGGTAGAACACACGGGAAACCTGAGTTGTGCAGAAATAGAAGTTTTGCACGAAAATTCAGGAAACTTAAGTATTTCGTTTGGGACTCTTTCTAAACGAATTCTAGCCTAATTTAAACACTCTTAAGGGTTATCATAACCTATATAAAGGCATGTTTGGTTCGTTTTTAAGAAGACACCAAGAGAGAAGAGAAGAGAGAAGAAAAGAGAGGGTTTTGGAGAGAAGAAGGTGTTGTTGCTGTGTGCAGTTGTGTTGCACGTTTCTACAGCAAGTGTGGATGAGAATGTGCTCATGAAGATGGTGTTTCGTCTATAAGATAAGTGTCTCTCTGTTTATGCTTTAATTTCAATTTGTAAGGGATTGAGAGAGAGAGATTGTAGAGGGGAAGGTCTATAGAAAAAGGTTTCTATTCTTATTCTGTAGTACATCAAGTTGGTGCTTGGTGTCTGGGGTTTGGTGATCCTATCTGTTGGTGCAGATAAATTGTAAAGGGAGTCGGTGGTTCCTAGAAAGTTGGTGCTATCTGAAACTCAAGGGAGTAGGTGCTTCCTAGATAGTTGGTGCTATCTGAAACTAAGGGTTGGTGCTCTTTGGCGTTGGTGCGACTAAATAGATTCAGATCTGTCCCGGATTGGTGTTCGGACAGTCTTTGAACCGTGGACGTAGCCTTTCGGTGAACCACGTTAAATCTGGTGTCATTGTGTGATTTGATTTGCTTTTGTTGTTAAATTGGACCTGTTTTTAAAGAATCACTGATTCACCCCCCCCCCTCTCAGTGATCGCGATATCTAACAATTGGTATCAGAGCGTAAGGCTCCCTTGAAAAGCTTAACACGCTAAGGGTGATCTCTTGTCAAATCACATGGCAACCAACACAGGGAATAAGAAAGCACCTTTGTTTGATGGTTCTAATTACTCCTTCTGGAAGATCAGAATGCAGGCTTTCATTAAGTCACTTGGCTATGATGTCTGGGAGACTGTCAGAGTCGGTTACAATATTGCCATTGTACCCAATGATGCTGCAACGAAGAAGTTAGCAGACAACGACTCAAAGGCGCAGAATGCACTCTTTAGTGGCCTTGTGGACAGCGAGCTAGTCAAAGTTATTGCATGCAAAACAGCCAAGGAAATATGGGACAAGTTGAAAAGCATTCATGAAGGAGATGAGAAGATCAAAGAAGCAAAATTGCAAACCCATCGCTCTCAATTTGAATCTCTTCGCATGGAGGAAAGCGAGAATGTTGACTCATATTTGCAACGAGTGAATGAAGTCAAGAATGACATTCATGGATTAGGGGAGGAGATTAAAGAACCAGTCATCGTAAAAAAGGTTCTAAGATCTCTTCTTCCCCGGTTTGATTCAAAAGTCTCAGCCATAGAAGAAGCTAAGGATCTGAATGAATTTTCCATGGATGAGTTGCATGGTTCACTCACTGCCTATGAGATGCGCATAGGTAAGACGTCTTCATCTGATAGAGAAGCGGCCTTCAAAGTTCAGAAAAAGGGAAAAGAGACTGCTGGTCATGATTCTGATACTGATGATGATGAGCTTGAGGCTCAATTTGTTAGAAAGCTGAAGAAAGGAAGCAATGGAAAGTACAAAGGGAAGCTACCCTTTAAATGCTTCAATTGTGGCGGTGTTGGTCACTTTGCTGCGAAGTGTCCGCTGAAAGAAAATAATGATGATGACTCTTATGTCGATAAGAGTAAGTGGAAGAAAAATTTCAGAAAGAGGGGCAAAGCAAAAAGCTTCATCAGTCAATATAATGACAGCACGTCTGAAACTTCAGACGATGATGAATCAGCCGAGGCAACTGAAGCTCTCTTCATGGTTACCGTTGAAGAAGAAGAGGAGCAAGAGCCGGAAGAGGAAGAGGAGGCTGAGGTCAATCTCGAAGAAGAACTCATTGCCGCACTTGAGGAGCTTAGCATGGAACGAAAAACAAGTAAGAAAAATCTGAAACTTCTTCATGAATCTGAAAGTTCAGTTATTGCTTTGAAAACTCAAGTTGAAGAATATAAAAGAATGGTGGAAGTCCTTGAAAATCAAATAAGTATCAAAAAGGAAGAGGCTATGAAACTTGAGACTGAAATCGCTAGAGCAAAGGCTGAAAACTGGGAAAGTAGCCGAAAACTCAAAGCACTCCAAGCGATTGAAGGTACAATGAAACTCAATGAAATTCTGAAAGTTCAAAAGCCCTTCCACAATAAATTTGGTATTGGATTTGAAACCGGAGAGTCCTCTAAAGCTGCATCTTCTTCGTTTATGAAACAAAGTGCCATACCTCTCAAGGCTACAAAGCTTCAAATTCAGCCTAGTATTGAGACGGTCAATAAGAAAAGGTTTTTGAAGTTTAACCAGCCACCTAAGAAAGGAAGAATGTTCAGATTCTATGGTTATTGCTATCATTGCAATAGATATGGACATAAAAGAGCTGATTGCAAATTCTATGTTAGAAACAGCCCATTTGTGACTAGGAATCCTTTTTCAATCCTAAACAGCCACAAAAATGAGTGCTATATGTGTCATAATTATGGACATTTGGCTAGGGATTGTAGGTTGCCTATAGCTAACCAATTTCAGATTGAAAAGAAACCCAAGTTAGTTAAGGCATGGAGGGCAAAGAAAAGGAAAGATAATTCCAAAGAATCTCTCATTGTGCAAACGGCATTCAATGCACAAAAGAAGACAGCACCATGGGTCCTTGATAGTGGCTGTTCAAGCCATATGACAGGCGATAAGAAAAATTCGTCAAATTACAGCACTATGAAGGCGGATCAGTGAAGTTTGGTAACAATGATGGTGCCAAAATCTGCGGAAAAGGTGTTATTCAGCTAAAGGCAAACAAGATCAGATCAGACGAGGTCTTATATGTGTCTGGACTGAGACACAACTTGCTTAGTGTGAGCCAGATCTGTGACAAAGGCCACGAAGTTGTCTTCACTAAGAATGGTTTTGCTATCAAGAAGTGTAGCAACGGCAAAACAGTGGCTACTGGATCTAGGACTGCTGGAAATCTCTATACATTGTCAGATGGAGCTGAAAAGACTTGCTTGATGAGTCGGACAGAGGAAAGTTCGTTGTGGCACAAACGCCTTGGGCATCTAAACTTTGATAACATGTCAAAGATTTGCAATTCGAAGGCTGTCAGAGGTATGTCTACAGTTGAAAAGCCTTCCAACCCCATTTGCGATTCGTGTCAAAAGGGAAAGCAAACGAGGGTAATGTTCAAGTCAAAGGAGCATCATTCAAAGAAACCTCTTGAACTAGTGCACACTGATCTCTGTGGACCGATGCGAACTCAAAGCACCAATGGAGATAAGTATTTTATGTTATGCATTGATGATTATACTCGTATGACATGGGTATTGTTTCTTAAGCATAAACATCAAGCACTTGATCGTTTTAAAGTGTTTAAAGCACAGGTTGAAAATATGCTTGGAAAACGTATCAAGATTTTAAGGTCTGATCGAGGCGGTGAATTCACATCTGAAGAGTTCACTAACTATTGTGAGCACCATGGCATTCAAAGACAGTATTCAGCCCCTAGAACTCCACAGCAAAATGGAGTTGTGGAACGGAAAAATCGCACCGTTCAAGAGATGGCTCGTACAATGCTAACTGAGAGCAAGCTAGCTGACAAATACTGGAAGGAGGCAATCCATACGGCTGTATACATTCAGAATCGATGCTTGATCAGGCCACATGAAGTCAAAACTCCTTATGAGCTATGGTTTGGGCGAAAAGCAACAGTCAAGCACTTCAGAGTCTTCGGTAGCAAGTGTTACATCAAACGTCTTGAACAAAATCCGGGCAAATTTGATGAAAGAGCTGATGAAGGTATATTTCTGGGTTATTCCTCATCTAGTAAGGCTTACAGATGTCTTAACAAAAGGACCAGAAAAATCATAGAAAGTGCCGATGTTAGAATTGATGAAAACCATGAATCCAAGAATGGAACTCATTATGACAGTCCCGTTTATGAGGACTCGAGTGAGATTGATGATGAAGTAGCTAAACCTAATGATTCTGAGAAATCAAAGGATGACTCAGAGGATGCTACACCTAGAAAGAAAAGCACTTGGGTAGAGCAACACCCTAAGGATCAAATCATTGGAGATCCTGAGGTCGGTGTTAAAACAAGACAAAGTGTAGTTAGCAATTACTCACTTGTGTCCACTATTGAACCCAAGACTGTGGCTGAAGCCAGTCTCGATGAAAGTTGGTTGAAAGCTATGCATGAGGAGTTGGAGCAAATTGAGAAGAAGTCCACATGGGAACTAGTTTCTAGACCTACCGATAAGAATGTTATTGGTACTAAATGGGTCTTTCGGAATAAGCTGAATGAAGATGGTCAGGTCATACGAAACAAAGCAAGGTTGGTTTGTAAAGGCTATGCTCAAGTTGAAGGCATAGATTTTGAAGAGACCTTTGCACTGGTGGCTCGTCTGGAAGCCATTCGTATGTTTCTTGCATTGGCTGCATACAAAACCTTCAAGGTATTTCAGATGGATGTAAAGTCAGCCTTCTTGAATGGATTACTTGAAGAAGAGGTCTACATTGAGCAACCTGATGGTTTTCTCATTAGCAAAAATCCAGACCTAGTGTGCAAGTTGAAAAAGGCTCTTTATGGGCTGAAACAAGCGCCAAGGGCGTGGTATGCAAGGCTGGACCTCTATCTCCGCAAGATCGGCTTTGGAAAAGGACTGGTTGATAGCAATCTTTATGTCAAAACAGAGTTGAGCAAACAGCTGGTTGTCATTGTTTATGTCGATGACATAATCTTTGGTGGCAATGATGAGGAAATGTGCAGGAATTTTGCTGAAGAGATGAAGAAAGAATTTGAGATGTCAATGCTTGGAGAACTAAAGTTCTTCCTTGGTTTACAAGTTCAGCAGCTGAAACATGGTATCTTCATATCACAGATGAAATACATCAAGGAAATGCTGAAGCGTTTTAACATGGAAGACAGCAAGCCAGTGAGCACACCAATGACAACGAACACAAAGCTAAGCAAAGATGATAAGGGTTCGTCCGTTGATCACACCACTTATCGTTCTATGATAGGAAGCTTGCTTTATTTGACTGCTACAAGACCGGATCTTCTGCAAGCAGTATGTATGGTGGCTCGATTTCAAGCATCACCAACTGAGACGCACCTTACAGCAGTAAAAATGATATTTCGATATCTGAAAGGTACCATGGAGCTTGGCATTTGGTATCCTAAAGGCAAATCCTTCACTCTTGTTGCATACTCTGACGCCGATTGGGCTGGATGTATAGATGATTGCAAGAATACAAGCGGTGGTGCATTCTATCTCGGTGACAGGTTGGTGGCATGGCATAGTAAGAAACAAGACTCAGTATCCCTTTCTACATCGGAAGCGGAATATATTGCAGCGGCAACTTGTTGTACACAAGTGTTATGGATGCGGCAAATGCTTTCTGATCTAGGAGTTCCGACAACGGATCCTACGCCGATCCTCTGTGACAACACAAGTGCAATTCACATCTCCAAGAATCCTGTTCAGCATTCTAGAACGAAGCATGTAGCAATTCGCTATCACTTTCTCAAGGAAAAGGTTGCAGATGGTGAGGTAAAGTTGGAATATGTTCCAACTACTGAGCAAGTTGCTGATATCTTCACAAAACCTCTGCCAAAGGAAGTCTTCGAGTATCTCCGAAACAAATTAGGAGTTACTCACTCTCCTAATCCTTAGGAGATGGGCTTGAAAGGGGGAGCAAAGTATTCCTTGAATAACCTATTCGCTCCTTCGTTGGTCCCTTTGGACTTGTTGTCAAAGGGGGAGAAAGCAATGTTAGAAGAAGTTATGCTATGATAACTTTGGGGAGATTGGTATCAAGAGTATAGAGATCTTGATTTTTTTTAAAGACAGGGGGAGACTATGGTTCTGAAGAAGCTTCATGAAGATCAACTAGTTTAATGTGTTCTAAGTGTTGAAGTTCCAAAAGTGTTGCCAACAATTCCAAAGGGGGAGATTGTTGGAATTTGAGATGCCTTGAGAAGTTTAATGAAGAATTGAAGAAATTAGTATCTCAAGTATCATCTTGTGTTGGAATTATTGTCAACACAATGTCACAAGTGTGGTGTTGATAGAGCTTCAAAGAGAAAACAGAGCTGAAATAGAACAGTATAGGAAATCAGAATTTCATCTGTCAACCGGTATTTCTACCGGTAGAACAGGGGTAGAAAAGGGGTAGAAAAGGCTGACCCTAAGATTTCCATCTGTCAACCGCAAGTACTACCGGTAGAAGTGGCTGCCCTGAAAGTTCTACCGCAAGTACTACCGGTAGAAGTGGCTTAAATTCTAGCAGAAGCTTGGACATGAGAATTTCATCTGTTCTACCACAAGTACTACCGGTAGAACACACGAGAAACCTGAATTGCGCAGAAATAGAAGTTTTGCACGAAAATTCAGGAAACTTAAGTATTTCGTTTGGGACTCTTTCTAAACGAATTCTAGCCTAATTTAAACACTCTTAAGGGTTATCATAACCTATATAAAGGCATGTTTGGTTCATTTTTAAGAAGACACCAAGAGAGAAGGGAAGAGAGAAGAAAAGAGAGGGTTTTGGAGAGAAGAAGGTGTTGTTGCTGTGTGCAGTTGTGTTGCACGTTTCTACAGCAAGTGTGGACGAGAATGTGCTCATGAAGATGGTGTTTCGTCCATAAGATAAGTGTCTCTCTGTTTATGCTTTAATTTCAATTTGTAAGGGATTGAGAGAGAGAGATTGTAGAGGGGAAGGTCTATAGAAAAAGGTTTCTATTCTTATTCTGTAGTACATCAAGTTGGTGCTTGGTGTCTGGGGTTTGGTGATCCTATCTATTGGTGCAGATAAATTGTAAAGGGAGTCGGTGCTTCCTAGAAAGTTGGTGCTATCTGAAACTCAAGGGAGTAGGTGCTTCCTAGATAGTTGGTGCTATCTGAAACTAAGGGTTGGTGCTCTTTGTCGTTGGTGCGACTAAATAGATTCAGATCTATCCCGGATTGGTGTTCGGACAGTCTTTGAACCGTGGACGTAGCCTTTCGGTGAACCACGTTAAATCTGGTGTCATTGTGTGATTTGATTTGCTTTTGTTGTTAAATTGGACCTGTTTTTAAAGAATCACTGATTCACCCCCCCCCTCTCAGTGATCGCGATATCTAACAGAGGCACCCGCTCTGGTCGGGACTACCACAAAAATTACAACCAATCTTCCTTTACATATGTAAATCCTTCAGGAAAAGATGTTGTAAGCGCCCCTAGTGGCAACAATGATGAACATGCAGGCCCTAAAGAGGCTTTCAAGTATGACTTGATTGAACATTTCAAGCACATACCTGCACGTCTGCACATCCTAGATTTGTTGCGAATGTCTCCGCACACTCGTGATAATCTCATTTCGGAATTACAAAAGCTGAATGAGGATGTCGACAAACATGCCCCGCAAGTCCTCCAAATTGAAATGGATTACCGGGTCAAAAACTCAGAAGCCTCCTCCAAGGGAGAAAAGAAGAAAACTGAGGGATCATGCATTGAATGCCTCTCGGTTAAAAAAGCGGCCAGTGCAACCATCGCCTTCACAAAGGATGACCTCCTACTTGGCGAAACCAGGCATAACCGACCCCTGTACTTCACAGGGTATATCAAGGAAATGCCTATGCATAGAGTTCAGATCGACCCAGGTTCTGCACTCAACCTCATCTCCACATCGGCTCTTGAAGAGTTGGGCATCCCACCCAGCAAGCTGAGCCACACATCTGTATCTATCTTTGGATACGATGGGAGTACTCAAAGGCCTATCGGCAAAATCAGGTTCAAATTGTAGATCGGTGATCTTATCTCTGAGGTCACAGTGTATGCAATAAAGACCCCTTCATGCTACAACATCCTTCTCGGACGCCCTTGGATCCATGAGAATGGTGTTGTCCCTTCAACTCTACATCAATGCATCAAGTTTGTTGGCGACGACGGCATGATACATCGAGTCTTTGCGGACAGAAAACCCTTCAAAGGTAAAGAAGTCCACTTCGCAGACTCACAGATGTATGAAGGTGAAAAAGAAGAAGAGGAAAAGCACACAGCATCCTTTGCCGAAAATATCCAGAAAGATAAAGGCAAAGCTCCTCAACAATCACCGGAAGAAAACAAACCATCCGGTAAATCTGAAGAGAGCATGCAAACTCCCTTCATCATCTCCCTCAAATCTTCAAAGCCTTTGGTCATCACAACTAAAGTGAAGAAGGCAAAACAAAAGCCTGGGGGCAAATTTGTTGTCTCTTTCGTGTCTATCATGCAAGACACGGACTCGGATTCAGAGCCAGAAGACGACACATCGTCAAGCCAAGCTGACACTCAGCAAGTTCAGCCTGCTCTTACTCCAATGGAGACAACTTCTGACATAGAAGATCCTACGTCAGCTTCCTTCGTTGTTCCAGCAACTTCAACAAAGGAAAAACCGATCTTCTTCCATAGATCGGATGCTTCTTCATCAAACTCCATGCTTGAACCTTTCCAAAATAAAGGTACGCCTCAACTATCCTTATACAGTTCTGTGGCACAAGCTATTATGAAGAAAATGGGCTATGATGCTCAAAACCCAGTCGGTTTGGGAGAAGGACGCGGTATTCTCACGCCATTGGGGCCCGTCTTGACCAAAAGCCAGCTGGAAGATTGGAGACTCTACGGCTATGTAGAAAAGTCTTCACACGGGTTAGGGTATGATCCTGACACTCCCTTGAGACAGTTGACACAAAGGCTTAAAAGTCAATATACTGACCAAGCCTCAACATCTCAAGTCCATGAAGACATCGATCTCCCTGGATATCTCTTTGATGAGTCACCTGACAAAGATCCAGGAAGCTCATCCAATTGGCACGATTTCTCCGAAAATGAAGAGGAGTTGTCCAATGGCACAAACGTGTGGACTTCTGACCTAGAAGAATCCTCATCTCCAAAAGAAGTAGCCTACTTCGACTCGGTTTCAACAGGCGATTGGGATCATCTCATAGCAAGCCTTGGGAAAATTACCGATCAAGAAGACCCGTGGAAAGGAACAAAACCTTGGTCTGGAAATGCCCTTGAAACCCCAGAAGGTTTCGTTGAGCTGGAAGCCTCCGAAAATATTGTGGAGGAACCACCTTCGAACCTTCCAACAGAAGATCCTGTTCAAAAGATAGACTTGGGAACACCAGATAACCCACGTCCTGTATTCATAAGCAAGAATATAAAGGATGATCAGTTACCCGAGTATATCGCCTTTCTTCGTGAGTTCGTTGATTGCTTTGCATGGTCTTACGCTGAAATGCCAGGCTTAGACCCCAAAATAGCAGTTCACAAACTCAATCTTCAAGAAGACATCAAGCCTGTCAAGCAAGGCCAAAGAAGATTTCGTCCAGATGTGATGGATAAAATTGAACAAGAAGTTCAAAAACTCAAAAGCGTCGGCTTCATCCGTGAGGAACAACATCCTGAATGGTTGGCCAACATTGTCCCCGTGACAAAGAAAAATGGGCAGATCAGGGTCTGTATTGACTATAGAGACCTGAATGGCGCATGCCCAAAAGATGAATTTCCGCTCTCCATACCAGAGGTAATGATTGATAATACCTGTGGATTCGAGCGAATGACATTCATGGATGGTTTCTCTGGCTACAATCAGATAAAGATGCATCCTGAGGATGAAAAACATACATCCTTTCGAACCCCATTTGGCGTGTATTGTTACACTGTCATGCCATTTGGTCTGAAGAATGCTGGTGCCACATATCAGAGGGCTATGATGAAAATACTCCAAGATATGCAGCACAAGACGGTTGAATGTTACGTTGATGACCTCGCCGTCAAAAGCAAAAGAAAAGAAGATCATCTCGAAAACCTTCGAGAAGTCTTCCTCCGGCTTCGCAAACACAAACTGCGAATGAATCCATTGAAATGCTTCTTCGGCGTCTCGTCGGGTAAGTTCCTCGGATTCTTAGTTTGGAAAGCTGGAATAGAGCTTGACCCCATAAAAGTCAAAGCCATTCTAGAAATGCCCTCTCCAAGAACCTTGAGAGAACTCAAAGGGCTTCAAGGGAGATTGGCCTACATCAGACGGTTCATCTCCAATCTTTCGGGGAAATGCCGTCCATTCTCCCGGTTGATGAAAAAAGGTGTAAACTTTGTCTGGGATGCTGACTGTGAAACTGCTTTCCAAGACATCAAGTCATACCTGACAAAACCTCCAGTGTTAGCTGCTCCTACCACTGGAAAACCATTCATCTTGTACACAAGAGCCCTTGATCACTCTCTGGGAGCTCTGCTTGCGCAAGAAAATGATCAAAGAAAAGAAGCTGCTCTATATTACCTCAGCCGCATGCTAGTAGGTGCAGAGCATCGCTACTCTCCAGTCGAAAAAGAATGTCTTACAGTGATGTTCGTCGTACAAAAGCTGCGTCACTACTTGCTTTCCAACACAGTCTACCTGGTCTCGAGGGTCAACCTCTTGAAGGTCCTTGTCACAAAGGCAGGTTCTCTCAATGCTCGACTGGCAAAATGGTCCATCCTTCTGTCACAATTTGATATTAGGTATGTACCACAAAAGGCAATCAAAGGGCAAGCTCTAGCGGACTTCCTCGCAGAGCATCCATTGCCTAAAGATTCTCCACTCAGAGATGATCTCCCAGACGAACCAGTCTACAATGTGGAGACTTTCTCACAAAGTGCCTCCTGGGATATGTACTTTGACGGTGCAACCAGGACAAATGAAAAAAGACAGCTGATCTCAGGAGTTGGCATCCTTTTTGTTAGCCCCGACAAATACATGATTCCACACGCTTTCTCGCTACTGGAACCATGCACAAACAATGCAGCTGAATATCAAGCTCTGATCTTAGGATTGGAACTCGCCATCGAATCCGGTATCACCATGCTGGAAGTCTTTGGAGACTCTCAACTGATCGTCAACCAGATGAATCAGAAATTTGAAGTCAGGAAGCCAGATTTGTTGCCCTACTACAACAAGGCACAATCACTTCTGCAAAAGTTTGACATCTGTCACATCACCCACATTCGTAGAGGTGAAAACATACGTGCAGATGCCCTAGCCGGACTTGCCGCATCCATGGCAATCCAGGAAGGGGAAAACATGCAAATCATAGTGTGCGAAAGAAGAATCCTTCCTCATCTTAACACACACCAAGCAGTTGCTGAATGCCACCAAGTGGTCGGAAGTCGGATTTCAATCCTTCAAACTTCAATTGGCGACTGGAGGGATCCGTTCATTGATTACATTATGTTCGGAATCCTACCTGAAGATCCAAAAGAACGGGTAAGCATCCAAAGGCGAACCCCAAGCTTCCATTTGGATATTCCTTCAAAAATCCTTTACAGGAAATCCTTCAACGGAGTACTTCTACACTGCTTGTCACAACAAGAGGCTAAAGAAACACTCAAAGAAGTTCATGCTGGTCTTTGTGGGGCTCATCAGGCTGGACCTAAGCTCTATGATCAGATAAAAAGGTTAGGATATTACTGGTAGCTGACGCAATGCAATTTGCTAAGCGCTGCCAACAATGCCAAGTTCATGGAGATTACATTCACATGCCTCCAGAATGGCTGCATCCTATAGCGATCTCATGGCCTTTCGAAGCCTGGGGTATGGACATCATAGGTCCTATTTCTCCCCCTTCAAGCAAAGGTCATCGCTTCATCTTCGCCGCTACGGATTACTTCTCCAAGTGGTCAGAAGCATTTGCGTTTAACGAAATGAAGACCTCATCAGTCCTTCAGTTCCTACGCACCAACATCATTTGTCGTTTCGGCATACCCAAAAGATTCGTCCATGATAACGGACCACAGTTCCGGGATCATCGATTCTACAGGTTCTGCGACAAATACAAAATCCAAAGCTGTCCTTCGACTCCATACAATCCGGCAGCAAACGGGTTAGCAGAAGCTTTCAACAAGACACTCTGCAAAATCCTCAAAAAAATGGTCTCTAGTCACAAAAGAGACTGGAGCGACAAAATGTCTGAAGCTTTGTGGGCCTATCGAACCACCGTTCGAGGACCAACCCATAGCACACCATTCTCCTTGGTCTATGGATGCGAAGCTGTCGTGCCCTTGGAAGTACAAATTCCTTCCTTGAGGGTATCCTTGCAAAATGACATGACTCAAGAAAGCAATGTCAAATTGCGACTCCATGAGCTGGACAATCTCGATGAGAGACGGCTCGAAGCTCAACAAAGCATTGAACTTTACCAAGCACGTATGGCAGGATCTTTCGATAAAAAGCTCAGGCAACGCGCCTACAAAAAGAGTGACTTGGTTCTTGCGGTAAAAAAGACCAATGGTCTTCGCTCACAAGTCCCAAAGGCAAATTTGAGCCAAAATGGGAGGGACCCTACGTCATCGACAAAGTTTTCTCCAATGGTGCATACGCACTCCTAAACATGGAAGGTGACAGATGTATGCTGCCCATCAATGGCAAGTTCTTAAAGCGGTACTACCCTTGAAGACTTACCCAACTGGGTAAGAGCAATGCCTGTATGGCCAAAACCAGTTTCCAGGTACACGCTCGCTAAACCCACCCTTTTTTTAGAATTTTCATATCAAATGTTGAAATTTCTAGAAATCTAAAACAATGCTTACTTTCATCGTTTCATTGTTCAAAAAAAAATATATATCCAAGTTTAGGAACCTTTCCCTAACTTGACCAAAATTTTCAACCCTTGAACCCAAAATTCATGGTTTGAAACAAAATCCGGATTCAGGGATTTCCACCCTAGTCCACCCAGCCTTTTACCACCAAAATGGTTTTAGGTCAAAATTTATGACCTTCGTGTCTTTAAACAAAAAAAAAATGGTTTTTCAAAAAACCGCGAGGAAGCGACGCTTAGTCGATACTCGCACAAATCGGAAGCAAGCGAACCACGTTCGACACTTCCAAAATCGCAGGGAAGAGACATTTCGTCGATACTTGCAAAATCCAAAACCGTGGAAACGCAACATTTCAGTTGATATCCACAACCCAAATTTCAAAGGTTCGAAAAAACCTACAAAACTGTGGAGACGCAACATTTCAGTTGATATCCACAACCCAAATTTCAAAGGTTCGAAAAAACCTAAAAAAAAACTATGGAGACGCAACATTTCAGTTGATATCCATAACCCAAAGGTTCGAGAAAACCACAAATTTCAAAAATCGTGGGGAAACGACATCAAGTCAGTACCCGCAAAACCAAAATTTTTGAAAAGCAAGGATGCGACATTCCATCGATACTTGCACCCAAATCCGCGAGGATGCGACATTCCATCGATACTCGCAACCGAATGAGCAAGGATGCGACATTCCATCGATACTTGCAAGAACATTCAGCAAGGAGGCGACTTTTAGTCGATACTTGCATTTTTTGAAAACCAAACCGGCTATAAATGCCATCAAAACAGGCTATAAATGCCACAAACCGGCTATCAATGCCACCAAAACAAAACCGGCTATCAATGCCACAAAAAAAAAAAAACTTGGATTTCAAAAAAAAAAAACGGCTATCAATGCCACCAAAACAAATTCGGCTATCAATGCCACCAAAACTGGCTATAGATGCCACAAAAAAAACTCGGTTATCAATGCCACAAGAAAAGCTGGCTCTCATGCCAAAATTGGCTTTCATGCCACAAACAAAAAACCTGACTTTCATGCCAAAACAATCACTTGACAAAAGATTTTCACAAAATGACAACCTTTTGATCAAATCCCATTTAGCAATTACTTTTATCACAAAAAGATTCAAGTGAGCGTAGGGATAACAAAAAAAAAGAGCATCCCATTTAGCAATTACTTTTATCACAAAAAGATTCAAGTGAGCGTAGGGATAACAAAAAAAGAGTACCAAAAAAAATACATGTGGTACCAAAAAAAAGAAAGTGTTCACAAGCACTACAAAAAAAAAAGTACCAAAAAAAATACATGTGGTACCAAAAAAAAAGAAAGTGTTCACAAGCACTAAAAAAAAAAAAGTACCAAAAAAAATACAAGTGGTACCAAAAAAAAAAAAGAAAGAAGGATGGTTTCTGTATACAGGAGCTCAATCAAAAATGGTCTCCAGCCAAGAGTTCAGCTCCTTAAGCAAGCTTTTGGCCTCATCCGTCAAGGATTCCAAGGCACGCTTCTTCAGGAACCTGCCATGAGATGCTGGGGTGGGCTGTAACCCTTCTTCTGCACTGGGAAGCTTCCCTCGAGCGGTTTTCCATTGTTCGTCCCTCATCAGACTTCCTTTTGAGAACTCGAATGGCATCCGCAACTCGGTGAATCAGAGCAGTCTCCCTTTCACGAGCCTCTGTTATTTCAGTCCACTTGGCAGCGACTTGTGCCTGCAGATGCTCAAGACGTTTCCTGGCCTCATCGACCTCCCTATCAAGGATGTTAAGGTCATGTGTCAGCCTAATGATGGTTATCTCTTCTAAGTTCCTCTCTCGGACTGCCTGCTTCTTGCTTTCTGTAGCCTCATCCAGGTCAGATTGAGCCTTATCCGCAGGGTCCAAGAACATCTCCTTGAAGAACTGATCGTCAGGAAAACCCATGGTCTCAAACCACTTGTCACCCAGCTCAATGATCCTATTAACGATCGCCCTGGCATATGTGACATCCAGACCAGCCTCTTCAGCATCACCAAGAATCTCACGCACATGCTGGATCATGCTAAATCCGGCTTCCAAGTGCCCAGAAAAGAGAGTCTCAATCCAAGAGCTCAGAACTCGCACCACCACTTTCTTCGCAAAAAGAAGAGATGGCCCAGCTGAAGATTCGCCCAACTCCGTTGGTCGGCTGCTCATGTCATCATCTGTTGAAAGAGTAACAAAAGAACTCTTTCCAGTTGAAGCTGCTCCTGCTCGGGAAGGAATCTCAGCGCGAGGAATCTCCTCAACATTGTCAGAACTGGTCCCAGGAGTCTCTACCTCTGGATTAACCTCTGGCACCCCTTGCTCTGGAAGCGACGGACCCTCCTCTGTCACTTCAAAACCTGCCAAAGAAACACAAAAAGGTATGAATATAATCCTGTTTGAAAATCATTATCAGGGTTATTACTATAAAATACCTTCTTCGACGACTGGCGGAACACTTTCTTCCTCCATGAACTCATCGGAAGCATCATCAACATTTGCGTCCATCGATGGTTCAAAGTCATCAGAACCCTGTGGCAAGTCAGCTGACAAAAAAAAATGTGTTAGCAAACCAAGTCGCAAACTCAAAAAAAAAAGAGCAAAAGGAGTCGTACCAATTGGAGATTCTGGATTTACTCCAAAGTCCCTCGGTTCTTCTTCAGGTGCCTCAACAGGATCCATCACCACCTCATCGGTTGGGACCTCAGGCATCACCAAGTCTTCCTCTGCTAAAAAAAAAAAGAAGAAAAGCAGAAAACGAGAAGCAAATCAAAACATGGAAAAAATCCCATGAAAAGAAATGGAAAGAGAAAAAGGAAGAATCATACCTTCACCGACGGTCTCTTCTTCTCGACTTCTCTTTTCTGGAGGCTCGTCAGCATCCACTGGCACATCCTCATCGATAGTAAGAGGGACTTCCAAGTTAGGAGAGTCCTCATGCTGCCCCTTGCTATGATGATGACTCCTCCCCCTCTTACCCCGGCGGACTCGCTTCTTAGAGGAACCTGCCCCACTGTCAGAGTCAGGTTTCCCACTTGACTCCTCACTGGATGGTCTACTCTTGCCAGTAGACTCCACGGAAGCTTGCCTCTGTGCCGCTTGCATCCAAGCGCCAAGTTCGGCTTCCTCCTGTTCTAGCTGCTCTAAAGCCTCATCAGGTATTTCTCGAACAGCTTCAGAACCAATGACACCCTAGTCACCGAGAAAGCCTATCTTGTGCTTCTCTCCAGAAAGGAAGGCCCAAACTTCCTCTCGCCGGATGCCATCCGACTTTCCAAGGCCCTTTCCAGATGCCAGCTTCACATCAAGCTCCTTCTTGGAAAGTCCCCGATATGCCGAAAAGCTCTCCGCGAACCACTTCGCAAAGCCGGCAGTCCGGGAAGTCAGCAACACAGGATAAGAAATCATGGCTGTAGTGTCTTCAGCACTATAGAAAGCCCATGCATTTCTCCCGTCCTGTAAGCCTCCAAAGCGCTTCACCATGCTTGAAGGCGCTCCAACAACGCCTTGAGAAAAGCCCAGCTGCAAAGCAAAGCAAGAGGGTACATACGGCTGGATGTCGACGAAAAGATGTCTGCGGTACACGACACCATCGTGCCGACACGTATGCTGAAAAGCCACTCTCTCTCTGCATTTGTCAAGGAATAATGCCTTCCCGACCCCGCCCTGGTAGAGTCTCGGGAGGCACCAAAATCAAAAGCCTTCTTCCGCAACTCCGGAGAAAGCTTCACTGAAGACTGCCCCATCTCGACGTCCCTGAACCGTCGGATCCTCATGTGGGCAAACAAAAGTGATTCGGACACGGCTTTGCCCTTAGCCAGTCGAATCATCAGAGGATCATCATCCTGTGCAGCACCCAGCCGATGGAAGCCAGGACAGTGGTATACATACCACGAATAAAAGATATGGGCTGAAAATACCCTATTCATGGGAAGCCCAAGCCGAACCAAAAAAGCAGCAGCCTGCAGTTCGGTACACAGGTAGGAGTAAAGAGCTGGCACCAAAACAAGCTGCTCTCCAAACGCCATCTGACAAGCCGGAAAAATACAATGCGGCCTGATGTGCGTTCCATCTCCTCCAGCAAAAACAGCCTCACCAAGCCAATAAGTGAGGTAAACAGCGAGATCTCTCCGCAGCGCAATGTCAGGACATATGGCGTTTGTACTTGCACAGAAATCTCTCAACTCTTCTTGCATGGCCAAGATCTTCTTTCAACTTGGATCCTGAGCTCCGGCTTCTTGAGTCACGCTATCAGAAGACTCCCTGCTATCAAAAAAGTCGGGGAATGAAGAGCTAAAACTCTTCCAACTGCTGGATCTAACTTTCAAACCCTCCTTCTCCTTCAAAAAATCATAGAAGGCGACAAGCTGAAAGTATAGAAGCCTGAACTCCTCAGACTGCCCCTCGAGGACGTTGTCAATCGGCATAAACTCCTCATAGAGTTTGCCGAGGATGGGCAATCCAGTAATGGCGCTCAGCTCCTTCAAAGAAAAACCAATCTCACCATTCGTCACAACGAAGGTATTGGTTTGTGGGAGGAATGACTCCAGCATAGCCATGAAGGCCTCGTCGGAAGAGATCACGGTCTCCCTAAAGGCGCGGACCACATAAAAAATCCCGGCTTCCTTCAAGACGGCGCCACCAATCAGCAGGACGCGATCAGTCCACGACTTCCACTCGGAGTCAGCATTGAAGCGGCCACGAAGTCGGAAAGGCTTGATCCAATTGCTGCCGTCACCACAGAAAATACCAAGGCCCACCGGTCTCAAATCGACTGACGGATAATCAGAGCCCTGGTAGCCGCTGGATGGCATCAACAGGTCCATGTCAACAGGCGACCTCTCCGTGTATCCAGGAGAACCGCCAACAAAAACCCCGGTCTTGATTACATTTGTCCTTCTCACCCAACTTGGAGGATCTTCCCTCTTAGGGCACGTGGGGGCAAGGCTCAGAATCGAGACGGTGCGATCAAACGTCGACCGGGTAGCAACAGTCTTCTTCTCACCATCTTCTGTGAAAGAAAACTGAAAACATCTCCTCTGGTATGTCATGTCATCAGGGACTGCATCACCAAAGAAGAAGGTAGGCTTGGGCAAAACGCTCTGATCTTCCATCACCCATGGACGACTGCTTACCATGATCTTATAGAATTCCTCTCCCTTGAGAGCGATCAGTCGCTGCCTCATCTCATCTCTGTTGAGGGAGTCGCACTCTTCCAGATTTCTCTCAACATACTGGACCTTCTCAAAAGCCTGCTGAACGGCCGGATTAGAAGATCTAGAAGATCGACGAGGTACGCTTGTAGCAGGCTCTTTACCCTTGTTCGCTCTGGAGGAACCACCTGAAAAGGATGGAAAAGAAAAAAAGATCAAACATCAAAATGACAGAATCTCGCTAAAAAAGAATCTGGCGAAATTTTGACATGATGACGGGGCAATTCCGAAGAAAAGGAACTATCCCGAAAGAAATAAGAAAGCTTGAAGATGGGCTCAACATCGCTGCGAGCTCCGAAACTCCAAACTTCCGAAACCTCAAAGTCTCCGCAAAATCAGGAAGGGCTCAACATCACTGCGAGCTCCAAATTCCCAAATTTGCGAAAACTTTCAGGTTTGCTATCACATCATGCTACAAATTTAATTTACAATTGAATGCATGCATGAACATCTAGGTTTGCCAAAAAAGAGGGGCATTATCATGATGAGCAAAAAAAAAAAAAAAAAAAGAAAAGAAACTTTCTCAAAAAAAAAAAGGGGGAAAGAAAACAAAAAAGAAAAGAAAAGAAATTTTCTCAAAGAAAAAAAAAGGGAGGGAAAGAAAACAAAAAAAAAAGGAGATGGCCCACAGGCCACGTGGCCGTACGGCCAGATCCGTACGGATCTGTCCGTACGGCCCACAAACAAAAAAAAAAAAAAAACAAAAACATGAAAAAAAAAAAGAAAGAAGAAAAAGAAACGTGTGAAATAAAAGGGGGAAAACACGTGAAGAAAAAAAAAAGAAAGAAACAAAAAAAAAAAGAAAGAAGAACTTTTTTTTTTCCCTACAATGGAGTTTTCTTGAAAAAGGGAACTTACTTGAAGCCATTGATGGAGAAGAAGAAGAAAAGTCTTGAAGATCTTGAAAAAGAAAAGCTCTTGGTCTTGAAGCCCTCTTGAGATTATTGCAAAAGAAAGTAATAAGAGCAAGAGATCCAACCCTCTCCTTGCTTTTATAGAGGAGAGCAAACCAAAGAAGGAAAGAAGAAAGAGGTAAGTGTTACTAATTAGTAACCTTACCAAAAGAAAGAGATTAGAAAGATTCTTTCCCAAAAGAAAGATATCTTGAAGGATTTTCTCCCAAAAAGAAATCTATGACGGATTCTTTCCCAAAAGAAAGATATCTTGAGATATTCTATCCCAAAATAAAGGGATCATGAGAGATTCTCTCCAAGTAAAGATATTCTTAGATATTCTCTATCCAAATGAGATATTTTTGGATATTCTTTACAAAAATGACACCATATGAGATCTAAGCCATTTCAAAAGCTTAAGGTCCCATGGGTTAGCCCATATGAGCCAGGTTTGACCACCTAGGCACAAAAAAAAAAAAAAAATTATTATTTTGGGCTTTTAGTCAAAGAGAAATCCCTCTTACCAAGAGCATACAAAAATGGTTCCATGCCTCTTTTGAGTTGATTGAACCATACAAAAGAAAATTCCAAGCCCCATGAGCTTCCAAAAATCAAACCATCCAGCCTCATCTACCAAATTGAGCCAAAATCTTGAAATTGACATTCCACAAAAATCAAACCAAATCCTGGTCCCCTAACTTGCCACATACAGCCTGTTAGGTCACAAGACCAAAACCAAAAACCAAAACTTGATCCCCCAACATTCCACATACAGCTTGTTGGGTCACACGATCAAAACCAAACCTGACCCCCTAACCTGCCACATATAGCCTGTTAGGTCACAGGTCAAAACCCAAATCCACATCCCTGATGTCATCTTCAAAACTTTGCCTCGAGATGGTACGTAATCCCTTTCACTACCATAAAATTCCCCTGGAAGCTCAAAAGGCTACAATACCAAAAAGAAAGACTGCTCAAAGACTCTTGGTCAAGTTACAGGCTCTCCTTCAAAAATCTCTTCGAGGCACATCGACTACAAAAGTTAAGCAACTCGTCGCTGTACCTCGAGGGGGCATTTGTTGACACCAAAAATGTCACTTTACCTCTTCAAGATCCAAAAAGCTACATGAAGTCGCAACCTGCCATAAATAGGCAATGCTGCTTCCAAAAATCAAATCTTGTCAGAATCAAACAAACACTGCAAGATTCTTCCAAACAACCAAAAGAGGAGTACACAAGAAGTTTCGGGCCATTTCAAAATCATTTGGCCTAACTTCGCTTCTCCGACAGCCGAAAAGGAGCTCTCGGCGGCAAAAGCATCGGAGACACCAAATCTTCGATCAGGGCCGATGGACGGTCTCAAAATACTTCCAAAAGGCTCCACGTCAAGTTCCGAGTCAAACCGACAACGTTTGACCCTACATCAACCCTCGAACAGCTAAATCAAGCCTCTCGGCGGCGAGAACCACCGAGGCCATTACTCAGAGCACATGGACGGCTTCAAAATGCTTATAAAGGGCTACACGTCAAATTTCAGGTCATTTCCACAACATTTGACCATAGTTTGACGCTCGGAAGCCAAATCAGGCCTCTCGGCGGCAAAGCTCTCCGGGACCATGGTTTCCAAGATAGAGCCTATGGATCATCTTAAAATGACTCCAATAGGTTCCCTGTCAAATTTCAAGTCAATCGGACATCGGTTGACCGCACATCAAACCGCGACATCTTCATCGCGACAAAAAGCAAGTCTACTGGTGATAGGACCCCAAACGGCTTCAAAACTCAAACAAAAGCCTATGGTTGGTCTTATTTATTTCTCAAGAGGCTTCACACCAAATTTCAGGTCATTCCGACATCGTTTGACCCAGTTTCAGCTTCTGACGGGAAATCGGCAACTCTGCGCGACAAAGTCTTCGGCTTTCTCAGGAAATTGGAAACTTTGCAAAATAAAATGCAAGGATTCTCATCAGGTTTCCTACAAAGAAATCAGGCCAATAAATGGTCAAAATGTCAAGGAAAAGTACAGGAGAAAAAAGAATCGAAAAACAGCAAAAACGGACACAAAACGGGACACAAAAGGGGGAAAACCCCCCCAGGGTCGCCGGCGACCTTGGAACCCGGGGTCGCCGGGAAGGCCCCGGAAACCCCGGTTTTCGCCATTTTTTCGCGATTCGAAGAGCCTAGCCTCTGGTACTTTCCAAAATTCATGCTTTTGAGACACCAAGTCCTCTGACATCCGTCCAAAACACGGGTCAATCATCAAGAGTATCGAAAACAATATTGATCGCCACTCGGTCAACCAAAAAAAGTGTGCTTTCTACCCGACCGATCGAGAAATCGACAGGACAGATGGCACCGACCCGCTGTTGGCAACAAACACCTGAAATTACATGGTCATCTGATGTCGATCTACATGAAGATCCATCGATGATCATCGACAGAAGAATCCCAAAAGACGTGGCACGGCCCGCGACTCTTCAGCTGCTCGGCGACCACTTAATGCGATTAATTGACTAACTTTATTACAGTCATTAATCCATTCTTTGGACGGCCCAATCAGAAGCAAGCATTCGGGAGTTACAAGTCAAGAGATTCATGGCATTTAACCCATGAAACTCCTCCCATCATGGCGATTAAAGGCGATTAAATGCCCTCAATCTCCTCCGGCCAATCAGAAGCCAAGAAAAAGGAGTTACAAAATAAACAATTCAATTTTGTAACTCCTCCCTTTATGTAGCTTTATGACAATCAAGGCTCATAAACCCTCCTAAATGGCTACCTAAAAGCCTATAAATAGGAGAGCTCTCCAAGAAGAAAGGACAGCAGACAGGCATCAGAAAAAAGCACAAACACACAGACAGACAGAAGCACAGAAATCCAGAGAAAGGAAAAAGAGAGAAAACTCTGCGGAAATTCTACACCGGCCACCGCAACAAGGTGACAAAAGTCCCTTGGGGGGTACCCCCCCCCCAAGGTCCTTGCCTTCTCCTCCTGCCTCCAATGGCTTAGATGTGGCTTTTCAGCCCGTCTACTCGGCTTTTTATTGGACATAGGACCTCCTTTTGGTCTTTGTCCTCTAAAAACCCGAGGTTATAGCCAAGCCAAGCGAATCAATAGCATCCTCTGTTCTCATCTGCATGGATGATGGCGAAGCCCACATATGGCTTGCGACCGTCAATCTAAACGAGTCCCCCACAATCTCCTGAGAAGTTAGATCCTCCTTTTCTTGCTTTTCATTGTAGTTTGTATTTTTTTAAAAGAGATAAAAATCACAATTCTTGTCTTTCATTATTGATAAGGATTGTAAATCGGCTATAAACGCCAAAATCTGCTATAAACGCCAAAAATCGGCTACAAACGCCAAAATCGGCTATAAATGCCAAAAAAATCGCCTTTCACGGCAAATCAAGAAAATGTCTCTTTTCTTAAATATATGTGCAATGGAAAACTTGAAAGAAGTTGATTTCCTTTTTACTTGCGAAGGTTGATCTCCGGATCACCACTTGCAATTCCAAGTAAAAATAGAAAATCTGGCACACCCACACAAAAAAAAGAAATGTTGATGCACGCCCCCTTGCCCCCTGGTTACGAAAGGGTCGGAACCAAACGGACTCCCACGTCCGCCGACCTCGGTAGGAACTCGGGCATCTGGAGCGCGGTCCATCATTGGTGTGATACCATTTGAGCATAAACCAGTGTCTGACTTTTCTTCCGTTGCGATATGTGCCAGTGCCGATGCCTTCTCGGAATGAGAGAACAATAGGTTTTGTTAATCGAAATCATTTTGTGCAGTTGTTCTTAACACCCGGTCATCCAATTCCGCCTGTTGCAAATAAGTGGAATCAGTTTCATTTTTCTTGTGCGAATGGCTGAGAAACTCCATACAGGGATCAGATTGTTCAATTTAAAGAACTTGTATCCCTAGATACAGTATCAACAGCTGAGACAATTGATTTGGATTGAATGTAATTAATTGAATGCAAGCATGTTTATGTTGAATGTAACATATTTTTTCAAACATTTAAATGAATCAAAGAATGTGTTTTACATTTTACATGCATTCTATGAATGGTTGGGTGTATATTAATTTACGTACATCATGTGTTAAATACATTTACAGGTTTTCATATTTCCCGGATTTAAAATGTTTGCAACTGAACCTCCCTACGGATATACAGGTCCGAACATAACCATTTTCTTCGGCACTTAAGTGCCGAACATAGTCATGTTGTTCGGAACTGAGTTTCCGTACAGTCTGAAAGTTTACCCATTTATAAGGTTTTTCACAGAACTTCTAGTAGATTTTGACCTATACATATGTAAGAATTCAAGCATAATCCAAATTAATCAAAGATAACATCATTTAAGTAAAATCCACTGTCTACAAGTACATCCATAGTCAAATTAAAGTTAACATAGTCTTAAAACAACCATTCAACCACTTAAACAAAAGCATAATAATTGTTAATTGTTTTGGTCAATTAAAACAAGTCTTTAGACTTCTTCAACTGTCCCTTCCCCTCCTAGTCCTTGTGCGACTGTAGCCTTGTGAACTCATGTGGGGATGTCGAAATGTTCGTTGAGCATCGTCAATTGAAACTCCCTGTAACACATGTGCCACCTGATTCACATGGGTATATAGTCCCCGTGGGTCTTCAACCAAATGGTCCTCACTCTTTTCTGTCACTTCATCAAGAATGATCAGTGCATCCGAATTACGCTGCTGATAGTGAATCATACCGCTACCGCTAGGTTGATTTTCTTCGGGACGGGGCGCAAAATTAGAGTGAAAGTTTGGGTGCTGTAATATCCTCCAGGATACTCGTACATACCAATTCATATATCCAGGAACGCAATCTGCAGGACGTGATTGACTATAGTTCAATGCAGATAGTAGGTGATTAGGCCATCCCTCCCAAACTTGATTGAGATATTGATACGCAATTTGATAGTCACGGGCAATCGAACCTCGCGTAGTGCGAATAGGGGCTAATGGCGGTGGAGGAATAGTCTGAACTCTCCCAAACTGTCTGAGTACCCTGTTTGGATGATAAGGCTCAACAACATCCATGCATTTGATGCATCCACAGTAATGTGTCACTTGATTGAAAGGGTGATATTGTCTAACATCACGATATGGGTCCCAGGTCACCTGAAAGTAGTGAATCCAAGCGTAAGACATGAAAGTATATAATACAGAATAATAACTTAATCCGATACAATCTGTACAAGAAAAGTCAAGTTAATTACCTGGTCGGTACTCATAGAATCAAGTCTCTCTCGTAATCCTTGTAAAGGAGCAGACTCTCTACGAGGAACCCATCGATGGACCCGGGGCTGATCGGATACATAGAGTAAGTTTGGAGTCGGAGCCAAACATTCAAGTGTTCGTACACCCAAGCTTCTAGTAGAGTCAAATAACCAGCTATTTGTTTCACTTCATGCCTAGCTGCTAACCCCAACTACCTGTATAAGTATGCTAGTGCAGCAATACCCCATGCATATGAATGTATAGCCGATTTTGGCGTTTATAGCCGTTTTACAATCCTTATCAATAATGAAAGACAAGAGTTATGATTTTTGTCTCTTTAAAAAAAATACAAACTACAATGAAAAGCAAGAAAAGGATGATCTAACTTCTCAAGAGATTATGGGGGACCCGTTCAGATTGACGGTCGCAAGCCATATGTGGACTTCGCCATCATCCATGCAGATGAGAACAGAGGATGCTATTGATTCGCTTGGCTTGGCTATAACCTCAGGTTTTTAGAGAATAAAGACCAAAAGGAGGTCCTATGTCTAATAAAAAGCCGAGTAGACGGGCTGAAAAGCCACGTCTAAGCCATTTGAAGGCAGAAGGAGAAGGCAAGGACCTTGGGGGGGGGTACCCCCCAAGGGACTTTTGTCACCTTGTAGCGGTGGTCGGTGTAGAACTTCCGCAGAGTTTTCTCTCTTAGATTTCTGATGCCTTTTTCTGTCTGAGTTTCCGGATTTTCTACAGTCTGTTGTCTGTGTGTTTGTTGATTCTTTTCTTCTTGGAGAGCTCTCCTATTTATAGGCTTTTAGGTAGCCATTTAGGAGGGTTTATGAGCCTTAATTGTCATAAAGCTACATAAAGGGAGGAGTTACAAGATTGAATTCTTTATTTTGTGACTCCTTTTTTCTTGGCTTCTGATCGGCCGGAGGAGATTGAGGGCATTTAATCGCCTTTAATCGCCATGATGGGAGGAGTTTCATGGGTTAAATGCCATGAATCTCTAGACTTGTAACTCCCGGATGCTTGCTTCTGATTGGTTCATCCAAAGAAATGGATTAATGACTGTAATAAAGATAGTCAATTAATCGCATTAAGTGGTCGCCGAGCAGTTGAAGAGTCGCGGGCCGTGCCGCGTCTTTTGGGATTCTTCTGGCGATGATCATCGATGGATCTTTATGTAGATCGACATCGGATGACCATGTAACTTCAGGTGTTTGTTGCCAACAGCGGGTCGGTACCATCTGTCCTGTCGATTTCTCGATCGGTCGGGTAGAAAGCACACTTTTTTTGGTTGACCGGGTGGCGATCAATGTTGTTTTCGATACTCTTGATGATTAACCCATGTTTTTGACGGATGTCAGAGGATTTGGTGCCTCAAAAGTATGAATTTTGAAAAATACCAGAGGCAGGACGCTTCGAATCGTGAAAAAACGGCAAAAAACGGGGTTTCCGGGGCCCACCGGGCGATCCCGGGCCCCAAGGTCGCAGGGGCCGGCGACCCTGGGGTTTTTTTCCCCTTTTGTCTCGTTTTGTGTCCGTTTTTGCTGTTTTTTTATTCTTTTTTCTTCTGTATTTTTCCTTGAAATTTTTGATCATTTATTGGCCTGATTTCCCTGTAGAAAACCTGATGAGAATCCTTGCATTTTATTTTGCAAAGTTTCCAATTTTCCGAGAAAGCCGAAGACTTTGTTGCGCAGAGCTGCCGATTTTTCGTCAGAAGCTGAAACTGGGTCAAACGATGTCGGAATGACCTGAAATTTGAGGTGAAGCCTCCTGAGCAATAAATAAGACCAACCATAGGCTTCTGTTTGAGTTTTGAAGCCGTTTGGGGTCCTATCACCAGTAGACTTGCTTTTGTCGCGATGAAGATGTCGCGGTTTGATGTGCGGTCAACCGATGTCCGATTGACTTGAAATTTGACAGGGATCCTATTGGAGTCATTTTAAGATGATCCATAGGCTCTGTCTTGAAAACCATGGTCCCGGGGAGCTTTGCCGCCGAGAGGCCTGATTTGGCTTCCGAGCGTCAAACTATGGTCAAATGTTGTCGAAATGACCTGAAATTTGACGTGTAGCCCTTTGTAAGCATTTTGAAGCCGTCCATGTGCTCTATCTGATGAGTGATGGCCTCGGTGGTTCTCGCTGCCGAGAGGCTTGATTTAGCTGTTCGAGGGTTGATGTAGGGTCAAACGTTGTCGGTTTGACTCGGAACTCGACGTGGAGCCTTTTGGATATATTTTAAGACCATCCATCAGCTCTGATCGAAGATTTGGTGTCTCCGATGCTTTCGCCGCCGGGAGCTCCTTTTCAGTTGCCGGAGAAGCGAAGTTAGGCCAAATGATTTTGAAATGGCCCGAAACTTCTTGTATACTCCTCTTTTGGCTGTCTTGAAGGATCTTGCAGTTTTTGTTTGATTCTGACAAGATTTAATTTTTGGAAGTAGCATTGCCTATTTATGGCAGGTTGCGACTTCATGTAGCTCTTTGGATCTTTGAAGAGGCAAAGTGACATTTTTGGTGTCAACAACATCCACGAGTTGTGTAAGAAAAATGATCGACACCAGTGGATGCCACTCTTGTTAGTGAACAACGTACAGCCCAATAAGTACAGAAGGTAAGCTCTTACTGCACAGTAATCATCTCGTCACCATCATCATCAGATACACCGGCAAACCTTTCCCGTAACCACTCCAATCTAACTGATTGGCCTCGCACCTACATCAGCTCTTCATGTGCCTCTACCGGTTCTACTCCTAGTGCATCAACAAGGAGTGCTTGAGCTTCTTCATATGACATTCTTTCATTATAAGAGACAGTCCGCCCAATCACTGGGATGCCTAGGATAGATGCAACATCATCTAAGGTGATGGTCATCTCACCAAAAGGCATGTGAAAGGTGTTAGTCTCAGGTTGCCACCTTTCCACAAAACCAGATACAATAATCTTATTGACGGAGCGGTAAGATGCAGTCGCTAAGGGAGCCAATCCGGACCTAGAGACTAAATCTCTAAACCTGTCAGACTCATTCAGTTGTCACAATGGCACTTTCTGGCCATGACTTAGACATTTCAGTGGTCCTCATTCAACCATTAATACATTATTAAATAAATTAACAAATAAATAAAACTTTCATATGAAACAAGTGAAGCACACCTATTGAATCCAATGAACCCATCTATATGTGTATCAAAGCTAGTCAATAATGACCTATCTTCTGGCCCCGGAGCTGGTTGCTCTTCCATCTCTTGTTGTTCTTCAACCTCCTCCCCAGATACCTCTGGTTCTTCTACAACCTCTTCTACTAGTTGACGTCACTTCCTATTTGAAGCGATAGGTCGCACCCTAGAAGAGCTTGGCCGGTCCATTTCTGAAACACAAAAATAAAATTTTTATTTGATTGGATCTCTGTATGTACAGACTTGAGTATCCGAACATATTACTTTTGTTTGGAACTTTGTTTCCGAACAAAATTGCCTTGTTCGGACATTAGTGTCCGAACATAACCAATTTGTTCGGACATTAGTTTCCGAACATTTACAATCCGTTCGGTCAACTAGAGACCGAACAGTCGCGATTTCTGAACCTAAAACTGCGACGATGAGGGATCAAATGCAATCCAAAGCAATAAAAAATAGTAACATTGTTTGTCAAAACTTACATTGAATGAGAATCTATCCTAATAACAAGTTTTCATGGAAAAAAAATTTAATCTAAGATGGAAAAAATGGTGAAGAATAGATAGGGAAGAAAAATAAATGGTAATGTTGGAAGGATCCATTTACCTTTGGAAGAGGAGAATGTGTAGAGGAATAGGAACGCCGGAGGCACGCCGGAGAATTGCCAGAAAAGCACGAATCTCGTTCGGTGCAGTCTTGTGTCTGGTTTGTGTGTGGGAAGAAATGGATGGAGATGTGTGTGGGAAGAAGAAAGAGGGGAATGGAGATATGGATATTTTAGGAACTTTTGATGTGTGTGAAAAGAACTAATTTAATTTTTAAATTTTAATAATGTGTGTGGAGAGAAATTGTGTGGGAAAAGAAAACAATTGCGTGCCGGTATAAGTTCCCTATCCGGGGTATCCACAGTGGGAAAACGGGTCTCGTCTCGACTCTCGATTCTGAAACCGTTCTCATTATTAATCGGGTTGGGTCCGGATCCTAGGTTAATGGATCCGGATCCATCATGTTCCTATCCGAGGACCCGTACCATACCCATTTTAAAATATACCGTGCGACCCCTAGCTATTCAGTCTCAGTCATTTCCTCCATTTGTGTCTTTTGCAGGATAAGAAGAAGAAAGCAATGATGATGCTTGTTCTAAGAACACAAAAATCAATGTATGCTTAGAAGCTTTCCGATTTTGAGTTTCAGTTGGGATTGGGTGGGGACCCATATCTCTTTCTTCACTTCTTTGGACACACACAGTTTGTAAAGTGCGAGCATCATTTTCCTCTTTCAATTTCTCAATATCTAATTTCAAGAGGTAGTTCAGTTGGCCTAATACCACGATTTACATCTAGAGATTATAGATTCAAAACTGCACTACCACACTGGTCTACATGGGAGTTTATCTGGCTTGCCGAGAGAAATTAGTCCAGCCCAAAGAGTTGAAAACATCCCATAGTTAAAAAAAATAAAAATTACGTGTCTCAATATCTCTGTTTTTGGGGTTTTATCTTTCTCTGCATCTGTTCTATGGCTTTCCTCTTTCCACCCGTTATGGGACCGGGTCCAGGTCCGGAACTGGGTTCACTGGACCCGACCCGGTACATATTTAAAAGCAACCCCGTTCTTGCGTTACAATTCACACACCTTTCTCTCTGTCTCTCAAATCCTTAAACCCCACGAACAAACACTCTCTATAAGGATGTTTGTTTATAGGGTTTTTGCTCGTATTCAAAGAAATGGCTTCAACCAATTTCGTATTCATCATTCTTTTTCTTCATTTTCTCCAAATAACCTCATTCCGAATATCTTCAATAATGTAAGTTTTTCTTTTTTCCTTTTAACCTCTGAAAGGTCTCTAAATCTGAACTGATACATCTTGATTGGTTCCGGCTTTAGGCTTTTGGATTCTGGATTGTTATTTTACATTTGGTGCCTAGGTTTTGTAATTATTTGTTTCTCCATCACATGCGATTTCTGAATCAGTTTTAAGGGCTGGAGTTGATGCCAATTAGGTTTTCTGTGCTGTTTGCGTGCGCGGATAGTCATATCTGTTGAGTCTTGGTATTCTCGTACTATAATTGTTGTATGGCATTCAAAGTAATAAACAATATACAGCTTCATGTTGGATTTTTTTTTTTTTTTTGGTTCAGATTCTTTTTAAGAACACAATGAATTTAAATGTTGAAGGATTTTGCAAAGGGGTGGAACCCAGAGGTATTGATGTAATCCGACGCCAACCCATTTGGATGTTGGATGTGGCCATGCCCGAGCCTGGGTGAAGCCTAAATTACAAAGCCACAGCCCGAGTTACATCCACAAGCCTAACTACTACTTGGTGGGCTTAATTGAGCTGTCTCGCTTTGTGCTGAATATTCAAAATATTGATTAATTCTTTGGAAGGGCCATAGGCCCCCCATCATCATCATCATCATCATCATCATCATCATCATCATCATCATCATCATCGTGGTCTAAGCCTTGTCCCAGCTGTGTTGGAGTCGGCTACATAAATTATGTTTCTCTGTTCCGATCTATCTTGAACCGAGGACAGATTTACCCGTAATACTTCCATCCAGGGGCGGACCCATGTTGTAAGTACATGGGGCGACCGCCCCAGGTCAGATCATGCATCATCTGATATTTTCAACTAGCAAAAAATGCCCCTTTTTTAAATTAGCATATTCTGTCATACAATCCCCAATCCAATCTTCTCCTAAAATCTCTCTCATCTTACCAACCAATCTAATCTTCTCCTAAAATCTCTCTCATCTTACCTCTTTGTACAATTTCTCATTCCATTCTACAATCTCAATTAACACAAAACACCTATTAAGGCCACAATGAAACTAATTCAAATACAAAAATTCAATATCTTTGTGGGACCCTCTATATAAATTGTTTTACGCATCCACCCATATAAATAATCATCTTGTTGGACCCAATCAATGAAGATCCTATCACTTTACATTACCTAAATAAATACAAGATAATCATTAGTCATTACCCTTGCAAGATGGGCCCAGCTGTCTATTTGCACGCATCCTTCAAAAGCCGGGATTAAATTAAGTATTTCATTTTTAACAGCTCTTCCTTGAATCTAGACCATTGCTAAATGTTTGCTTGATCATATATGGTAAAGATATATGGCATTCTGAAATGAAATAAATTATATTGATTGACTTTTGGAAGCAAATCCCATTTCCAAGTATCCTTTAAAATCTAAAATGGAATGATTATTTCCCGAAAGGCTCATGCTTAATTTACATGATGTGATGTAAATCATGGTATTAGGGCACATTTTAGATATGCATTTATAAAATTCTTGCACTAAGAATGTAGCAGACTAAGACCTCCACAATGTAATGACAAATTGTGGTGAGGTCATTTACAGGGCATACCTCTATTGGATGTTGTAGTTAAAAAAGCTTTTATGGGAATTGAGTTCTTTATCCTTAATTTGTCAAAAAAATAAAATAAAAAATCATGTCTTTAAACCATGCAATCAGTGGAGATTATTTGTCGTCTGCGTTGATGATTGGTAGTTGGCGATGATTTTAACTTTTTTAATTAAACACCCTCCGCCCCACTCAATTGAAATTCCTTTCCGCCATTGCTTCCATCCATGTCCTTTTTTGCCTACCCTTTCTCCTTGGTGGGCCATCAACTTACATAATTTTTTTTCCTTAGTGGTGCCATAGCTAGCTTGTGTTGAACATGTCCAAACCATCCCAAATGAGTTTCTCTTAGTTTGTCACATATTGATGCTATCCTAAATGCTCTTAAAAGCTCTCATTTTTTATTTTTTTTTATTCTATCTTCTTTTATTTTACCACACATTGACCTCACATTCTCATGTGCTACACTTATTTTGTGCATGTGTTGCTTCATGATTGTCTGCCCGTGACCACCATCACCCTAATAAATTAAATATAGAGAATGGTGTTATGTTGGCACACCTCCTTAATACCCGTGCCTTAATATGGTATCAAAATACTTATTGTAGTATTATTGGGCTTCCTAATAGTCACAAAGTCAAAACTAAAGCCTTATTCTATCAAGAGTTACAATTTAATTGCACCTAAAAAGTAGTTGCAATCTAACAACAAACCAAACACCAAAAAAGGGGAAAAGAAGGAAAAAAAAGAGCATGGAGGAAAAAAGATGAAGAAGCAATTTTACATAACCATTAATGAAGACATATATTTGAGGCATTGCTTTGAAAATTGAAATTATATCGCAAATCATTTAAGGGATTGAATCGAATTGTCCTTGAACATTTCTTTTTTTAATGGGGAAAAAAAATAGAGAATGAAAAAATTAGTTATTTATAGTCCATTCTGAGCACCAGTTCATGATAAGTTGAGCATACTTTCTTGTGGGGCCTAGGCACGCCATGCTCACCTTATTGTGATTTGTGAGCACCAGTGCTCGACAGAGGTTTTTCCTTATAAATGATATATGTATGAAAGGTTAAATATGTCTAGGGGTCGTCGTTTGCCTTTTACGCTTGTGATATGACGAATGGGTTTCATATGTAACATTTGCCCATGCAAATGTTACTTATGGAAATTATCATTTTCACATGAGTAAATGAGTATATCCGACTGTTTTAGATTTTTTTTTTAAAATTTTGGATTTTTTCACAAATCTCTCAAAATCCACAAAGAATTAAAATATGAAACTTTACGTCTTGATGTTTACCATTAATACAAGAATATTGAATAATTTGGATCACGAATTGGGGCCCCACAAAAGTCTAGAAAATTAAACCTATAGATTGGATTTTTTCACAAATTACTCAAAATCTATGAAGATTTAAGATAATCAACTTCAAGATCTTGGGGTTTAAAAAAGAAAAAGATATTGGGGTCTATTTAGTTCAATAAACAAACTCAAGTCTCAACAGTTTGGATCACGAATATGAAGCCTACAGAAATTAAAAAAATAAAGGTCTTTGATGGGCCCCGCAAGTGAAAAAATCACTGTGGAGCGTAATGTATTGGTGCTTACTATAAAAAAAACCTCAATGTATTGATACCTTTCTGTTGGAGGGTGTGAAACTGTGAATCACTTTCACAGCAACACACGTGTGAACTCTTGGTGCATAGATGGCCATACCCATATGTACACGCCATTTTCACTCCTCATTTACGCACATATGTAAAGTAGTGCCAACAGACATGATGATGTGTACCATTATGCATGGGAATTAATTACTTATGTAAATGAGCACAACAAACGACCCCTTAGGATATTAACATCACTAAGAAAAATAAATGAGTTGTAAATTTTTATTTTTAAATCAAGAAATAAACATAGAATCCTTCTCACCAATGTTACATGTGTAGTATGTGGCTCATGAAGTTATGAAAGTGTTCATGAAGAAAAACGACAAAAAAAAAGAATGTAGGAGACCGTTACATTCAGTTGAACACTTAAATCATATCCCTATTCCTTATTTATCTTTAAAATGTTGCCAAATCCAAAAAAATCTTAAAAGGCTTTGCTACTCACTAGATAATCTCTTAAAAATAGAAACGCTAAAAAAACCTAAAAAGTTTCTAGTACGAGTGCGTATTTGGAAACTCTACCCTATTTGAAACATTGTTGATTTGATTAGGTTGCCATTTAGCAAGGGTCTACTCAATTTAAAACTGATTCAAATAGATGTTTGGGTGCTTTGAACTGTTTGGCAAAGTTTATGTGAATGTTTGATTCTATCAACTCTAAGACCTTTCACCTCTTTTTCAAAATGTACTAAAAACTTCATTTTTTCAAATAGACATAAAGGTCTAAAGCAATCAGACAACGTTTAGGTTTCTTTTTGAGAAGTTTGGCCGTCTAACTATTGCTGCATGATAAGTATGCATAGACTTTGTTTATTATATGGCAAGTTTTCCAATATAACTCTTACATTGACATACAAAACAATTGAAACAACTCTATTGCAAACAGATCTAATTGAATCATCACTATTTCAGTTGGATCAGACTTACCAAACATGCCCTAGATCTGTTTGAAATAGGGTTG
Organism: Litsea cubeba; assembly: GCA_012931725.1. Classification (NCBI taxonomy): domain Eukaryota; kingdom Viridiplantae; phylum Streptophyta; class Magnoliopsida; order Laurales; family Lauraceae; genus Litsea; species Litsea cubeba. The sequence continues at coordinate 40,341,462 of CM022955.1, forward strand.
TTTTGGTTAGACTTTTACAAATAGACCATTTGGTAACGCACAATATGTCCGATTCAATTTAAAAAGTAAACCCGTCGTATAGTAGAAGTTATATGGGCAAACTTGTCATATATTAAAAGTAATTCAAGCAAATTTGTCATCTAGCAAAACTTTAAAAGTTTTATGGGCGAACTGTTAAATAGAAAAAAACCCAAAAGTTGTTTGATTGCTTTAGACATTGATGTGTGGTTGGATTTTCTTCCCTTTTGTATTTTTTGAAAAAGAGGCAAAAGGTTAATGTTGATCCAATCGGAGAGAGATACGTTTTCAAACAGTCTAAAGCATTTAGACATCTATTTGGGTTAGCTTTAAGTCAAATGGACTGTATTTTAAGACTTGCCAAATGGCACCTTAGCCATTTGGTTGTGGCTGTTCCCGACCACATGAATCACTTGAATCGTAAGATTTGGTAAAGCATGTATTGAATCGTAAGATTTGATAAAGCATGTATCAAATTTTATGATTGACAAATGAATCTTACAATTCGCCAATAAATGGTATTCTTTGTATAGATATGAATATTTTTCCTTAGGATTTGATATGAACTGTTGGATTTAGGATACAAATAATAGGATTTGAGCAACAATGATTCAATTCACTTAATGCATACAACGAAGTTTTTGAAGCATATGTGCAAAACGTTTAGGCATCTTGTCTTTCATTAATTCTGCATTAATATCCAGAATCATATATCCAATCATTCAAGTGCAGTGCAAAACATCATCTTCAAAGTTTAGAACCATACATTGTTAGTCTAAACTATCTTTTTTTTTTTTTTATATGTATCCACTGTCAATGACACCCACCCAAAACATAAATTTTTTTTTTTAAAAATTGCTAACAAATGAACTCCTAATCATGTTACTTGTAGGAAGAAGAAAACTATAATGACATTCATATATTAACCATAGTTAAAAGAAAATATGCAGCGCTTGGGATTAACAGTTACTGCAAGTCTCAAGCCCAACTTGTGATAGATGCGGATTTTAGAACTATCGTCAACTTCTTCTATTATGACTGTAAGGTTATGTTTGGCAACTGATTCCTCACTAGTTTGGAAAATCCACGTTTAACAATTGTAAATCCTCGTGGACTTGGGCCCGTGGAACCCCTCCTTTTTGAGGACTTTCAAGTCCGACCTCCTCCATAGGATATAGAAATCCTAATTTTGTGGATTTATGCATCATACCAATTTTTTTTTGGATATACGCACCGATATCAATGTGGAATCCTCAGCTGTACAAATCCTCAGTGAGGAATCCTCAAATCTGCAAACTCCTCACGCATTCCTCACCTGTTACCAAATGTGCCCTAAATTGCACATTGTTAAATTTCCTTGCAAACAATAAATGAAAATAAAGATCCACTTCTTCATGACGTTCTCAAATTTATGCGATACTGACTTTGGTTGATGGATCTTGTAGTCAATCTCATGCACAACCAAGAGACTCTTTCGTGAGTAGTGGAATGGATCTAAGTATCTGCTAAATGCTAAAAGTACTCTCTAAAGCTGCTGTTGAAATTGGTATTGCCAGCATATTTGATTAATCTGTTAAAAATACAATATCTGGCGCTATTGCTTTTCCTCCATCTGATGTCAAAATCAGTATCAACTTCGATCGCTTCATCCAAATAACACTCCACCTCAAGAGTATTTCTTTTTAGCAAATTTTCTTGTTCAATGGCACTTTGGGAATGGTCTTTCAAGTCTTTTTGATGTAGTAATGGATCTACATTTGTATCATTGGAATTACTTCAAATGTTTGATATTGTTAGAAGGGAGCTCTAGTCAATCTTGGGGTGTACCAGATGAGCAGGCAATCTTGATGACTAGGCCTTTTAAGATAGAATGATGGGGAACCCATCTTTGAATTGAGATGGAGAACCCATCTTTGAATTGTAGCCTTTATAAGAATTGCAATGCCTAGATTCACACAAAATCTGTTCTCACACACCTCACAGTTCATGTTATCATACTAAAATCCTAAAACTCTTCCAAAATCTCCAACCCGATAATCTCAGGTTCTTTAAAAACAAGGGGGGATGGAACTGAGTGGAAGAGCTCTTCCTTTCATGCGACCGATGGAGATGAGGGTGAGGTATCTTTTGGGGATGAGAGTTCGCTAGGGTTTTTTCTTCATTTGGGGAAAACTCGGGCGGGAAGTCGAGAGAGGAACGGACTAAATGGGTTTTTTCTGACCTTAAGTATGGTACCCCGGACCGTTGGATCAGCCAAACGATCCAACGGCCCATGACGGACTAATCACAGTAACGGAATGAACACTTCGCACTCGAATAACTACCATATATATATTTGTATGTATATGGATTAAGAACTGCAGAAAGGAGCACCAACATTAATTTTATCTATACTACAACAATACTTTTCAAATTTCTACTTCATTCACATGGCCATGTCATGGAATACTAAATTTCTTTGTTGCTTGCCTAGTGAAGGCTGCTGATCTCCACAAATAGTTCTAGAGTCTTTCTTTGTTTTGCTACTTGAAGTTTCTTCTCTATGTAGGAATAAGTGTCAAGTGTTCTTGGTGTCTTTCATCAACCATTTCTGGTAAATAGTGCTTTTTAGTCACTTACTTGGTTTTAATGGCATACGAATGGGAGGCACTTTGAGGTTGTGATGAATCTTGGGCTCTGTGTGATGGGCTCATAGGAGGCCCTCATCCCTTACACATTGCATGCTGACCGCGCCCTCTCACCCCTTGCTCATGCGAGGATGACGCAGTCTCTACCAATACTCCCCCAACCCCAAGCATTATGATGTTTTAGTATAGTTGCCATTGCTCCTGTTCTCTTGAAGTCTGAGCTGGAGGTAGTGACGATAGGATGGACGGTAACACTACCATGATCTTCATCCACTTCATCAATGAATTTTGCATTTAGCAGGATCGGAGGCTCCTCCACCAGCCATAGGTCCAAATGGTCATCATATGCAAAAATCTAATATAAATTAATCGGGACATATGACGTCTCATTATCTCTTCTTTTCAAATTTCTTTTAACCTCATTTTGTAATGAGTTTATGCCAATTTTTTTGTAACTTTTCTGCGGTTAGGTCTCTGTGTGAATTAGCGCAAGAATGTACTCTAATTTCTTTTACATCTTGACAGGGTGGATTTTTAACTTACTCTTTTATTTGAAAATCTAAAATAAACAAAAAGTGAAAAAGAAGCACTTTGTTCTTTTTTTTTTTCCCTTTTTTTCTTAAAAATAAACATTTTGATGTAAAAAATTATTTTTATAACACCAATAAAATGAATTTTTCCCAAGACAATAGATTCAAACAAAACCAGCAAAGCATACTTAAATCTTCAAAAATCTCAAAAGCCCCAAACTCTGGTGAACAGGAGGGGAGGAAGGAGAGAGAGGAGGAGAGGAGAAAAGAGCGCGCGAGAGTGTGTGTGTGTGTGTGTGGGGGGGGGGGGGGGGGGGGGGGGGGTTTAGAACCATGAATACAACTTCTATTCAATAGCTCAGCTGAGAAGCTAGTGCCCAGAGGAATAGGATTATATTAACCAGTTACATATTATAAACTCTTATCTCTGAAATGTGTGGGGTGTGGTACTAAACATGCTGCCCTTCAATTTGGATGCGATTGTTTGCCTTCAGATGAAACTGAATCTCAGTATTTAAATGTATATTTAACTTCTGTTATTTAAATAGCTGTTAAGATGGCTGGCCTTGGCCATGGATACTCTGGATTTTGTTTGGTTACTGGTTTTCAAGTAAAATCTATCCAAGGATAAGACATTTTTCTGATTTTTTAATTAATTATTTCACAAATGTCATAAATAATATTTAACTATACTCCTATGATCATTAGGTGTATCAGGCCTTCTTAATTTTATGCATATTACAAACTGATGTGGATATGCAGCTTAATTTTAGTTTTTGAGACCAAAATGTCGCTTTAAAACTAACTTATCCTGGCATATTGCTCCACTGCAGGGGACACCATGTGCACCATCTCAGTTAGTAGGTTATTCTTTCTTTGGGAGCGGCACCCTTCAGAGGTTTGGGATCTCATCATCTGCAACTCCTCAACTAAATGAGAAGGAGATTAACCAGTCAAAAGATAAACATGGATTTGTGGCAGAAAATGATAGTACTTCTCAGAATGCTTCTCAAATTAAGGATCAAAATGAGAAAGAATCAATTTCAAATGCCAAACCTGCTGAGTCTGTATCTGGCAAAAAGAGGAGCGGGAGTAGCAGCACTGAACAAACTTATTTTTCTGACTCAGATGCAGAGAGTGATTTATCTTTCGATGACCTAGTAAAAATAGTTGCAGAGAAGGAAGAGTTACTAAAGGTGAAACACAAGGAGATTGAGACATTGCAAGAGAAAGTTCTTCGTAGCTATGCAGAAATGGAGAATGTTATAGGAAGGACAAAACGTGAAGCGGAAAATTCAAAAAAATTTGCCATACAGGTCTACATTTTATCTCTATATTTATATATACTTAGATGGAACAAGATACTTCAGGCCCCGAAAGGTAAAGGGGTGGATGTGGTTTGTGGGACTATGCGGATAGCCAGATAGGGGTAGATCAACTGATTAAGTTTGCCACCATCCCACCAATGTTGACTTGTGGCATCACAAATTTGTGATTTTTCAACAGTTGGGACCACTGTCCGACCATGATGGGATGGAATGAAATTTTACAATAGCTCTAGCTTCATGTCAGACCAGACTTTTACCTTGCTAAGGGATAGGTGCCATTACAAGATCTAACTCTTGACCAGGTTGCATGGAATTACACACACATGGCAGTGATTTAACCTTTTGCAGTGCAGCCTTCTTTTTGTGAAAACCCATTCTTATTTATTTGTATCTTGAAAACTTTTATGGTTCTTAATACTACAGAACTTTGCCAAAAGCTTATTAGATGTTGCTGACAATCTGGCAAGAGCTTCTTCTGTTGTGAAAGATAGCTTCTCAAAGATTGATCAATCTAAATACTCGGTTGGTGCTGTCCCACTTCTAAAAACACTTCTGGAGGGCGTTGAAATGACTGAGAAGCAGCTTGCTGAGGTAACGGATATTTTCCCTACCATTTTGCCCATATAATCATATTTATATAAAGGTAAGCTGATTTCCTGAGGTTTCTAGGCTCTTTGTTCTCTGCTTATTCTTAATATCCAATAATTTACCGATATTATTTTTTACTGTAACATTACATCATGTACTGCCACCTTTCTGCTTTTAATGCCTATGTTTGCAGCATATGGTTGTCAAGTAGGTAAAAATAAATAAAGGAGTGAAAAGATCAATTCTCTTCTGTTCTTTTTTACTGGTCAGTTTTTTTTTTCCCCATCTTCAGCATCTAGTTTGTACATGGGCTGTGCCCAAGGCGTGTGGCTGTAGTCTCTGGCCAACTGGTTGAAAGTTGAAACAAGCCTTGGTACAATATACCCAGCCTGGTTGTGAGAATGATAGTGAGCAAGGATAGAGCTCATGGAGGCCTTTTTTCATTTTTGGTGAAATTAGATATTTAGCCTTAAATTACAGTTTCATTCTCATTCATTCTTGTTAGAAAGAAAACAGATTCTTTAGGAAGATGACGATTCACTGGTGGGGAACACCTATCCATCCTATTTGCAGTTTTGGATAAGGCTCCTAAATATCCCTTTTTTTGCCCGTGTGCCAACTCCTTTTTTATAACTGCTGCTAATGAGAAACAAACAATGAGTCAAATGCTAGTCTTGCTTTCATCTTACAAATGAATTGCTAAATGGCCTTGTCATTCCTTGTTTCTATTTTTCACACAATCAATTTTTGTTTAATAAGTACCTATTTTTTAATACTAATTACTCCTGCCTACATATGAAGGATTATACGATGGTGCCATTGGCACTTTTCAGTGATGTTTATCACATTTGGTTCCTTAAATATTTTAAACTGACTCAGGTGTTCAGAAAGTATGGAGTGGAGAAATTTGATCCAACGGGTGAGCAGTTTGATCCAAATATACATCTTGCAGTTTTTCAAGTACCCGATCCTTCTAAGCCACCTGGCACTGTTGCTGTGGTTCTAAAGGTATGAGCATGATATATTTAATCCATGTTACGACATGGATTATCCCAGCTGTCAGATATATGCAGTATTAGTTTTGTTTTTTTCGTTAATGGAATCATTTTATTTTATTTTATTTTTATGTTTGATTGGTAACTTGACTTGTACCCACAACATCAAGGTTGCAATAGTGTGCACCTTCCACTGTGCTATGAGCTCTTGTCATAGAATAATTTAATTCTCTAAATCATTGTATAAAATAGAAGGGAAGTACAATATAAGAGATGTATTGTATGCAGAGCGTTTACAGTAAAGGGCAATATGCAGTATATAGGTATATGGAACATATGAATAAAAGAAGCTGCCAACATAATGAAATAACAGAGTTATATTGCAGTCAAATCAGTCACAAGCATTTCCCTCCTATCTGCCACACTTTTGCCAACTAGTCCACAAACCCGTTCAAGCATCGTTTTGTATGACCAAGAAAAAATGATAATGATGCACAAGCTGCAAGGTTCCTTCTCTTGTGTGACCCTTGAAATTGCATTTATTCAAGTCTCCTATTTTGAAATCCCCTACAAATCAATTTTTAAAAATTCAGAGTGCTTTCCCAATGCACTGGGCTTGGGCACATTGATGTCCAGAGGAACGTGCCTTTGCCAGGCCAGAAATTCAGGTCAACATAAGAAGGGCCGGACTTTGGCTGCCCTTGGTCTGGCCCAAGTCTGTTCATTAGCACCTCTAATAACCCCTGTTTAATTTTCATCATAGGCCTGCCTGAGGTAGACCGTACCTCACTGAATGAGCACCCAACTGGTAGAAAAAAAAAAAAAATGCCAAAGAAGGAACTATAAAAGAGTAACTGCTAGACAATGTGAAACAAGAGAATCACCCACATTTTTTCCCCTTACCAGCTGATAGACCAGATTTCTTACTCGTTTAGTTGGTTAAGAGTAAGATTACTGTTGCAAGTGGCTGTTGAGCTTGTTGCCTTCCTATCCTTTTTTTTTCCATTGTTATTCTCGGTGACTTCTTCTTGGCCATGAGGGATGGTATGAGCTCTCACCTTACCTAGACAGCTTGTGGTCCTTACATAACTCAACAAATTAACTAAAAAGAAGGAATAAAAATATCAAAAGTTTCTAAGAAATTCAAAATTTGAATTGGACGCCCATTGGAGAGATTTTCTCTCCCACCTCGTCTTTTAAACTTGCCTCCTAGAATTTAGAAAGCTATCCTGCTTAAGGATCGTTTTTTGGAAAGTTCCCAAACTTCATCTTGCTTGCATGGAAAGTTATTAGCGTCCCACGTCATATGGATTGTGGGCCCGATGTTTTGAGCATGTAGAGCAAATAAAGAGGTGTGAACATGGGAATCCCTACATGTCTATTATGGGCCTAGGTAGGCCTCAATTGGGTTTGATTTGAGTCCCCATTAAGTTCAACATATTTGTTTCCCAATTTTAAACCCGTATTAAGCCCATCCAGAATTAGATTTCAACCCTCATGCCTGATGGGGCCTGGTTGAGATGGATCAAGAGGTCATTCAACCGGTCAAATTGACTAAAATAATTGAGGGCTAGAACAAACAGGATCCATGAAATCTTATAGACCATTCGCTCTCCTATGTGAGAAATCCAAATATTCAAATCTTCCATTAATTTCCCCTCCCTCTTGGCACAACAAAGTTCAGGACTCATGTATAACTCCAATTCTTTCCATAGAGCTCTGAACTTAGACTAATAATCGCCAATCGATAGACTACCCTGTTTGAAAGCAGCAATTTCCTTTTTCAATTTTAGAACCCTGACGTTATTCCGCTTTTGAGAATAAGCGGTCTCAATAGAATCTTAGAGTTCTTTTGCAGTATCTGAATATTTAAAACTCTTTGCAATTCCACTTTCCATTGAATTCAGAATCCAATTCATAACTAACATATTTTCAGAGACCCAATCTGAATATTTAGGATCCTCCTTATTTGTCTCTTTAATACTCCCATCAATGCAACCAAGTCTCTTCGACCCTCCAATGGCCATTCTAGCTGAGTAGCCCCAATCTTTATAGTGGTCCCATTGAAAAGGTCTGGTGTTAACTTAACATTCAGATTGGTAAGATCAGGAAATTGTTGAGTCTGAGTAGATGTACTAGAATTATCACTCTTAGACTCCATTAGAGATTTACCAACTCAATCAGAGATCCAATGCAAGTAAAAACAACTAACAGGATAAACTGAAGCCTGATTTAAAATTGCATTGGTGTTTGCAATGCTCTCTCTTCCCATTGGTTGAGTGTGAACCCAAGGATTGAAGACCTATCAAGTAGTGGATTAGTGATTTGGGGGTAAGCTCTCTTCTAATTTTGCTCCTTGTTTTGCTTATTTGTTTCTTGATCTGGGTAGAGTTGATTTTAGGATTTTCTGATCAATTGGGATTCATGGTTTGGCTATTGATTGAAAAGTACGATTTGTGAATTGGGACTATGTCAAACTTTAAGAAAGATATGGAATAAAAAGACTGGAGATATGCAGACTGAAGAGGAAATCTACCATTTTCCTTGGCTGTCCAAACCACCACATCAGGATGATCAGACATAGGACTGATTTCTGTAGTAATTTTCCCCCAAATGGTAATAAGATCACCCGAAGTAGGAGCTGGAAGAGGCCATTCATTATTAGACACAAACCGATTAACCATAACAGTAAACCCCAACCTGAGATTATATCGTGCTTGATCACCATATAAATCAATTAGACACCATTCATCCAACCATCTATCGCACCAAAAAGAAGTAGGCTCTCCATTACCAATAAGATGCTGAATAAAGGGAAGGACCTTCTCCCTCATTTGAAGAATTCCCTTCCATCCCCATGAGGCATTCCGAGGAATAGGTACAACCCAAAAGGACCTTTCCTTCAAATACCGTGTTCACCCACAACTTCCAACAGGTTTTGAAATTGGATGCAATGTTCCATACCTGTCAAATCACAACTGCTTGAGAAAGACTATGAACAGATATAATTCCTAGCCCCCCTAAGAAAATGGGCATGCAGATTGCATTCGAAGATAAAGGGTGGCGATACCTCTCTTAAGACCATGCATTCCAGAAAAAACCCCTAATGCACTGGCCCAACACATTTAACAGTCTTTGGAAGAATAAATACAGTACCCCAAAATATATGCAGTGAAGATAGTGTAGATCTAATCAACTCCACTCTACCCACATAAGATAATATCTTCGCTTTCCAAGCAGAGCTACAGGATTGGATCTTATCAAGAAAAGGTTGACAATCTTTAAAAGAAATTCTTTTGGAAGTCCGAATCGTAGGCAATGTTTTTTGTATTTTGAAAACATGACCATATTCATTTCACCAAAACTTTACAGTATAAGAGGGCCATACATGAAAACAAAAAAGCCCCAAAAAAACAAGGGCAAAACCAATCATCCCCAGAGAGAAATGGTTGACAACTCCCAAAAATTTAGGCATCAACCCGAAGAAAAAGAGAACATATTAACAATCAGTGACAATAAACAGCGAAGGTCTGGATACTCCCTCTTTCGCTATGCAATCCGCTTCCGAATAGGCAATGTTCCCTCTGCTATTTGGAGAATTGAAGAGATAATATGCTCGTCATCATACGAGCAAATACAGAAGAATATAGAGCTTTTTATCCAGTTCGCTCCAAGACTAGAAAACCTTTTAAACTGCTCCTAAAAGATCTGTAAATAATATGCCGCATAAGAAGAGGCTATGCTAAACACCACAAGATCATCAGCAAACATTAAATGTGAAACTGAAACCCCAGGCCTTTTATAAGGTGTAGGAATCAGAGAGGATGAAGCAGAAGCTGTCATCGTAAGAAAAAAGAACTCCATCACTATGGTAAAAAGAAAAGGTGATGGTGGACACCCCCTGCCGCAAACCACATGTGCTTTGAAAATAACCTTCCACTGAACCATTAACCAGAATTGAAAATTGGGGCCCTTTTAACACAAGCCATGATCAAGTCAATGAAATGTACATGATCAAGTCAATGAAATGTAATGGAAATTTCTTGGAGTGCAAAGCCGCTTCAGGAAAATCCCTAAGGTGTACGGACACTATCATATGCCTTGGCCAAATCCAATTTGACACACATTTACACCAACCTATGCAGAAGGTCCTAGGCCAAGAGAATATTATCAGCAATACTTCGACCAGGAACACAAGCCGATTGCATAGGCCCTACTAACCTACCAATAATAGGTTTTAAGACGATTCACCAAGGTTTGACTAATAATCTTATACATTCATTCGTGAGAGAGATGAGACAAAACTTATCTGGGGTTGAAACATTCTCACCCTTTGGAACCAAGACAATAAATGTAGCCTTCAAAGTTCAAAAACCCTAAAAGCAATTAAAAATGAAGATTCACAATTTTTTTGTTTAATTATATCATGGCCATTATCATCATCATCATCATCATAATTGAAGCCTTATCCTATCTATTTGTGATCATCTTCCTGTGAGTTCTTTTCTGGTCAACCCTATTTCAGCCATATATTCAGTAACTCCACAATCTATTATGTCTTCCTCACTGCTTTATTTGAGGTCTTTCTAGTTCCATGAATATGTAACCCTTCAATTGTCTTATGGTGTCTGTTTCTGGTCTTATGTATGCATGCTCATACCGGTACTGATGACATTCCTTGATTTCTCTTTCTGACATTCCTTGATTTTTCTTTCTTACTGGAGCTACTCGTTTCCTCTTACGTGCACATTCCTAATTTAATCCTTGTAAAATCCATTTTAGCATGTGCATCTTCCCTATGCACTTTTGCTTCTCGTATTTTATTGTTCAACATTTAACAGCTCCATATAGCATAGAAGGTTTGTCATATTGTGAAAATGCCCTTTTAACCAAAGTGACACTGAAGATCTCATGACAATCTACTTGCTTGTCTACACTTTATCCACCTATCATGATCCTACTTTACCATTTGGATAAAAAATTACTAAACTTATTTGCTATATCCAGTTTAAACGACAATAGTTACTTCGAGGTACCAAAATCTATAATGTTTCGCTACTAAGCTATTTTCAACTTTTAGCAACCCATCCTCCTCGTTTTCAGATATGCAAAACTGTATTATACACTGTACTTTTGATTTGCCAATATTTAGCACATTTAACTGTAAAACCTTTCTTCGAAGTTCAAGCTTACTTTCGGCAGCTCCTCTAATTAGTACCGAATCTTCTCCAAATCACATAACCAAGGAACTGTATCTTGGATATCTGCTGTTAACGAATCCATAACCAAGGTGAACAGACGGGCTGAATACCATTCACCGAAAGGGGCTCAATCTGACTCTTAATGTAATCCAACTCCAAATGGGAATTTATGTCCGTCATTCATCTTGTATGATTTATAATAGTGATGCATTTTTTTTTATTAATGCTAGTAATAGTGATGCATTTTTTTCATTAATGTTAGTTAATGAATCATCTTGGTACCCTATTATAGGCCGTTTCTAAATCAATAAAAAATCAATAAAAACCATATGTAGATCTTCCTAGTTTGTCTAAATTTTTTATTAGTTGTCTTTATATCAAAATGGCTCATGTAGTTTATCTTCTTGGCATAAACCTAAACTGGTTCTTAGAAACATTTGAATCTTGTTGTAAGCCCTGCCGTTTTACTCTCTTCCAAAGTTCCGCCAATTGGTTTACAGGTTCCGTTAGCTTGGTAAAATGCACTTTTCTGAAGATTTCCTTGGTTCTTATGAAAAGGGACTACTTTTTTTCTTATATTCACGATTTTTTTAATTGGCTAATCGATTAATTAGTTTTTCCCATCAAAGGTCGTACTAAAAAAAAATGTAAACCATATGATCTTTCTGCACTGTTTTTCTTCATCATACCTAAGGCTCTCTTTAGTTCTCCGTCAGATTTTTCTTTTTAAACTATTCTTTCAGAAAAAGGGCCAAAGCAGACCAAGATATCATCTATCTTGAACCCATTATTGATTGATTCATAAGGTTGCTTTGGCTGATAATGTGTTTCAACCTTTTTTGTAACCATGGTTGTAGTCACAAATCCTAGGGCTCCTTCCACCTTGGAATTGAGGGCTTCCAAAGGCCAACATGATTACATGAGTTTTGCAAAGTTGAAGATGAGGTGTGTCCTTGGCTAAATAGACGGTGGCAGTACATGTGCCATATATACTAGGTGAAGAGAATTTCCAGTTCTTCTACTCATGTACATGATGAGAGTGAGTCCGTGTGTTCTTGTTCACAATTTATAGTTTGGTTTTGTTGTCTTAACCTGGTTAGATTTTTTTTTTTTTGTATTTATTTATTTTTGAGTAGTTTTATAGAAAAACTCTATTTATTGACCTCGGATTTATGGATGAGACTGTTGATAATGAAGGTATGAAATTAGTATTTAGTGTCCTGTTTAGCATCCTTTATAAAAATTTGTTGAATACTAAAGGTCGGCTGCTCTCCATTTGAAAAGAAAAGGTTACGTGGCACATGCTCTCTTATGCTGTGTGCCTTGTGTTCTCTCGTTCATAATTGTTTTCCAACTTCTTTCTTTTCCAATTTTATAATTAGTTTTCATGTGTGAAAACTGAAACCTAGCTCACTGATCCATTCTTGGGTAAATTTCTTCATTAAACAAAGTACACAAGCTGTATATAGTTTTTGGAAAGTACATAAGCTGTATATAGTTTTTGGTTCTTGATTCACAATAAATGGTGGCAAATTGTTTTTGTTGGGTGCTTTTCAATTGCCTGTCGAAATGGATTTAAAAGCCATGTGTTTGAGAGAATGCCGTTTTCATATTCAGCCGTCTTTGGAAATATTCTTTAGAATTTTGCATTGATGCTTAGAACACTTCCAAGTGTAATAACTGGACAGATGAATAATGACTTCTGCTTAATTGTTGCTGCAGTCTGGATACATCCTCTATGACCGTGTCATTCGGCCAGCTGAAGTTGGCGTCACTCAGGCAATCGAGGAGGCCGATCAAAGCTCTGATGCTTAAAGGTAGACTTCTTTTGTTAGGAATCTGTATAATTCTGTCAGAGAAAGAAAAAAGAGTTGTTTAGGGTGCTGATGATGTTATAAGATGAGGTTTGAGAACTAGTGTACACAATTTTGCCTTTGCAATGAAAGATGTTACTCAATTTTATATACATATATATATATATATATAAAAGGTCCAAAAACGAAATTGTTTAACCAAAATCTTCTCTATTGAAAAACTTATGTCTTCAAATATTACAGTATATCTTGAGAAAGTGTGGCACAAGGAAATTCGTCAATTGTCAAAATAAAATTTGACATTTGGTTGTGTTTTCATCTAACTTTTTGCAAGATTTACCATTTAAAAAATGCAATATATAACCTAAAATTTCTACATTTAGAAGTTTAATATATTTCAACAAATTTCTGATGTATTCTAATTTTTTTACCCATTTTAATTTATCTTTCTTTTTGTGATATTACCTGCTCGTATTTTTGGATGTGACTTAACCGGTGTGTAAAATGATACTTTTTGCTTTTATACAGTTTTTGCTTTATATATATTCATTCTGATTTTCATGCTGTTGAGTATTGACAAGGGTCCTTTTTTGTTTATCTTTTAAAGAGCCCAGTTGCAATAAAGATGAGTTAAGTGTTCATGATTTGTTTAATTTCGAGTGGAGTACATTTAAGTTTTCAGATAGATGATGATGATTTGCAAGCCAGTTATCAGATGACTTGGATCTGTCTTCTGAGAGATTTTTACTGTCAGCAATGAATGCCTGTGGTATATTATGTTGAATTTGAATATAGACTTCAGAGGGGGAAAAAGGATCAAATCAAGGAAGTACCCACCATCCACACTACTACTAATTAGCTGGATTTGTTCTTAACTCAAAATGACCCTTTTCAGCATTTTATCAATTCAGAGTCTTGTATGAAATATATTTAAGGTGGACTCTTAAGGCCTGTTTATTTCAAGTAATTGAATTCCTTGGGATAAAAGGTGAATATCCGCGAATGATCATTAACCTTCTCTTTAATAGAAATTGAATCAAGGGGAGATTGAAAATGGATACCCGGCAATCACCCTAGTAATCAAGATCCTAGGAAAGTCGAGGTCCCATCTAAATTGCCACCTTATCTATGTCACCCTTAATTTTAATAATTTTTGGTGGAGCCCATTTGACCATGAATTTCTATATAATCTTCAAACAAAGAGGCCCTAAAAGTTAATAGTTGCCAAGTTACTAATCATAGGATTAGGCATTGGGTGGGTAAGAAATCATACTTAAAATTTCTGAAGTGGGGTTTGCAAATGAGGTTTTCTGCAACTGGAGTGCATGCTCATCTGGAATTTATTGAATTTTAATCCAACAATAAATTTCTTTGAAATCGTCTGGATAAAATGAGTCCGACCAGCATTTCAAATGAGTCCGACCAGCATTTCAAATCCCACCTTCCCATGATTTTCATGGCCCACTGTGAGGCCCGCTTATGGCCCCCTATCATACATCCAACCTCTCACACTACCATCCTCCTTGAATGTCAGAGGCCCCATGTCTTTTAAAACGATCCAATCGAGATGCACCGTTGAATAAGAAATAAGAAATAAAATATGCCTCGGGGGCATGGATTAAGAAGGACTAGGATGATTGGACCGATTTGAAAGTTTGTACAGAGATAGATCCTATCTAGATCTTGTGATCCCCATTAGATCTTGTGATCCCCAACCTTTCCTATGACTGGTGGGGCCTCAACTGGGCCCAAAGGGCTTGGCTTCGACTCACCCCTCAAGGATGCAGGCTTTTCAAAATCGGGCTGGGCCCTACCCTACCCTCTGTCTTTAACATTTTAAGACAAAAATAAAAGCCCTCATTTTGTGGGCATTTACGTGCCCGGGCCGGGTGAGCCCCGTTTCCAAAGGGCCGGATTGACAACCCTGTTCTAGACAAACATTCAACAATTTCTTGCATCAATATCAGCAACCTTGGCAATAAGGCCTCCTTCCTCAATCTTTGCTAATCTCTTGATTACCCATGCCCTCTCTATTTCAACATATAATTGCAAGGTGAGGCAAACATATATGAAAAGGAGCCTTTTTTGCATTTACTTCTTAACGCTTCTAGGATTTGTCTAAGGCACCTACGGTTTAGTAATTTTTTAAGAGGCTCCTGCCTTTTCATTTTAATACCTTTCGTGTCCCCAAAATCACTAGCCTTTCAACCACCAAAGCTTTTAGAGTGAAATAACACTTTTGCCCATCTCTTTATCCCTATATGCACGAATTTAAAAGATTGGATTTATTTTTCTTGAAAACTTGTAACATAAATAATTACATTTAGGGTTTAGAGACAAGTCATATGTAAATCTATGCTTATCAATATAGGGTCTATTTCATAAAATCCCTATCGGTCATAATGACAATCAACTCTTATTCTTATAATTAGTTATAATTGATTCAATCCATGCACGACCCTCCATTAGATATATAAAAGTTTCAAAATTCATCATTAGGCTTCATGTGCATTAAAGAGTTAGAAAGAGACCATTCGGACTTGAGATAAAATAATGGTATTTTTATAAATAATAATTTACTCATTTTTATTTAATGAATATAAAGGCAAAGCTGTCATTTTTAATAAAAGTTCAACAAAAATCTCATGGTGATTACCCATACTCATTAGGAATACTAATTTTGGAGACATGAAAGGTATTTAAATGAAAAGGTAGGGGCCTATTTACAAATACTAAAACCATAGAGGCTTATTTACAAATCATAAAAACCTTAGAAGATGCAAAAAAAAAAAAAAAAAAAAAAAAAAAAAAAAACAATGAATTTAAATAGCAGATGCGAAAAGAAAAAAATAGTGATTGGAGCATGAAAAAGATTCCAAATCAAATAGGAAATGGTGAATATGGCCAGGGGCGGACCCAAGCGTTAACAAGCTGATTCGAGAAATTTCTTAGATAAGCTCTTAAAAAATTTAATTTAATTATTTAACTTCTTCTCTTGACCATATACCGCACCACCCAAATGAAAATCAAGGTCCTCCATTGAATATGGCAATGTGTTGATTCAAATATTTTGTATATACCCCTTAAGGTTTGTACTTGTAAATAAGCCCGTAAGGTTTTAGTAATTGTAAATAGGCCCTTCCTTTTTCTTTTTAATACATTTTCTATCCCTAAAATCAATATTCTTAATAAGAACGGACAGCCACCATGAGATTTGTGTAGAATATTTATATAAATGACAGCTTTGCCCTTACATATCCATAAAAAAAGAGTATATTATTTACAAAAATACTATTATTTCATCTCAAGTCCCAATGATTTCTCTCAATAATTCTCTCATGCACATGACCAGGGGTGGATCAAAGAACAAGGGCCTTGGAGACTGAAGCCCCAATATATGTGTGTTTTCTGTGTGTGTGGAAATACACACACAAAACACAAATACATTTTCCCCGTCCCCCAATATTTCTTTTACATAGAGCCAAACACCACCTCCTCTCGCAAATCCTGAAAAATAATGTGTTTTTACATTTGCCCGTTCCCCCAATATTTCTGCCCCCAACACATTAATCATAATTATGTATTTTGAAACTTTCATAAATTCAACGGTGGGTCATGTATGGATTAGATAAATCATAACCGGTTAGAAGTGTGAGGCCCCACCCCTTGTGGACCCTCAATTCGAATTTGAATACTATAATTCTAAATTATACTAATTAGTAAGGATTATTAAGGATAGATAGATATTTTTTTTAGGTTTTAGTTTAATTAGCCTTGTTGTGTACTTTATAGAGTCAATAGGGTGTCTTTTATAATTTCTAAAGTTAGTTGGTTAGAGGCCCTAGCTAGGAATTAGAAATTTTTATAGGGGGGTCTCCACTTGAGAAGCTTCTAGAACCCTTGCCTAAAGACCAAACTACCGATAGCCTAAACCCTATTCCTATTTAAACTTAAAGGGCCCTTTGGTCATTAGCCACCCAACGCAACCTATATAACTAAACCACCCATCTCATACGTATGTTACTTCCTCAACTCACATTTCTCTCTTCTTCCCTCATTTCCCTCTAACTCCCACTCAATTTCCCTCCAATTCTCTCTCTAGAACCCTAGTGTTGACACCAAAAATGTCACTTTGCCTATTCAACATCAAGCAAGGTACAAGAAGTCGCAGCCTACCACAAATGGGCAATGCTACTTCTCAAAAAATCAAATCTTGTCAGAATCAAACAAAAACTACAAGATCCTTCAAGAAAGCCAAAAGAGGAGTACACAAGAAGTTTCGGGCCATTTCAAAATCATTTGGCCTAACTTCGCTCATCCGATAGCTGAACAGGAGCTCCCGAAGGTGACAGCATCGAAAACACCAAATCTTCGATCAGAGCCTGTGGATGGTCCCAAAATACATCCAAAAGGCTCCACGTCAAGTTCCAAGTCAAACCGACAACGTTTGACCCTACATCAACCCTCGAACAGCTAAATCAAGCCTCTCGACGGCGAGAACCACCGAGGCCATCACTCATCAAACAGAGCACATGGGCGGATTCAAGATGCTTACAAAGGGCTACACGTCAAGTTTCAGGTTATTTCGACAACATTTGACCAAACTTTGACTCTCGGAAGCCAAATCAAGCGTCTCGACGGTGAAGCTCCCCGGGACCATGGTTTCCAAGATAGAGCCTATGGATCATCTCAAAATGACTCCAATAGGTTCCCTGTCAAATTTTAGGTCAATCAGACATTGGTTGACCGCACATCAAAGCGCGACATCTTCCACGCGACAGAATCAAGTCTACTGGCGACAAGACCCCATACGGCTTCAAAACTAAAAAAACAAAACCTGTGATTGGTCTTATTTATTACTCAAGAGACTTCACCTCAAATTTCAGGTCATTCCGACATCGTTTGACCCAGTTTCGGCTTCTGACGGAAAATCGGCAGCTCTACGCGACAAATCTTCGGCTTTCCCAGAAAATTGGAAACTTTGCACTCCAAAATGCAAGGATTCTCGTTGAGTTTTCTACAGGGAACTCAATCCAACAAATGTGCAAAATTGTCAAGAAAATACAAAAGAGAAAAGAATCAGAAAAGACCGCGAAATGGCCAAAAAACGACAACCGAAGGGGAAAAATCCCCCAAGGTCGCAGCCCGCGACTCTGGCCCATGGTAGCCGGCGACCATGGAGATTCGGGTCGCCGGATTTGCCCCAGAAGGCCCATTTTCCGTCCCTTTTCGCATTTCGAAGCTTTCGGCTCCTGTGATTTTCCAAAATTTAGACTTTTGAGGCACCAAATCCGTCGACATCCTTTAAAATCACGGATCCGTCTTCAAGAGTATCAAAATCATCATTGATCGCCAACCGGTCGACCAAAATAGTGCACTTTCCACCCGATCGATTGAGAAATCGACATGATAGATGTCACCTACCCGCTGTTAGCAATCAATGTCTGAAATTACATGGTCATCCGATGTCGATCAGCATGAAGATCCATCGATGATCATCGCCAAAAGAATTCCAAAAGACGCGGCACGGCCCGCGACTCTTCAACTGCTCGGCGACCACTTAATGCAGTTAATTGACTAGCTTTATTGCAGTCATTAATTCATTACTTTGGACGGCCCAATCATAAGCAAGCATTTGGGAGTTAGAAGTCAAAGGTTTCATGGCATTTAAACCATGAAGTCGCAGCCTACCACAAATGGACAATGTTACTTCTAAAAAAATCAAATCTTGTCAGAATCAGACAAAAACTGCAAGATCCTTCAAAAAAGCCAAAAGAGGAGTACACAAGTAGTTTCAGGCCATTTCAAAATCATTTGGCCTAACTTCGCTCCTCCAGCAGCTGAATAGGAGCTCCCGACAGCGACAGCATTGAAGACACCAAATCTTCGATCGGAGCCTGTGGATGGTCCCAAAATAAATCCAAAAGGCTCCACGTTAAGTTCCAAGTCAAACCGACAACGTTTGACCCTATATCAACCCTCGAGCAGCTAAATCAAGCCTCTCGGCGGCGAGAACCACCGAGGCCATCACTTACCAAACAGAGCACATTGGCGGCTTCAA
This sequence comes from Litsea cubeba, assembly GCA_012931725.1. NCBI lineage: Eukaryota > Viridiplantae > Streptophyta > Magnoliopsida > Laurales > Lauraceae > Litsea > Litsea cubeba. Next base: position 40,360,624 of record CM022955.1, read on the forward strand.
GATGTGTAAGACCCCTTCCCGAGTTAATCCTGATTAACTCTAAGTAATCGAGCTTAAGGAGGATTAAGCGTGATTAGTTAACTTAAATATGATTAATGGTTAAATTGGATCAAATTGATCTCAAAAGAAGGATTAAAGTCTGATGGTATAATTTGGAAGGCATGAAATTCGTTAAGTTGAGTTGTAGACTCAACTTAGTATAATGAAGGACTTTTATGTAAATACGAAATTTCACGTAGTTCGTTGAATACGGAAATTCTCGATACCAACACGCGTATCTCGAGGAGTACGTTTACTTTAGTCACAGGCTCGAAGTCGTTTGACGAATATTGGATCAAGTGATCCTTCATTTGACTCAAACTAAGATGGATTGTGAAGTGGAGGGCTCATTTGCAATTTGGAGGTTTATATATATGTTAAGAGATGAGTTTCAAACTCATTCTCCAAACCCTAGCCCCCTTTCATTTTCCTTCTTCTCCTTTTCTAACTTCTTCTTCCAATTCTTGTATCAAGAGTGGAGATTAGAAGCTCACCAGTAAGATTTGGAGAGCTCTCATCATCCTCTTCATCTTCCTCAACTTGGTTTTCAATTATGAAGTTGTGAAGCTTGGCTTAAAAGGGGTTTTATCTCAAAACTCAAGCTAAACAAGGGGTTTTCATCAATAAACCTTCAATCAAGGCAAGTATATACTCTTCTTATGATTTATGGTGTTTTTTAGACTTTGGTAAGTCTCAAGGAAGCCAAAACCAAGGATTTCACTTCGGAAATCCGAACTCAGAAATGAGTTCTGGGTTCAGTATCGGTCGACCGACACCGGAACCGACATCGACCGGGGACCTGACCGACAGGTCTGGGTCTGGTTTCCGTGTATTTCAAGTCTCTGGATTTCTGACCGACGAGGGGTCGGTCAGCCGACATAGAGGCGTCGGTCAACCGACGACCTGACCGACGTTGTAAATGTAGAAATCCACGTCTCTGGTTTTCGAACCGAGAAACGAACCGATGTGACCGACTCATGTCGGTCAACCGACAGAACGTACGTCGGTCAACCGACGTGCAAATGCAGGAATTTCATGTCTCGGGAATTCTGACCGACGTGATGCCGGTCAGCCGACATGGAGCTATCGGTCAGCCGACAGCTGACCGATGAGCTGACCGACAGTGATGGAAATTTCAGATTGGGAATATGATTTCCCTGTTTCGAAGCCTAATTTATACAGGCTGTTTCTTGTTAATGTCTAAGCCTACATAGGTGTAAACTAAGTTCTTCTAATGCACAATTCAATATATATATAGTGATGTTCATCAAGGATAACACGTGCATTGGATAACGAAAGTTTCACTCAATTGTTTGGTTTAGAAGTCTGAATAATGTTGAATAGAATTGCATAGAATTAAATTTGATTTCTGCATTAAAATGGTATTATGATTCTTAAGCTCAATGTTGAGCTATGCTATTTAATGTTTCGTAAAGCTCGTATAGAGCCGAACTACACGGATTAACTGATGAATGAACAGCCTATATATTAGACTGTAATTCCCTAAGCTCATTCTTGAGCTATACTAACATAATGAATTGAATTGTTGAATGAACAGAATGTAATGAAGAATTAATAAATCCTACTGCAGTAGATGATCTAGGAGCCTTCCGGAGCTCCGTGGTGATACCAGTGATCTCTGATCAAGACACTGGAAATCCCACACCTCATAGGCAAAATTGGATCAGAGCCAGGTGGCGCGAGTCCATGAGCTGGGGCAACATGTAGGCCAGAGCCAGGTGGCGCGAGCCCATGACCAACACGTAGGCCAGAGCCAGGTGGCGCGAGCCCATAAACCATGAAGAACACAACTCATATAATAAAGCCTTGAGGCAACATGTAGGCCAGAGCCAGGTGGCGTGAGCCCATGAGCCAAAGAGGATCATATTATAAACACATAACTGATTGATATTGGTGTTAACAATTATGAACAGCTTTCGTTTGAAAGTATAAAATGAGATGAAATATAAATCTATTAGTATAGTCATAAGTAATGGTTATTACTTGATTCTACTATTTATACTTGTTCAATATAGAACTGTATCGACTTATATAGAACTGTTAAATTGATAAACTGACAGGTTCTTGTATACATTATTTATGGATTAATAATATGATGGCGTGTATTAGCATAGAATGGTATGTACATTGTTGAACCGTCGTGTTCACCGGTGTTATGATGACATCGCAGGCCCTGTTGTCCGCGCCATCAGCAGAGGATGTTGATCGAAGGATGTAAATATTCGGAGTGCGAATCGACTAAAACTATTCTAGAAATGTTTGGAAGGTTTTGTTTTATAGGTTTGACATACAAATAGGATGTCCCCTGCATTGTATATAAAGATTGCAGTGGTTGACTTGATTATATCACAGATATGTACTGTGTATATCTGCACTTTCCACTTTTGGGTACAGGAACTCATCTAAGTAATAAGTGTTTTAGGTCAATGTAATCCTATTCCGCACTTTTTTATACATTTGACAGGTAATGGTATTTACGATATCCCTTGTGGATTTCCGTTTTAACTTTATGTTAATTCGGAGGTTAACGGGAGTAAGTATGCATTCGGCCTCGGGGTAGTGTACCGAGCTAATCAGATCTCGGGAAACCGGGGGTCGCGACAAGATGTTTTACCAAAGGGCTACACTCAAGTTTCAGGTCATTCGACAACATTTGACCAGACTTTGACTCTTGGAAGCCAAATCAAGCCTCTCGGGGATGAAGCTCCCCGAGACCCATGGTTTTCTAAGAAATAGCCTGTAGATCATCTCAAAATAACTCCAATAGGTTCCCTGTCAAATTTCAGGTCAATCTGACATCGGTTGACCGCACATCAAAGCGCGACATCTTCCACGCGACAGAGTCACCTCTATTGGCGACAGGAACCCATACAGCTTCAAAACTCAATCAAAAGCCCGTGGTTGGTCTTATTTATTGCTCAAGAGGCTTCACCTTAAATTTCAAGTCATTCCGACATCGTTTGACCCAAGTTCGGTTTCCTGACGGAAAATCGCAGCTCTACGCGACAAGTCTTCAGCTTCCCAGAAAATTGAAAAATTTGCACTCCAAAATGCAAGGATTCTCATCAAGTTTTCTATAGGGAAATCAATCCAACAAATGTGCAAAAATGTTAAGAAAAATACAGCAGAAAAAAGAATCAGAAAAGATTGCGAAATGGCCGAAAAACGACGACTGAAGGGGAAAAATCCCCCAGGGTCGCAGCCCGCGACCCTGGCCCATGGTAGCCGGCGACCATGGAGATTCGGGTCGCCGGATTTGCCCCGGAAGGCCCATTTTCCGTCCCTTTTCGCATTTCGAAGCTTTCAGCTCCTGTGATTTTCCAAAATTTAGACTTTTGAGGCACAAAATCCGTTGACATCCGTCAAAATCACGGAATCCGTCTTCAAGAGTATCAAAATCATCATTGATCGCCAACCGGTCGACCAAAAATAGTGCACTTTCCACCCGATCGATTGAGAAATCGACATGACAGATGTCACATGCCCGCTGTTAGCAATCAATGTCTGAAATTACATGGTCATCCGATGTCGATCAGCATGAAGATCCATTGATGATCATCGCCAAAAGAATTCCAAAAGACGCGGCACGGCCGCGACTTTTCAAACTGCTCGGCGACCACTTAATGCAGTTATGACTAGCTTTATTGCAGTCATTAATTCATTACTTTGGACGGCCCAATCATAAGCAAGCATTTGGGAGTTAGAAGTCAAAGGTTTCATGGCATTTAAACTATGAAACTCCTCCCATCATGGTGATTAAAGACGATTAAATACCCTTAATCTCCACCGGCCAATTAGAAGTCAAGAAAAAGGAGTTACGAAATAAAGAAATAAATCTTGTAACTCCTCCCATTATGCGGCTTAATGACAATTAAAGCCCATAAACTCTCCTAAAATGGCTACCAAAGGCCTATAAATAGGAGAGCATCCACAAGCATTCTAGACACTGGGGGAAAATCCGGAAATCCAGACAAAAAAAAGGCATCTAGAAATCTAAGAAAAAAAAAGAGAAAACTCTGCTGAAGTTCTACATCGACCACTGCTACAAGGTGACAAAAGTCCCTTGGGGGGTACCCCCCCCCCCAAGGTCCTTGCCTTTTACTTCTGCCTCCAATGGCTTAGACGTGGCTTTTCAGCCCGTCTACTTAGCTTTTTATTGGACATAGGACCTCCTCCTTGTCTTTGTCCTTTAAAACTCTGAGGTTATAGCCAAGCCAAGCGAATCAAGAGCATCATCTGTTCTCATCTGCATGGATGATGACGAAGTCCACACATGGCTTGCGATCGTCAATCTGAATGAGTCCTCCACAATCTCCTGAGAAGTTAGATCCTCCTTTTTCTTGCTTTTCATTGTAGTTTATGTTTTTTTTAAAAGAGACAAAAATCACAACTCTTGTCTTTCATTATTGATAAGAATTGTAAATCGGCTATAAACGCCAAAATCGGCTATAAATGCCAAAAATCGCCTTTCACGGCAAACATCGCCTTTCACGGCAAAAAAAATGAAATCGCCTCCTATGGCATTTCAAGAACTTGTCTATTTTCTTAAATATATGTGCATGGAAACCTTGAAAGAAGTTGATTTCTTTTTTACTTGCGAAGGCCGATCTCCGGATCACCACTTGCAAGTCCAAGTAAAATAGAAAATCTGGTACACCCACCAAAAAAAATATTGAT